>JACSYO010000591.1:95000-437500 GCA_016806645.1 Ophiodon elongatus | reverse complement strand
ATAATGTAAGGTGGATGTATCTGAGATTATATCAGTATTTATATAGAAGAAGACGTGAACCTGCGTTTTATACAGTTAATACATACAGTATATCTCCACCTGTCAAATCCACGGTCCTCGGGCCTTCCAGCTGTTGCGTTCCATCCCAAGCTGTTGACGAGGACAGAAGTCTGGACGGGGACGTGGCAGCAAGTAGTGGAGGGATCACAACTGGAGGGTTATATTCATGTGAGAGAAAAGATGGGGAGGAAAGTTATAAAATACAATGCCAACAATAATTTTATAATAGATTAGATTCCTCGAACAGAATGAGGCGCCTTGAAGTCCCCTTTATTTTGTGCACCTATATAATAATGTATTCACAAAATGACAATGTCGTCATATTTTATTTGAAAATATATCATCGTTTCTTTATGTTAAACTAAATATGACGCGTGCTTTCGTAAGCTCGTATCGACCAATTACAACCGATGCTATAATATCATGACATCCATCCATCAATCAATCTGCAGCGTTTGGCCACATGGAGGTGTGTCTGTAGCTCCATGAAATAAAAAGTCAAGAGAAAAAGTTTTACATTCAAAATCATCTTTTATTTTAGTGATCTGATCTTTATCTATTTTTATAAATAATCAAAATAAATGCTAATGATTTCATCAACGTTTTATTTATTAAAAGCCTAAAATTATTAGACCAATTTTCACCACTACCTCAGCTATGAACCTACTAAAGTAATATAATATATCACATTTATGCTCCATTTTTTGTCTCTTAGTACATTTTCTCTTCCATCTTTCGACACATCTCGTTCTCATTATTCTCTCATATGTTCCCATTGCCCAGGGCTGAAGACGCTTCAGCATAACGTCCATCTCATTAAAACAATTTAAGGTTAATTCACATGCCCAAGTTTCATGTCCAGGAAAGCATTCCCCTTTGGTTAATTAATTCATACGAACGCTTCAGAAGAGGCCTTCGGGCCACGTTCCTCCACTTCATCAGACGTATGTAAAGGATCGCCGTCAGATACAAGCGGCGACATCGGAGACTCGATGAGACATCAGCACGGGAGAATTTAATTCTGGTGGGTCAAAAAGACAATTTCCTTTCTGTGGTTCAGTATTCATCAGCAGATTTCACTGCATAATTTTCTCATTTGTTTTTCAAGTAATTATACTTGGTGTGGGAGAGAAGTGGTTTAAACCAGCGCTCATGCTGCACAGCTGGGTGACAGCAGTAGGAGTGTGAGCTCCTGAAGCAGAGGTAAAGAAAGCGGAAGCAGAAAGCAATAATAAAGACTCATAAACGAGGACGAGAAGCCCCGTCCTCAGCCACACTCACACTCTGAGACATGGACTGCTATATTATTATTATATTGCCGAGCATCACTTAGGGAAATTTGCCATTGTTTTTCTCTCTGGCTGTGGCTCACTTGAAGTCCCACGTTGCTCCGTTTGAGGAAAAACCGGTGACCTCGCGGTGACCCTCGTTTCTTCTGAGGCAGCACAGGCAGAATTTCCCTCGAGCTTCATCCCCGATCTGGATTCAGACGGCGTTCACTCTGCGTGGAGGGAAACTGCAGCGAGAGCACTCTCTGAGTGGCTTTCTTTTTTTTCTTCCCCAGTTTACCGCCGCCTTGTCATCTCGCCATCTCACAATGTAAGAGTTCTCCCACACACGTTACCCTACAGGGGACGGTTCCTGCTTGGGTCCAACATTAAGAAAAAAGTGATTGTGGAACAAAGCCAGGCCTGAGGGACATTACTTGAGTTTAGACTTCATTAATTAATGACACTGAGGGACTGGTGACGTTATAGTGTCCTAGTACAAGATGATTGAGCCATTTTAGTGGAGAGCTTCTTTCCATCTGCATGTCCAGGTTTCATCTCAAGACAAGAAGGATGGATGGAAAACATAAAATCAGTTTTGTTAGTGTTCATCTTTCTGTGCAGACGTGGGCACAAACTCAGATGGGGCCATCATCCTTTGCAGACTTAGTTAGTTTTTGTCTGAAGAGAAGCGTATTAGACAGTTGGACCACCAACGGGGCTACTTTGGCCAGCCAGAGGGGCTATTTTGACAATCATAGGGGCATTGGAGGGCGCTAAAGGGGCAGTTGGGGGAACACCAGGGGCCAACCAAGAGTGGCAGCTGAGCCAATGAGATGGGCAGTTGGGCTTACGGCGCAGACCCAAATGTAAGGGGGGCCCCTGAGCCAAGCCAGGGGGTTACGAGAGCCGCCAAGAGAACCCAGAGGTATTCTTTGGCCAATCAACAGGGCATTTGAATAAACTGGGCCAGCAGGGGTTCAGGTGTTATGGAGCACTTGGCTGACTAGAGGGACAGTTGTGGCAGCCTGAGGGGCCCCTGAACCCTCCAGAGGGGCATTTGTCAAATTATATTGACACTTGGGCGAACAAAGGGGCACTTGGGGCAAATAATAGAGCACTCAAGTCCCCCTATAGTGTGGCAATAGGGCAGAATTGACCCTTCACGAAGTCCCACCCCTTGAACGCAGACCGACCAATCATAGCGGTGCATCGGTTAGCTTTCATGATTGTACACCGACCCGGCTTAACAGGACCACTGTGCTTCCTTAATTTCATTCTCTTCCGCCAACTCGTGGACTTGGTGACAGCGTGGGCTCCGTGGTAACGTAGCTATGACAGCTTGGAGTAGCAGTGAGAGGCGGGGCTTAGCAAAGGGTCAATTAAAGTCTCGCGAGAGTACAGACGTGTGCTTAAATAACTTTCACGACTTTGGCACTAACTCGCTGTGAACATACGTGTTTTGTTTTTTGCCTTTTTGAAACCCAACTTGTTTTGTATTTTAATTGTCATCCGGGGTCAACTCAGTGACCGATTCCAGACGGGAGACGTAGCTATCCTGCTCCACTGTCCCAATTTAGCTCTGCCCTACTGTTTCTGCCCTCGACCAAGTCACCTCAGGAGGGCAAGGAGGACGCAGAGAAACTGAGGGAGAAACCAGACACAGAAGAAAGAGGAAGGCGAGGCGGAGAGTGATGGGTTCCCGGCTCATTAGCAGCCGTCAGACGGTCTCTGGTCAAATCAAGCCTCGCTGCCAGCACACGGGCCGGCGGAGAGCACTTTGATCAGCCGCCATTCATCACCACCGCCACGACACCTGTCTGCTGCTTTTCTTCTGCCTCCGGTTCACTTTGCTGTCTCGAGTGTCTCATTCATCCAGACGATCAGACACGCTGCCTCGTCAACAGCATGACCGACCTGTTTCTAAATGTCAGTAAAGTTACAAAAACCCATCAGTGAGGGATTGTGTCGTGTTTGATTGAGCAAATTAATGCACAAGGGGGGTTAATGTGGCTTTAATAATGTGCTGGACCATAAAATGCCCTTGAGGTGTCGCATTCTCCTTGATGTTGGGATTCAGCCAAATGGTGACTTAATGATGCTGATGATAATAATGTGAAGTACAGGCTCCACACGCACACGCACACCCGTTCTTGCCATGTTTGTTAGACAAAATCAAGCGAGAGCAGAGAGCTGTTTTTGGTGTTTTTGGTGTTTTTAATGCCTGTTTTGTTTCCCGTTTTTTGGGAATTCAGTTCATACAAACTGAAGATGGTACCACTTGTTAGCTTATTGTCGTGAATCCTCACACACCTTTCTTGTCTGACTCGTCTTGCCTTTTAAAATCATCCCCCTTTAGTTGTGATGCGTGTGTGAGCCTGACCTCCTACTCATCCTGATTAAGACCGTGTCTGTCTTTTGTGACTGAGATCTCCATAGAGACAAACAACGAGGGGAAGGAACCAGGTGATCCATCCCTCAATCAAACGGTTGAAATTAAATTAAAAATCTTTCCTTGTTGTTGTCCCACTGCGGGACCCAATTAGAAGAGCTGGATGCTAGCGGTCATATTGACCAGCTGAGGGCTGAGTGTGTTTGTTTGTCAAAACCAAAACCAAAAAGCCATCCGATTTTTATTTCCCTTCCCCCTCATGTCCTCCGTCCATCCAATCCCTCGCTTCCAGCTTGCGTCTGCTGTCTCAGATGATCAGTCTCTTTGCTCCATCAGCCGCCCTGTAATGATTATGTATTGCTAGTCAACCCCATCGATCTTCTGCAGCAGATTTAATTCATCTTTTTAATACACGGGAGAAGGAAAGCCCTCAAACGGAGCTCAGTTATCACATGACATGCTTCCACTTGTGTCATCAGAGTGAGGATGTGTGCTGTTATTGTAATGTATAACTGTGGTTAGCTTAAACACGAGCCTCTGTTACTGTGCAGGATTATATATTCATGCCGACGCTGCAGATGTACAAAATGTTAAGTTGCTTTTGCAACAAAACTTGTCATTGTCAAGTCACTCTGTAGTCAAGTAGGTGCTTAAAATGTAAATACTAACGAGGAATTGTATTAGCTGTCGTAGGAAATGGGTTTTTTGTGCACGCGGACGCAGCCGGTGTTTAGAGAAATGAAAGGCCCAGAAGAGCACAACAATAACGCCGTCAATCACGCGGCTTCCAGAGGACAAATCTCCCTGCAGCACCTTGTACTCCTGCACTGCAGCTCCCTGGGGATTAGAGCCGCTTGTGTTCGCTTCCAGGCTCCTCTAATACAAACACCCTCCTCCATGTGGCCATTCACTGTCCCCCCCACCTCCCCCTCACCCCCCCCCCCCTCCCCCTCACCCTCCCCCTTCTGCACACACACATACTGACCACTTGTTGTTTGAATGCTGAGTAGTTGAGTAGTTTTTCAGAATGAACTTTCCTCCACTTTAGTTTGCTGAGCTTGATGATGCACAATCCATAATTCTCATATGTAATTGTGTGAGCCGTGTTCTGGACGGTGTTACTTCCTCCCCACGTGTGCTGTAAACCTCTGAATCTCAGACTTAACGATGGACCTTGAGAGTATTAGACCAACAATGACGGGCCTTTTTTCTTTTGGTTAATTGGGTTGAGCATTTAGTTTGCCAGATGAAATGGTCACGCTCTCAATTCAAATCCCACCTTTTTAGTTTCATAATCTGACATTCATTGTGATTCTGAGACACTAAGAGGAGAAGAAGAAGATTGTGTAGCTTTCAGTTGAAGGGATGCTCTGCTTTCTGTTAGGGAGACGGTTTGTTAAGGCAGAAGCATCATATAAGGAGTCTTTAATTGATCCGGGTGCGGACAACAATGTGCTTTACTCCCTTATTAAGCCTCCGTGTGATCTGCTGATTATCAATAAGCAGCTTAGTTGTGGCCGGTAGAAGTCCAATATTTCACAATGTGAGGTGGAGAGGTTTTGTGGATTATACGGGTGCAACGAAACTAGAACATCCAGGAATTTGGGATCTTCCAGAGGAAGCTGCGTCATTTGTTCAGGACACACAGACCTGCTCTATGGAGACCCGCTCTATAGAGACCCGCTCTATCGAGACCTGCTCTATTTAGACCTGCTCTATGGAGACCCGCTCTATGGAGACCTGCTCTATGGAGACCTGCTTTAGACCTGCTCTATTGAGACCTGCTCTATGGAGACCTGCTCTATTGAGACCTGCTCTATGGAGACCTGCTTTAGACCCGCTCTATGGAGGCCCGCTCTATGGAGACCTGCTCTATTTAGACCCGCTCTATTGAGACCTGCTCTATTGAGACCTGCTCTATGGAGACCTGCTCTATGGAGACCTGCTCTATGGAGACCTGCTCTATTTAGACCCGCTCTATTGAGACCTGCTCTATGGAGACCCGCTCTATTGAGACCTGCTCTATGGAGACCCGCTCTATTGAGACCCGCTCTATGGAGACCTGGTCTATGGAGACCTGCTCTATTGATACCTGCTCTATGGAGACCTGCTCTATGGAGACCTGCTCTATGGAGACCTGCTCTATGGAGACCTGTTGGCTGTTTACTGCAGTTTCTCCGAGGTATTGATTTTAAAGATGATCCGGCTTCACCATCATTTCTAACAGTGTAGTTAAACCAACAACACAGCAGGTCAGCGTCAGCTTCTTCCTCAGTTCTGTTAAGAGTTGCACATGCTCAGTGTGGTTGTTCCTGTGCAGCGTGAATGAGCTGATTAATATGATGGTGTGATATCAGACCGGTGCATAGACCCGTGAACTTGCTGAAACCCGAGCCAGCATTTTTGTCCGTAACAGAACATTTCTGATACTGGAAGTAATAAGTTACTCAAGTGGAAATTGTTTCTCTTAGTTTGACTCCGTCTTTTTATCTTGTCGTTAGAAATTGTATCAGGTGTTGCATTTAGACTTTGTACAACCTTCAGAAATGCAAAGGTTTATTTGTTTTGCGTATTGTGTGGATATTGGTAATGTCACACTAAATATTAGCAGAGATATTAAAAAAAGCAAAAAACTAAAGGGGACTAAAATTAAAATCCAATTGTCAAGACTAAACAAATCAACGTGTGTGTGTGTGTGTGTGTGTGTGTGTGTGTGTGTGTGTGTGTGTGTGTGTGTGTGTGTGTGTGTGTGTGTGTGTGTGTGTGTGTGTGTGTGTGTGTGTGTGTGTGTGTGGTCGCCGGTGGCTGTTTATTAATGGATGGGATGGAGTGCGTGTTGGGTGCACTCCAAGAATCAAAGAAAAATTGAAAGTACAAGCCGGTGGATTTATCTGCCTCACTGCTCTCAGTAGCTGTCCTGCGGCAGTCGAACACATCTAGTGTTGCTATAGCTGCCACTGCATTTTCATAAGCAGCTGGATGGAGGGTGGCTGTAAAGTGGGATGTTGTTTTGGAGACGAGAGCATTGTTAACATGCCTTGTTTCTTTGTGTTGTGAAGGTCAAAAAGCTTTTCCTACCCACTTTACCCCCATATATATATAGATATATATCTATATATCTCTTAAATGCATGTGCTGTAAATGTCAGAATTCAACCATGAGATAAATGTCACAGGGAAAAAAGCAATCGTTTCCATCTGTAAAAATACTTCAGTGAAGTACCATTACCTTAAACTTAAGTCCAGTACTTGAGTGAATATACACGTATTCCACCTCTCGCTCTGACCTTTCCTAAATCCCTTCGACTTCATACGAGTCTCGTCTGCATGACCACTGCACCTCCATTAAGCGCATTAATCCCGTTCACACATCCCACTCTCCCTCTCCGTGTCCCCCATAGCTGTCCGGTGTCCACAGGCCCCCACCCCCCCCCACCCCCCCCACACACACACCTCAGCGCTGCCGTGACATACATTATGTGCTGTCAGCATGCATTACGCAGGAGGCAGACGAGGGCCGTTAATGCATATTAGTGGGCTCATTTAGGATTAATTGGCTCTCAGTGCTTCGTGGAGCTGCAGCTGTATAATATTTTACCCTGGGCATTTTAACGACTGTACCACGGCATATTTGCCAATTCATATATTTATTCTAGATGTACTGGAGTCTGCTTGATATATAGAACAATAGTATGTCCTGATGTTGGGGTACCCCATATATATAGATATCTATATCTCTATCTATCTAGAGATCAATAAAAAAAATGTTGTTTTTTAAATATATATATTTTTTAATTTTTAAAAAAGAAATGTTTTATAAGATGTGTTTTTATGTATCAACCCTTATTGTATTAAATTAAATGGTGTAACTATTTTGTTGATTTTGTGTTTGACATATTGGACTTTATCAGTTATAGAACGTTAAGTATTATTTTACTTATATTTACTTTAACTGTCATCTTTGTTGGCAAAGTTTATGGTTCAAATGTGAAATATCTTACCTCAGTGCTGAGCTCCCTTGATACAGGATTTATGAGGAGGTATGCTGACGCGTTGACCAATGTTTGGTGGCATGAACAGCGGTTTATGTTTTTTATCCAGCGGTTGGCAGATAAACCTGCCTTCACCAGGAATGAAATGCACTGAACCAAAACAGATTTCATGTTGGCTCCAATGGGAAAAATCAACAATGACTGTATGTATTGATTGATTTCATCCCCGAGCCCCAGAGGGGAATCTGCCTGTAATGAAACGGACTCACAGACAGACGGGGGGCGATCAATCCATGTAGATTTGATTAATAAGTTGTTTGTGTGAATTAAAGGTCTGTCTATGCAGATTACACTTCACTTAACACGACGAAGGCTTGCCTTTGTGTTCCTAACCTTACAAAACAAAATGTAACAAATAGATGCATAGATTAACAGAATTTATATTTACTGTTAAACTTGCTAACAAAATCTTCAAAATTAGCAGGAATTATGATTATGTTAAAACCTTTTTATAGCAGCAACAAATGTAACTGAAAAAAAACCATTGAGATAAGAACAGAAACACAAGATAATAAAAAAGAACTAATTATCTTCTGGAACTATTGGATGTTTTTTAACTTCCCCATGTGGCCATGACCCTGAAGCGCCCGGTTATCGTTATCGTTATGCAGAAGGTGTGACTAATGCCCGTCTGTGTGTTTCTGTGTGTTTCTCTGTCCTGTCTCATGTTTCTGGGGTAGTTTGATCTGTCACTGTCTCTCCAGGTCTCCCTCTGTTCTTTGCTCAAACTAGATCTTTTTGTTCCTTTTTTTTTTTTACAATGCATTGCATATTCAGAGGAGGCAGCATGTAGGTATCTTATAATGACACGCACCTCCTTGGCTGCATGAATCATCCTTTACTTTCTTATCTTTTCTGTTGTTTCTTTTACTTCTTCAGCTTTTAACGTTTTTTCTGGGTTCTGCTTTTTGGTGTTTTTTTTCCCTGTTATGTTTTAGTACAACGCATATGTCTTAATGCAACGATGAAATACTTGATTCATAAAGATTTTCTGTCATTACGCTGTTCCTGTGTGTTTATTAGCGGTAGTGTTGTATGCTCATGGTAACATGGAAAACCCTTGGTTTTAAGTATGTAAAATATTCAGTAGCTTTGCTCGAGTGCTTCTTTGATTTTTTTTTCATAAGCCTGTGCTGCATATTTCTGTAATGTTTGATTTTGTCCCCGTAATAAGTTTGGTCTGCTTCGTCGGTGTCATGCCGGATGTTTCATCTTGTCCATCGTCTCCTCCTCCTCCTCCCTCGACACCCAACACCTCCCTCATCTGTTCTGTGTGGCTGCATGCTCTTTTTCTCTCTGCATGTAGCTCTCAGACATCGGAGAGATTTAATATCACCCTCTCTTTTCTCTCACCCTCCCCTCCCTCTTTTTGTTTATGGTCTTTCTCTTCTTTGTCTTCTCTCCACAGGGGAGGTGCTCTTTCAGATGGCTGAAGTGCACCGACAGATCCAGATCCAGCTCGAGGAGATGGTGAGCATGTGGTGGTGCTGAAGTCAGCACTTCTTAAGCCGCGAGTCGGGAGCCCAACAGATTGTGGGCCTTTCAAGATATATTTTAATATGTATTACTCCGCAAGACCATCTCACATACACATAGAGACACCGACTCTTGGTGTACTTGAGTAGCTTCTAATACTTCTATTTACTGAAGGCCGCCGCTTCACTAAATTCTGGTTTGTTTGCTGATCTTCTGATATGTATATTGCTGCCATTACAGACTGAAAACATTTTTCAATTTCAGTTACCCAAAAGATGTTTACTTGAATCTTCCAAAAAGTAAATTGGCCAATTGTAGAAACATTAGCAGGGAAGGTGCAGTCAGCTGAGAGAGGAAGGGAGGAGCTTCAGTCTTAATGCTAAGTTTGCTCTCATAAGGTTGTTTTTAAATTGCGTGTCATCTCTTCCTTTTGGTAATGGTTGTCAATGATCCAAAGCAGGGATTATGATGTATAATTTACAAATCAGGCAGAGAGCAGATGCTTATCTCTTCTCCACAGAGTGAGAATGAATAGTGACGTTACTCTTAAATACTCTTCTTCTTTTGTAACAGTTCAGAGTTTGCTCCACAGAAACAGTTGTCTGCATTTCAGTGAACTCTGTGCTCTCAATCTGAATCATGAACTTCCTGCTTCTGCAGCGAATATCCTGCTGATAGTAGTTTAAGAAAATATGAAGTCTCCCATCATGGATGATAAGAGAGGCGACGATGGTGAGAGGTCACTAAGGGCTGAGATGCGTTTTGCTTTTCTTGTTGTTTTCATTTGAAATCTGTTTCACGGGTCTAGTAGATTGTCCCAAATAAAATGTTAGATATTTTGTCATTTTTTGTTTTCTTGGCAATATTTCACCACCGGTTCAGCTGTGCTCTCTCAGCCAGAACCAGTCAACATCCACTTTAATTTATGTCCACAACTTCAATAACAAAAGTCGTTGTTTTAAGCCAAACCATGATGTTTTTCAATAAAAAACAACCAGGTAGTTTTGTTGCATTTATTTGTTCAATGTACAACGTTAAAATTTAAAACCTGCGAACGGAATCCAGGAGAAAATAATTTCCCTCGAAACGTAATCGATAATGCAGTTTAGTTGTATGGGAATGTAGTTTTAAAGGAGACATGGACACACACACACACACACACACACACACACACACACACACACACACACACACACACATCCCTTCGTGGTTGAGAACACTGCTACTGGAGGTTTAGTTAGTTGTGTGTGTCGTATTGTTTTGAAGTGTGTGTTCCTGTGTGTCTTCCAGCTGAAGTCTTTCCACAACGAGCTGCTCACAGAGCTGGAGAAGAAGGTGGAGCTGGACGCACGCTACCTGAACGTGAGATTCCCTTGTTGATGCACAATTCTATCTATTATGTGCAGAGTGACCCACCACAGTTCTGATGAATTGTTAGCCTCTTTTGGAGAATTGTTTTTGGTTCTCCAGCACAGTTATCGTTTGGTTCAGTCTCATCAATCTCATTTCCAGCAACAGCCGCGCTGCAGTTATCTATAATATATTAAATGTCTCACGCCGTCGTTGTTGCCCAGGAATTTCTCTCAAAACTGTTATGCTTATACTGTGCTGAAGCTGGAATATATTTATTGTTAGTTTTTTTTTTTTTGGCCCCACACATCATTTCAATAAAGAAGAACCCAAACTTACTTTAAACTTAAATTATGAATTGAATGGCCTGTATTGTAATCATCAATAACTACATTATGAAACGTCATACTTGAGCCGCCGTGTGCTCGAGTGCGGGACCAGTTCTAACTCTGGTCCACATCAGTCCGGCCTCTGGGGACTGAAGTTATGGGGGATACAAATATGAACCATGTTCTCAAAACGTCAGAGACAAAATGCACACGCTCTCCTTAATTTCCCCGCTGGCTTTCATCCAAACCACTGCAGCAAGTTACATAAATTACTTCCCACTTTGCCCTGTGAATTATGACTCATTCTGTGAAAATTTTTTACAAAAAAAAAAAAAAATGATGTAGATCAGTAGTTTGGAATCAGTCCCAGACACATTTCATCATTTGAGACGAGGGATGTACTGGCATGTTTGGAAAGATCATTCTGATTGTATGCTAATGTGAGAAATGCTAATTAGCTATAGAGCCACTTCAAATCAAATGTAAAGGTCAGTAAGTTGTCAAATACTTTACATAGTACAAATACATTCAGCACACATGGAGTTAGTTCTGTGATCCTGCCTCTGGCCCAGTGCATGCTGGGAAAGGCTCCAGCCCCTGTGAGTGACCGTGCACAGAACGTGGGAATATGCCGCGCAGGCGCCCCGTGTTTTCTGCCTTTCATACGCTCTAGTTCCCGGCTCTCCTGTCATTCCAAGCTACGCTGATGAAGGCGATGTGAAGCCCTGCAAAACAATCTTTAAACCAACGTCAGTGTAAACTCATCTGTGGATGCCGACACACGTGAGCGCCGCCCTGCTGACTTTGTGCTGCCCCCTTCAGGCTGCGCTGAAGAAGTACCAGACGGAGCACAAGAGCAAAGGGGAGAGTTTGGAGAAGTGCCAGGCGGAGCTGAAGAAACTGCGTAGAAAGAGCCAGGGCAGCAAGCACCCGTCCAAGTATGGAGACAAGGAGATGCAGGTTAGTGTGTGTGTGTGCGTGCGTGTGTGTGTGTGTGTGTGTGTGTGTGTGTGTGTGTGTGTGTGTGTGTGAGGCTGTAGACTACAGTCTGTGGTGCTTCTTTGGATGAGTAATTAAAGGGATGTGTTGGCTCTGTGGCTCATAGTTCATCCTGATGGCCGGCTGGAGGACCGCTGTATGAAGAACACGTGACAACATGGTCACAACAGCCAGTGCCAAGAAAACCTAATCCCATTGGCTTCAGCCCAGGATGTGGCGCAGGCAACTTGCCCGTCGGCCACTTGAGAAACACATTAGTTCCTCGTCATTCACTTCATCTTTAATTCAGAAAAGTCAGAATTCTTTCAGTGAACTCCCGCTGACTCTCCGTCGTGGAGCTGCTCCTCGTGGAGCTGCTCCTCGTGGAGCTGCTCCTCGGAGAGCTGCTCCTCGTGGAGCTGCTCCTCGTGGAGCTGCTCCTCGTAGAGCTGCTCCTCGGAGAGCTGCTCCTCGTAGAGCTGCTCCTCATAGAGCTGGCTCTCGGATGCCTCTCCCTCCTCCTGGTGGGATTTGAGCTTCAGTGCGACTGGTAATCCGTGACAGCACTGATGGGATAGGACGTGCTGAGCTGAATGGGATGGGACCCCCGACCGGGCACATGCAGTTTGGGTGCCAGTCTGCGAGGCTGTTCACAGTGAGAGAGCTGGGGAAAGGGAAGTGCACGGCTCAAACTCACTGCGGCAAACACATGGGATAAAACACCAGAGATATGAACGTGGGTTTGGGAGTTGAAACTCCAGCACAATGTGAGCAGTCGTGTGAAGGAGAGCTGACGGGTGTTTTCAGTCTGTGGCCTTCGTCAAGGTCAACACCTGCAAAGTGAGGTGTGCAGCCTCCGTTCATGTGGACAAATTAGCTTCGTCATTCCTAGAACCTGCACTTTTTTCTACCCTCGTCCTGGTGTGAGCTACAGAGACATTTAAACTAGATTAATTTATAAGCGTGCAAGATTATAAAAACAGGATTAAGGCTCATTTGAGCTCTGAATATCCTTTCACTGGATCCTTTGATTGATGCAATTTGCTGGTTTGTTTTAAGTCTGTTGGAGCTTTTATGTGCAGTTTTTTATGATTTCATGTTGACATGTTTGTGCTGCCATCTGACCAGGACCCACTTGTTAAAGAAATGTTTGATTTCAATAGGATTATCCTGAGTAAAAGTTTGAATAAATTAAAGAACATTTAAATAGTATTATTATAAAAAAGTTAACAAATGAAAACATAGTTATGAATATCATGTCATTTCCGCTAATGGATCCCCCTTAGTGCTACACATTGCACCTTTTAAGTGTGTAATATAAAGATATATTTAAAACACACCATAGAAAGAAAGAAAGAACATGAGAAACAACAAACAGTGTTTAATCCAAGTTTCACTACAGTCACTTTGTTCATCAGTATTACATAATATTTGTTTATGATATCTAGGGCAGGTGAACAGGTCGAATGAAGCATATTTCTCCCATGTTCAGGTGAGGCTAGAGCGGAGGCGTGAGGAGAGAGAGAGAGTCTCTGCTCTGGTGACACATGGTGGGCGTGGCCTCTTACACAACCTGCACCTGTGATGTGCTGTCTGTCCAATCAGCAGCTCCTTTAGCACAATGAGAGAGAGACGAGGGACACAAAGGAAAGAAGGATGAGGAATGTGTGTCTTTATGCTGTCTGGCATATGCATATGTGTGCAGTCACTCATAAAATGACCGCAGTGGGCTTTAATGTGGACGGAAATGACATAAACAAAATCAGTTTGTTAGATGTTCAGTATGACCACAGCTGAAATGACACGCACGCACGCGCTCTTGTTTCTTTATGGGGCGACAGGACAAGCACTTGACCTTTAATCGGCTAAATCTGTGGCTGAGGAACATTTGTTGTTATATTTCTGTCCTGCCAGCACTTCAGGTGTCGGATATGAATAATAATTAAAGTCACAATGGAGCGGGGGAGAATGGGACTTCACCCACAGCTCCATCACATCTGCTTAAAGACGTAATCCAGAATGCTGGTAATTATTAATCACATTGGTGGTTGAAGCCAATATTAGTATTGTGGAAACATCTGGATTCGTGTGTCTAGATTACCAATAATTTTGGGGCATTTTTGGTTTCATTAGACAGTTTGTCATTCTGAATGACAAAGACAGGTCATGAAACAACCCCAAAAAGACCCCCTGAAAATGTGTAATTACACACAGTAAGAGAGTGTGGTTTCCTCTGTACGGTCTTAACTCGTCTCCGAGGGAACATGGTGTCGGAGGCTGAGGGCTAATTGTGCAGCAATCCAGAGGCTGAGGCCGTCGCCCCGCTCCGCTCTGCGGGAGCAGCAGGGGAGGTTATTATTGTGTAATTGTTAGTGTTGCTTCGATGGAGGGCTGGTGGAGCGTGAAAGGGGGCCGTGCCGCTCGGTAGAAAGATCGATACATGGAGCGATGAGGAACAACAGAACGGGAACATTCTGCTCCAGAGTCCTGCAGTTCCTGAGCTTTAATGGCTTATCATCACAGACCCGGTCTCAGAGCAGAGACCCGGTCTCAGAGCAGAGACCCGGTCTCAGAGCAGAGACCCGGTCTCAGAGCAGAGACCGGGACTTTCTCTCTGTCCCTGCACTTTCATCTCTTCAGATGAACTCAATGTCCAAAACTGAACACCTCAATTGTGTGTGTGTGTGTGTGTGTGTGTGTGTGTGTGTGTACCTCCTGAGTAGCATGTGTATTAACTGAGTGTTTAAGTAGCCAGATTCTTGCTGTGCGTCATGTTAGCCCTCAGGGGAACCAGGTCTTGGCAGGAACAGGAGTCACCAGTGGCGTGCACCATGAAGCTCCCAGCCAAACATAAACAGACAGATTTGCCTTTTTAAAAATTACAATATGGCATATGTGTAAATATAGTGTATATATCTACATACAGATTTTTTGTTAGTGTGCGAACCCTGCCAGTGTGGCTGTGTGTCTGCTCACCTGCTTCTCCACAACGAGGCTGTGATCTCCAGTAAAGTCTCCTCCTCGCTTCCTGCGACCCTCCACCGTACCAACGTGACCCCAAAGCTCACTGGTTCCTTTTGGAGCAGAAAGAAAGAAAATTAATAATAAAACGCAGCTTAAAGTCATCTCCATTCACTCCTCCTGCTCATGATTGATGTTGATATTAAAACTATAGGCGACGGGAAGTCACCCGTTCACAACGGTGTCCCTCAGGGGCCATAAAGCACCGAGCTGCTGCCTACAGTCTGTCCTCCTGTATGTGTGTCTGATACCTGATTGGTTTGTGGCTTTAGATGATGCTAATGTAAGATAAATCACTCATGTCCTGCTGAATTCTTTAGTTTTTTCTGCAATAAGAAAGAATGAAGAGTGAATCTTCTTACAGTAGAAGGCAGTGAGATCTGCACAATATTGCAAAAAAACCCCCAAAAAACAGGAATTTCCATGAATCTGGTTCACTTTCAGAGCAAACAGGAGAGCTGGCTCTAAATGTTAAGCTCTTGTAAACATTTAATCATAAACACATTGGGTGTACGTTGATGAGTGGCGATGACGCAGCAAAAAAGTCCCCCTCTCAAAGCATGGGGTCTGTGTCGCCGCAGACCCCTGACACTCTAAGGATTGTCGGGTGCACCGGGACCCCCCTCCCCTATTAATAATAGAAAATGAGAAAAGTATGAGTTTTCCTTTTTATTGTAGCCGAGTGGGGAGCAGCATCGCAGCAACACTTAATTGCCTCCTTTCGTGGTTTCCAACATGCCAATGGAGAGTAGTAACACTAATCTAACACACAATTATCATCCCATCATAAGAGAGAAAGCCGTGATGGAAACAGGGGACTTCCTGTGAAACAGGTGGAAATGATTCGTGAAAACACTTCCCGCCTGCCTACGTGGGTGTTTCTAGTTTATGACGTGTTTGTTTTTTAATGGGATGAGATCAGAAGAGATGGGGGCACGTCATGAGACGAGAGCTGTGTTTGTGTACCAAAGGGAACAATCAGGAGGGATGAGAGGATTCTCTCAAAACCACAAATGGGAACAACATGGTGGCAAAGTCAGGAGATCACCAAAGTCATATTATTATCTCTATTAATGAGCAAAAACTGTCAGAAAGGGAGGTTCACGCAGAGCGGCTGTTTCCAGATGAACCCTGACAGTCGGTCACATTCACAGATCCGCCTCCTACATCTGACTGGAAGCGTTGAACCCAGTTAACACAGTTGTCTGTTATTATAGTTTCAGCCTTTTGGCGGCTTCTGTTTTTCTTCTTATCAGTGAGACACTTTGAGATGAGGAGAATCAAAAAAAAAGTCCAAATTAATCGGAGCAGTGCAGGTTTTCTTTAAGCTCTGCACCAAGCACTTTGAAATCATTTGCACACACACATTGTATTAATAATATAAAATAATGACATCCCTCTTGGTGAGTTGGTTTGATTTACAGAAAACATCTCGTGTCATGTTTCACTGGAACAGATTGATGCGTACTGGAGTCTGAACACTGGACACACGAGCACACACTCGCCTCCTCAGCACACGTCTTAACTGCTGATGCTGCTTCCTGTCGGCAGAAACCTGGAGCGGCTTTGTGTTTGGTACAGAGGGAGCTGCAGGCCAACAGCGGCTGATTGGCAGTGGCTTGAAAGGCCAGTTGGATTCTAATTGGGGCTCGACGTCTGAGAGGAATCACGTGTGTGCGCCGCATACAGTCGGCCTGATGTATGAAAACTACTTAAATAATGGAAAAGGAACTCTGCTGTGCTGGATTAATGTACTTTAATGGATATCAAAGTAGCGGCGCTCTCCAGGGTGCTGTTTATAAAACTGTGCTGTGCCGAGCTCATAGCTCTCAAACATTCCTCGTCCTGGATACTTCATGATTTTCTCACTCGTACACACACAGTCACAGCTAAGGAACCAAATGAAACAGGATTCATGAGGTTATGGTACATATACTGTAGATATACTGTATGATAGACATTGCATTGTTTCTTTCCACTGTCTGGAATAAGTACAGAGCTCACAGCAGACTACACATAGTTTGTGGTAATCTGGTTAAATATACATATATTAAGGTTTATGCACCATGAGCACAAACTGAACTGAAATAATAATCCCCCAAAAAATGTATTTATAAAACAGGGCATTAGGATTAGTCATATATTTAAAGGTACAGTGTGTAGCATTTAGGGGGATATATTGGCAGACATGGAATATGTCTTGTGTTCTTTAGTGTATAATCACCTAAAAATAAGAATTGTTGTGTTGCGTTACCTTAGAAATGAGTCGTTTGTATCTACATATCTCCATATCCTCCTCACAGATGTGGCTGCCATGTTCCTACAGTAGCCCAGAACGGACAAACCAGACACCGGCTCTAGAGACATTCACCGTAGTTCTCCTGAACTCTTGGCACACGGGAGAAGTTTCAGTTGGTTGCACACTTCAACCTGACCACTAGATGTCGCTAGATCCTACACGCAATAGCTTCAAGGAAAAATGCAAAATAATGCAGCTTCTCAAATGTAACAGTTTGCTGATTATCTCTGTTGGTATCACTGGTGGGCGGAAAAACTGAATATTTAAGGTTACTAGCTTGGACGAGGCAATTATTTCGAATTTGTTATTTTTTGAGACCTGACAATGAATTAATTAATCAATCGATTTCATAATGTCAATATTCACACGTTGCAGCATTAAAAGTGCGCCCCACCTGAAAAAACTCAGGTGTTATAATAGTACAATAGGAAACATTACATCATAATTCTTTTATTTTTTTTTAGGGAGGAAACAAGATGTTTTGTTTGTCAGTTTATGACCTCCATATTCTACCTTTTGTACTTACTCTCTGTGAACTGATAGCCCCCCCCCCCCCCTCCACCCCAAAGTCACATCCTGTCACTCACTCTCTGGTAATCAACGGCTCCCTCATGGCCGCCCTAACCTCAGCATGCTGCCAGTTCTGAGGTGTGTGTGTGTGTGTGTGTGTGTGTGTGTGTGTGTGTGTGTGTGTGTGTGTGTGTGTGTGCACGCTACCTGAAAGCCTCTCCACCTCCGCAGTTTGTATGATTCATAAGTGGCCTTCATCTTCCTCTGCTTTGGTTTGTTGTTTTCCGTTTTATATTTATTATATTTCACTGTAGGTGATCACTGCTCGCTTAGGCATTGTGCGCCCACATGAAGGACGTGGTTCACTTCTCAAATATTTCTTTTTACTGTTAGATGACCAAATTCTAGCAGCTGATTTTATTTAACTTTTCTTTCAACACTAGAGAATGAGAGATGACAGATTTTTAAAGATTTGAGGTTGTGACACTGGCTCCTCCATGTGGCACTTCAGTATAACGCTGGTAGACCGACAGTGTTTCCTCCAGAGAAACTTTAACAGACTCGAGAAGAGAGCTGGATGATGAATACAGCCAAAACCCAATCTTTGAAAGACTTGAAGATTGAATAGCGAAGACTGATAAACTATGGACGTATCATCATCATCATCATCATCATCATCATCATCAACAAAATCAAATGTCTTATCTTCTTTAAATACAATATTATAATATTATTTATATATTTTCAACCACATTTACTTCCTAAAATAATACATTCTCATGAAAATAAATACAAATTACACTAAAAACAACAAGAAAAAGAAGTGGATAACTTGACTATGTTGTGATAGAAAAGAGTTTCCCACTCTGCATTAATAAAACCTGGGAGCAAATTAACACAGCTTTCAGTAATTGAAGCCTCAGATAGAAATATCCTGGCGCTTATATGAATTATCCCCGGAGGAAACTATCGACTACGTCACAGTAAAGTAATACAGAGTCATTATTTTGTAATCAAGACTTTTCATGACTCCACCTCGTCTTTAATTCTGATGAGGCGGTGTGTCTGCTCACCTCATCTCACTGTGTTCAGCCTGAATTGAAGAGGGAAAGGATGAGGCTAACTCACTCAATCCTATGTGCTTCATTAATGTAACAACGGCAATATTGCCAAAGCTTTAAGTAATAATGAGATTTTAATACAATTATCATCTTTCCCACCCGTCCTGGGTTTTAGGGTCATTACAGGGGCGCAGCTATCAGTGGACGGGCGTCCTCTCTGAAAACCACTAAACACCTCCGCCTGCCTCTGAGGTTAAGCAGCTCTCATTTGAATTAGCATGATTACTGAACAAAGGATGGCTTTATGTCCAAAGACAAGTCTCTTCTTTTATGTCCCAACATTTTAATCTTGGTCACTAATACTAGCTCACTGTACTTGAATAACAGGTTCCCTTCAGTACAGTGTCTGGTTATATACCGAGGAAGAGCTGATTTAGCTGAACGTTCTTTAACTCCATCATATTTAAGAATAAGGCACAATCTGTTATCTTAATTTAAACATAAAGATAGAATAAAGACTCTCAACACAGTAATGGAACCGCTGATTGACAGGTTTTTAAAACAAAGGATAACTCTAAATAAAAAGACACTATCAACATTTACATATGTTATAGTTATGCAGTTAAATATTAAATGCAGCAGTAATACTATAGTCTACAGTTTGTTTCATCTTAATCTCAGAATTTTTGTGAAGATTGTATGTATGTATGTATGTATGTATGTATGTAGAAAATTACAGGTTGGCCCTTTTAATACATTTATTATGTTTAAATGTTGCTGAGAGAGAATTATATAATAATGAATGCATGAATTAGCTTAATTAATTACCTAATTAGCATGTCTGGTTATGCTAAATAAGTGACGGTGATTAAAGCACAGCTTTGGGTAACTTAAGTCCCTCGGTTTGTTTTCTGCGTCTGGGCTTCAGCCTCCAGCAGAACCGGTCTCATGTGGACCAGCCAGTCACGTCCGTGCGTGGGCTGATTTACTTTCTCTGAGAACAACCCGGCAAAGCTCTCCAACACCTCTCACTGTCTGGCACTCGGAGAACGCTCTCACATTATTCGACACCGTGGGAATCTTCAGATGCTTTCGCTTGCATAAGTGACTCTGAGGACAAAGTGGGGTTCGCCACATTCTGCCGCTGTGAGATGTGGACGAGTGGTTCCACTTGTTGGATGGAGACGAGATGCACCTCGGTACAAACAGTGAGAGGGCTCGGTGAACGAGGGTGGATGGGTTTAAAGGCCAGATGCAGCAAAAGGGTGAGCGAGTTTGTATTAGAGAGCCAGACTCTCTAATTTAATCCCCATTTTCACATAATAGACACATCTTTGATCAGACAGTCTGTGGAGTTTGACTTCTTTTGTTCTAATTCATGGTTGTCAGCTCTGATGTGCTGTGACATTCTCCAAATATGCAGCGGTTTGACTTTTAAAGCGGTACATAAATGCACAATAACTCTGCTTTCTATATGTCACGATTGTGATGCATTAAAAACGGCAGAATCCATTCATGAAAATCTATAATCTGCCAAAGTCATTCAAAGCTTCAATTGTTAGAGGGCGGATTCACCCAATTCACACAATGGGATTTAGTTTGTGGTGCTCAAGTGTCTCTAGTCTACTCAAAGGAATCGGGACGTAGTTTATAGCGAGTTGCTGTTGAACGTTTTAAATGTAATTTTTCAGTATTTGAGAGCCTCAAACTAAATTCCATTCTCTTCAATTAAAATTCGATCCCTTTGACGTCACGTTGGCTCCAGTTTGTAGCATCCTACTCTCAGATCCTGTCAGTGAGATCAATTCTTCAAAAGGACGTGCAGCCATGTTTTTTAACGCCACCCGTTTCCCCTCCTCTCCCCAGTACGTGGAGGCCATCAGCAACAAGCAGAGCGAGCTGGACAACTACATCGCCGAGGGCTACAAGAACGCTCTGTCCGAGGAGAGGAGGAGGTACTGCTTCCTGGTGGACCGGCAGTGTGCCGTGGCCAAGAACAGCAGCGTCTACCACAGCAAGGTGAGAAGCAGAACTCACTGCAAGGACAGATGTGCCAATATGTATCGTAAGCCGTGTACAGATGTGCTCCATGAGCACGTTGCCTCCTTCCATCTTTCTTTCCCGAACACTAGTCGCTTCTGCACTTATTCAAAGTTTTCTGCCGTCGTGTCGGCGCTTCTTCACTCTCAGGGGAGATCACTCGTCAGGAGTTTATTACCCAAGAAAGTGATACGAAGAGCATCTCCTCTCACCCCTTCACACTGGGGAAATGTGACGCGGTGAAGAGAAGTGAGAGGGACGGAGGGTGAGTGGGTGAGGAGGAGGAGGGTGAGTGGGGAGGCAGCGGGAGAGAGAATGACCTACTTGTGCAGGAACACTTGGTTCACTCGCTGTGTGGGTGTGAACGTGTCTGAGTGAGTGATTGACAGACAGAGGGAGGATGTGCTGATGTGATGATGAACTAACAGCAGGAAATGATTTAATTAGTCTCGAACTCGGTAAATACTTTAGAAGCAGATAAATTGATTAGACAATCGAAACAGGAAGTTAAGTTTCACTTTTTCTCTTGTTCCAACTTCTTCAATGTGAAGAATCAAAGCTTTTCTTTGTCATATATCATCATATATGACCGTTAACTGAATGTTTTTTGGGTTTTAATTGTTGGTTGAACATTACTTTGAGCTGTGGGAAATTCTAATAAGATTTTATGGACTAACTGAATAATTGAGAAAATAATCAGCAGATTAATTGACAGTAAAAATAATCATTCTTTGCAGCCCTAATCTTGAATAAGAACACCGGGGGCGTGATGAGTTTCAGCACTTTTTCAATGAAGGGTTTGAATAGATCGACAGGAGACGACCAACATCCAGGATCCTGCTGACCCCAGCAGCCTCAGTCTGTCTCAGGGAAACTGTTGCTTGCAAATGAATCGCATGAAAAGTAAAAGTTGTAAAAGCCTGAAGCCATAAATGAAGTGTTGCTGCCTGAGCAAAACGAACGTCTACTACATTTTTACCTGCTACATGTTGGTGAGTATTGTGCCGTGGTTGCTAAGGCGTTGCTAGGGTGTCGT
The DNA here is from genome assembly GCA_016806645.1 of Ophiodon elongatus. Lineage (NCBI taxonomy): Eukaryota > Metazoa > Chordata > Actinopteri > Perciformes > Hexagrammidae > Ophiodon > Ophiodon elongatus. The sequence continues at coordinate 415,629 of JACSYO010000591.1, read as the reverse complement.
TACATACATTCTCAGACGTTGCTAGGGTGTCACTAGCTTGTTGTTAGGCGGTTGCTTTGGGTGCAGTGGCTAAATGGTATTGAGCTTGATTATTATAAAGTCTGTAATTGACAATAATGAGTAATCCACACGCATTATTTCAGATATTACAACGTGGGAACCTGCAGTTACGATAATGCTCCGAGCCCAGTAGGAAGTATGCACGTTGAATGATGCTGGTCACTCAGCACTATGGTAGCATAACGCATAGGAGGAAGAGATCTGGTGATTTTGGTCTCTAAGCTCTCTTTACTTACTGGGTACATTTACAAATTGGTAAGTCTCCCACACACTGAGGGGAGAATGAAGGAGAAATAACCACCGTCTGCTAGTGGATTTTATTATCACACCTACGCTCCACCTGAGCTATTCAAACGGGCTAACTGAGGTCGTAGTGACTCATCATTTCTACCAACAGCACTGAGAGAGACTTTGTTGCACGCACACAGAATTGAAATGAATGGGACCACCATGTTTTTCCATCAGTCTAGCCTGGAAATTAATGACCACAAGAATTCTACAATGACAGAAGACATTCTCTTAAAGTAAGTGAGCTCAAAGCTATTTCAGAGATGAGTCCCTGGTGACGCGATGCTCACACTGTTGGTATGAATTTGTTTCTGCTGTACTTTGTGTGTGTGTGTGTGTGTGTGTGTGTGTGTGTGTGTGTGTGTGTGTGTGTGTGTGTGTGTGTGTGTGTGTGTGTGTGTGTGTGTGTGTGTGTGTGTGTGTGTGTGTGTGTGTGTGTGTGTGTGTGTGTGTGATCCCGCCTACACCCTGACACCTGACGCTGCGGCCCACATGCTCTCAGCGGGGCCAGACAACCTTGGAGCCTCACCATGTTTATCCTCCACGCGGCCCTGGTGGAGCTGAAAGTGTTTGAGCAGCAGATTCTCCGCAGCATTTTTTCTAATATTCATGGTTTCAGGACTCCCTCATTTCTGCGCTAGCGACCGATGCAAATGAGAAGCATCTTTATGTAACTGCCCTACTGTATAATGTGTGGGGGAAATGTAACTCTCACTTCGAGCACCATCTGAGAGCTTCTCAAATGAAGAGGATTCATATGCCTCATCCAGCCTCTCATCTCTTGTGCCTCCCCGTCCCCCTTTCAGCTATCTTTTCCTCCCGTCATGTATCGAATACTTCTGCTCGTATGAATAATGTGTTGCCATGTGGATGTCCGTTGGGAAATTCCATCTTTCCACATTTACAAAAGCAGAGTGTTGCGTATATTTTCTCCTGTTTTTCTGCGAAGATCTAAATTATTTAATTGCAATTGTGAATATTGTCTAGCAAATAACTTTCTTTGAATGAAGGAGATAGTCTTTTACCCACAAGCCTCAGCCCCTGCGTCTTCCTCCCTGCTCTCAGGGGAAGGAGCTTCTATCCCAGAAGATCCCGGTGTGGCAGCAGGCGTGTGCCGAGCCCAACAAACTGCCGGACCGAGCCATGTTCCTGGCCCAGCAGATGAGCGGGGTAGCGGGCGCCATGGTTCCCGGGGCTCATCTTCCAGGCATGTCCATCTCTGAGCCCATCCCTGGTGCTAAGCCTCTGCCGGTGCCTCCAGAGCTGGCAGCCCTCAGGGCCAGTGGGGCCATGGGGGCCATGGGACAGGTGGGTTCCCTACTGCCTTACATCATGGAGTAGTCCTCCTGAGACCTGTGCGTGTTGCAGTATTTATAGACATTTTATATGAAAATAGACTGTTATGGGCTTCTGCAATCAATCACCAGGTTTGTGTTGTGTCTGGGAATCTTTATGTTGCAGTAAAATGTCACTATTCATAAATCTTTTTTTTTTATGATTCATGCACATTTTTAAAGTCCTTAAACTAAGTTTTAAGCCCCCAAACAGTCCCTGAAAAAGTGAGACCAGGTGAAGACAAAGTCCTCACAAAGATGGAGGCACACACACACACACACACACACACACACACACACACACACAGCTAACTGCTGTCTAATGAGACCTGGAATGTGTTGAGAGGTGTTGATCCCGGATGTGCCTGTTGCATCATGGGAGCCCTCAACGCATCCTCAGAAAACTCTTGTGAATGCAAATGAACTTGTCAGCGAGTCATGCTAATTAGCTCGTCCCCCACATCCTCGGGCTCTTCTACACCCGGCCCCCCTCCTGCAGGCCTGCTTACGAAAAAAAATAAAAAACATCATTGATTTTACATGAAAGAGTGAGTTTGGCTCGCGAATTTAATTAAAAGTGTGGTGTGCAAACTCAGTGGCGTTTTAAGTTCCCAGATTTAATACACTTTGAAACTCTTCGCAGTCTCCCAATAGTCATTCCGTATGTTTATCTTTAAGCAACATAAACTCAAATGTAGTCTTTTCATTAAACAGCACATGCTGACCCAGATTCACTCTCCACCGTGTTCATTATTATTAACGAGCTGGTGGATGTTATGTAACATTCTTGGCAGATATAAAGAGAAAGAGTGTGTTTTTAATTGCCTGTATGCAAATTTGTATCTTCTTCTAGAGGATGCTGGGAGGTGTGGAAGGAGGGATGCCGGCGATGAACGGCACCGCGGGCGCTCACGGAGGAGAGGACTACCAGCAGTGGATGGAGGTCAAGGTGGCCCAGGGCAAGGCCTCACCGCAGACGCAGCGGCATGGAGGGGAGGTCTACTCCAACACCCTGCCTGTACGCAAGGTCGCCCCCGCCAAGAGCAAGACCACCCTGAGTAAGGACACGCATCGTGTACGCATGTCAGGGGTTTGGAAGGATGAAGGGAGTACAATAGTTTTAAACAAAGATTTAATCAAAGCAGTTTATCTTTCATTATGCTTTTCATCACAGCAGATATACCGTACTGCATTTCTTGAAAAGTATCATTATGCTTTTCATCACAGCAGATATACCGTAGTGCATTTCTTGAAAAGTATCATTGCACTTCAAAGATCAAAGTCACTCAAAGAGCTATTGGAAACCCTCTTGATGTGACACACAACCTGTGCACTTTTAATAAGAAACAGGCCACAGCAAGCGGGAATAGGAGATGTGATATAAAATATGAGAAGGAGAGATTAGGAGTAAAAATAGATGTAGGACACGGACAGGCTTCACAAAGAAATTGAGTCGTTTGAAATTTCAGAAGGAAGCCATCTAGGAAATGCCTGTCGTGCGGTTAGCTGGTGTGTAGCACACACACAGTGCGTGGCGGTGCCGTAGACACACACCCAGCAGTGTGTTACAGGAGGCTGAACGCTGTCCGACTTCCTGTTCTCTGTACCAGCGGAGACCCGCACGCTGCCCCGGTCCAGCTCCATGGCCGCGGGCCTGGAGAAGAACGGGAGGACTCGAGTCCAGGCCATCTTCTCCCACACAGCCGGGGACAACAGCACCCTGCTCAGCTTCTTTGAGGGCGACGTGATCACCCTGCTGGTCCCCGAGGCCCGTGATGGGTGGCACTACGGAGAGAATGAGAAGACGAGGATGTGAGTTTTATTTGCCTTTTCTAAACTACTTCCATTAGTTTTTGGTCCAGATGCCACCAACATATATAAGATTATATTTAATGTCCTCCATATTTGGTACATAATAGTTTTCAATGTTTATTTTTTCATATTGCTAATATGTGGTGCTCCCTCACCTCTTCCAGGCGTGGCTGGTTTCCCTTCTCCTACACCCGGGTGATCTCTGAAGGCGACACCACCTCCATGAGGCAACTTCGAGTACACAAGTACGTTTTTGAGATTTTACTTGAGTCCTAAAAATATAAGACATTACTTTACTAAACATGAACCAATGGAATGTGGTGTAACTTAGCTAAAATATTTGTTTCGTTGGCACATTTAGGTTGTGTTTATCACAACATATGAAATAACCAATCATAGATAGATAATTTATTAATCCCGCAAGGGAAGATTTTTTCGCTAGAGCAGCATTTTTACATACAGGTAAGAACAATATATACAAAAAATAGAATAATAATAAGAAAAATGCACAATATATACAACAAATAGAATAGAATAATAATATTAAATCAAATTACATTAAATTAACTAACAATAATCATAAGTACTTTCAAAAGCAGCAACCCACTGATGGCTCCCCTGCAGGTCTTCCTCATGAACAACCAAAGCAAACAGTTGTTCCTGATTGGCCCAGGAGGAATTGCCGCCTGGGGACAACATGTTGCCCTTTTCCTCATCTTCTGCTCGCCTGTGTGTTTTCCAGCCTCCACGGGAAGAGCAGCAGCACGGGCAACCTTCTGGAGAGAGAGGACGCGGCGCACGCCGCCCCTGATTACGGCATCCACTCCCGCATGGCGGCACAGAGCGCTGCTGCGCTGCACGGCCGACAGCAGCGCCCCTACAGTGTGGCCGTGCCAGGCTTCTCACAGGTAGAACACTGACATCTACCCACACACCAGGTCACACATGACACGTGAGCTGAGCCGTCGCACGAAAACCTGGCAAAGATCTGCGCTTGTCTGTCCCAGAAAGTTTGGAGGTGTTTGTTTCCGTACGTGCCGCTGACCCGAGATCCACTGCAGGAATAGCTTTGCTTTGACAAGCTGTGTCTTCCTTTCCAAGTACTCTGAGTTCTCTCGTCGCTGAGAAAGCCCGGCGTCGTTGGCTTTCGTAGACGCAGAAATCCGTTCTATCACCTTTCGCTATGTGGAGTGAAAGGTGGGAGGAGTCGACCTCTGTTCCTGGTGCTTCCGACAGGTCGTCAGTCCGCCCAGCTGACTGAGAATAAAGAGGAGGCAGAGAGGAGGCAGCCGTGGTGATGAAGGACGGGGGTTAATTTTTTCAAAAGGCAAAATCCGAAGTAGACTTATGCAACAGAACCCTTCTCTGTCAGCCAGCCTGCCTCCTACGCCTCACCTGGAACATAACATGTGGGCGATGCTTAATTGCTCAGCGGCCATGTAACAACTTAAAGCGTTCCTTCCGCCTCCCCAGACTTCAGGGATGGAAATCTCTGCTGACATGAAAGAAGAACTGGGTTTTGTCTTCGACCTCGTGTGAACTCCAAAGTGTCTGGAATGCTTCATTTCATGATGCGTAGGTCAGAAAACATTTGGTTCACAAAAAGTCAAATTTGGTTCAGAAGTGACAGTTTTTTGTAGATTTTCACACAACTGTGGATTCAGAAGCATTTTACTGAGTCTATTTTAATATGCAGTTCATTTGGATATTGTATTATTAACATTTAAAAAAATGTCTGACCTGCTAATCACCAGCGTTAATGCCTGCTTGGCAGACCAGTCAATCAAAAGGATCAATAAAACGCAGTATTATATCTTTTCTATTCTTTCTTTGGAGGTGTTCGGTGTAGTTAGTCCCACGGTTCATCAGTCTTGTATTTAGCTGAGGAAGAGCCTTGTAGGGTTACTGCTGAGTCTCTTCTACCACGTCTGTTTGCTGCCACCTGCTGGCCGCTGTGGTCGTTGCAACTGTCCCGTTTCCACTGACTGGTCCAAAACTATTTCAGAAAGAATTGCGTGACTAAATCTCTCATCTGTTTTGGTCTTTACAGCAAGGAGTTGAAGAGTACGAGCCCCGCTTCCCCACAAGGTAAGAACCACTTGTTGCAGTTAATATATATATTTATATATTTTTATTTTCTACTGAAACAAGAATCCGGTTCAATTCAGTTCCAGTTCTGTCAGTTCAAGCTGAATATCATCCAAATTTGATATGTTGAAAACTAATGCGCTGGGATCTTCCATACTCTATATATACATATTCTGAATGACTTAACAAGAACTGACCTGGAGCCGTGTTGAGGCCGCTGCAGGGGGGAGGGGGGGAGGGGAGGGGGGGGTAGCCTGAAGTCCAGACCCGCAACCAGCAGAACGCACCACAACGTCTTGTTTTCTTTGTGCTCTCTTGTGTTTGCGTTCTGTTCGGTTTGATAGGATTCAGAGTGAGAATGGTGTTTAGTGTTTATACTGCATATTGGTAGAATATTTATCTTTGTGTGGTCAATCTCATCCCACACAGGACCATTTGACATCGTTTCCTTTAAAATAGATAAAGATAGATTAAATTATAGGCATGCTATTTATTTATTTTTCCTACTTTATTTCTGTGTTAAGCCTTATTTGATTTAAGTTTTATTTTTGTTCGTTTATGACAAAACACTGGTGCTTTGGCCTCCCAGCTCCCCCCCCCATGCCCCCCAATGCCCCCCATGCACCATGCAGCTCCAGCAGCGCTTCCACCCACCCAACCCCTAATGAGCCCACCCTGCTTCACACCCCTCTCATTCATGTTTACTTTGGTTTAAACCAGCCATCATATCAGGTTGGTAGAAGGTAAGGGTCAGATCGAGTCGAGCTTTTGGAGTGTGGGGTTTATTTGTCATGTTGGAGGGTTGCCGTGGTTTCTGCCTCTCCGTGTGTCCTGGTTGTGTTTGCTGCTGTTTCTCCCGAGACAGCCCACCTGGAAGCCTCTCCCTCTCTTTGTCCACAGTTCCACAGAGGGCAAGTTGATTTCGACAGTGTGAGGACAGACAGACAGGAACAGACTCAGCCAGACGATGCGATAGGACAGGCACCTCGCTGAGCCAACCCCACCCCCTCACCCCCCCACCCCGCCTCCCTACCTCCCACTTACGGCAATAAACTCTCCCTGAGTCAATCAATGCAAGGAAGAGGCTTTGGTCTGTATCTCCTCCCCCCTCTGATCTCCCCCCCACCCCTCTCCCCCCCGCCCTCCCTCCCTCCTGCTCTGTGCTATGTCTAACTGGCTGGTAGCCACACCGGGCCCCTGGTGAAGCCTCGGACCAGAACCAAACAGACTCTGTGCCATCCGAATTTTCAAAGTCAGTGTGATGGACATTTTTCTCTGAGGAAAATGTATCTTTTGCTCGTCTTTCATGCATGTACATTTCTTTTACATATTGATGGGGATTATATTTTTCCCACCAAAGGAACCTAATTTCCACAAATGTCAGTGCTCTCTATCAGAATGACAATGTAAAGGATATGTAAACCAGGGTGTGAAACGAATGATGTTGATCCCAAAGAGGATTTTTGTGTAAAAACAGCATTACAATCAATATTTTACTGGGTCGTTCAGTATTTACCAATAATTTTACCTTTTCATGCTGTGAGGTTTTGTATTCCTCTGAGATCAGAGGCCATGTATCACGAGTAGTGAACACGTTAATGTAAATGTTTTAAACGATGGATCGGAGACGATGTGATGGGAATGTTAACTGTACATAAATGTGCCATACAGAAGTGCTTGTCATAAAAGTATCTATGATCAGTTCATAAAAAAAAAAACGCACCTTATGAAAGTAATAATCTATATTTCTGACTTTCTGTAAACAAACCTACTGTAATGTTTTCAGTATCAGCCTTTGAGGGACTCGGTGCTCAGACAGGCCCAGGTGCTCGGGGTCCTCTGACTTTCTACGGTGGTGTGAATCTCACCCTGCAGGGCTCTGAGCTGCTTTTAGTGCGGAGACCGTTAGTGGATGAGTCGACAGAAAGTTGTGACGTAATTTACTAAAATGCTCAACGTGAGAATGTGCTGCTTTTTTTCTGTTATACTTCATTGTAAATTGAATATCTAAATATCTAACAAATCAACTAGAAGACATCTCTTTGTTTTTTCCCAAAGTAGATTTTTTTTTTTTTTGAAAAAGTTTCTTAAAAAAAATACCAATTGGCTGATTATTGAAAATAATGAATAGTAAGGTTAGCTATCGTTTATGCATGAAAGAAAAGAAACTGCTACTGTTGTTTGGTTTGACGCAAACCATCTGAAAACCACGCTTTTCTTTTGCAAACAAATAAAATCTTTCTCTACATTCAGACATATTACAGTGCCTCTCCAGGGGATTAAATTACTTGACTTTTTACGGCAATATTATTCTCAATAACAAATGTGCTGATGAACTTCTGGATCCAGAGATTCAAGTGAGGCATCAGCTGTGTTACGTGACAGTGTCCTCATCTAGCCTCCTGTATGGCTCAGCCTCGGAGGTGAGAGGAGTTCATTTGTTGTGAAGCTCATTCAGCCTTCGTGTACTGTTGTCTGATATTGAAGGCTTGGTTTTAAAACCCAAGTGAGTAAAAGCATCATGTTTTAAAGATAAAAAAGAAAGTGTTTGTCTGATTCTCTCTGTGCTCAATAAAGACGCTGGTCTGCTTGTGTCTGTGGGTCCAGTCGGTGCCTCTCTACTATATAGGACTATATACTGTCTACTCTCCACCCAATCACATCCAAGCTCTGTCGTTACCAAAGAGAGGAGGCCCACATTTAGACTGGGCACTTCTCCTTTGCCCACTACTCTGCAAAAATGTGTCTTTACCAAATATTTGAAGTCGAGAGTTTAAAGAGGAAAAACTATTAAAAAATGTGAGGAAGCTACTTTTTTTTTTCTTCTAACAATTGTTGAGATGATCTGGTGTCACTCTCCTGACCAGCTGCGCTGACTGCTTTGTGGTTGTCACCTCTTTTAAGACAAATACTTGAAGGATTGATTGAAGACGGACTCTTTTTGCATCGTAGATATGTTTTTCTTGCTGCATATGTCTGCTGTCTCTCCTCTACCTAACACTCGGCTCCCCCTCAGCGTCACCCCTTCTTTTCCGTCTCTGTTTTGATGAATTTAGAAACAACAGTCGAGAGCAAACGACTGGAAGCTGCCAGTGTTTCTTCTTTCTCTAAAATAAGCCCACGGTATGACAGATAGCACACCGAGTAACTCCGACGTCAACTGATGTGCTTTTAATTTGAAGGAGTTTGTTGAAGAATAAAAAAATAAAATTTGTACAGAGAATTTATGGACATGCATGCTTTGGGGCACTAAAAGGTTTAACATTGATGACTTCAAATGTATGGTGAATTTCTACTCTTAAAAAGTATGAAATAAATTAATCCAGCTGGATATTTTTGGTTTGTTTCTGTTGGTTTGTTTTGATCCAAAGAGTCCGTTCTTTTCTTCTTTCGGCTGTTAAATCGACTTTTAATTTGTCTCTAATTTGGCCTCAGAGGCCAAATGTGTTTTTCTTCTGCATTTTTTATTTATTTTTTTTAGCTCGTAAATCAAAGTTTATTTTAGAGTAATATACAGCAGTAACTTAAAACGCAGCTTAAAATGCTTCCGTCCGACTGGACAGACGTCTCCAAAGTGGTTTTTGTTGCTTGTCCGCCGCGTCCTAAGAAGAACGAGCGCTCCTCTCGTAACCATGGTGACCGCTCCTCTCGTAACCATGGTGACCGCAGCTTTAACACATTAACCCCAGGCGGCTCCCTCATGTCGACATGTCTGGAACTGCGTCGGTCTCCATCATAACCTGCCACCGGCCTTGCTGCATGTAGTGCGTGCGTGTTCGGTGCACAGTAGTAGTTGCGCTGCATCCTACCTGACCTGCCAATGCCATACACCCACTGGCCTGCTCTCCCTGCTGCTAGCAAAGGTACCTTCCTCAACTGTGTGTGTGTGTGTGTGTGTGTGTGTGTGTGTGTGTGTGTGTGTGTGTGTGTGTGTGTGTGTGTGTGTGTGTGTGTGTGTGTGTGTGTGTGTGTGTGTGTGTGTGTGTGTGTGTGTGTGTGTGTGTGTGTGTGTGCCCTCATCACAGCATATTAATTTTGTAGTGCTAGTGTCTGTGATTATTTTTCTTTACTGTGTTGTGGTCAATATGCCTGCCGGTTTTCTTTTGTGTCCGGTGTTCTGGATTTAATATATTTGAGTCCTAATTTACATGTTTACACACAGAAGATGTGAGTATGTGGAGCTGTGACTTGTTTGGGTTTCTATAAATGTCTTTGTGTAGCACTTTAACATCCATAGTAGACGCCAGTTATTTGAGATGCATCAGTAGAATTACCACAAACAAGCTAGAGACCATCATTGAGTTTGACTGGCAGCCTTAAAATATAGTTTGGCATTAAAATGTCATAAAAAGTCAGATGTCAAAAAACGTGCATTTGAACTTTAATTAAAGAAGCTTTCTATACAGCACAAAGTTTAGTTATTTGTTGACATTTTTTCGTAAAACATTTAAAATATAAATTAGAAAACACTAACCCCAGCATCTCGAAATTGTACTTGTATAAATGTAGTCCCCACCTACGGTCCCAGCTGGGGGCGTGGAGGACAAACGTCCTGCCTCAGACGGAGACGCTTTAAAGCTGTAAAGCTTTAAAGCTCCCGGGCGTCTCAGTCATGGTCTCATTTGTTCACATGAATCTTACAAAGTGCTTCTTAATGTTGATCACACCTTGTGTTTATAGTAATTAAATATGCGTAAAGCCATGTAAGAACACACTGTTTATAGTAGTTATACATTTCCCTATATGATGTTAGTATATAATGCCACTTGGTATTTGAGAAGCTCCTGAATGTTGACGCGTGGGGTGTCTCTGCCTTCCAGCACCGGGCCGGAGTACGCCCGCTTTTGAGCGACCAGAACCCACTTACACCTCGTAAGTGACTGACCTCGGGTTCTCAGGATCTTCATGCAAACATTTCCTTTTTCTATGTTCTATCATCACAGAAAACTGCTTCATTGTCATGTCGGCTATGGGTGACGTTCGGCTGCTTTCGGGTTACTTCCATCTCTTTTATTTGTGTGTGTGACGTCATCTGACCTGTGGGGCATAATGTACGTTTCAGAAAACGTGTTGCATGTTTCAGCATCATGTTCAACTTCCCCCCTTCCTGGTTTATTTGTATGACTCGTGAGGTGTTTTTTTTTTTCTTCTTTTAATTCACTCCTTTTTCAACTGTTGCCAAAAAAAGAGCCGTTTCATCTTGTGTGCTCTTTTTTTCAAAAACATTTTTTTAATTCTTCATAATAAAAATTAAAAAAAATAACCAAATAGTTTTTTAACTATTGTCTTTTTCCCTCCCAGCATGGATCCACCTTTCGAGCCGGCCGTGGAGGCCCCACCCAGACCGCCCCTTTCTGATGAGGAGGAGGAGGAATTAGTCGAGGAAGACCTGCCCGATGAAGGTCACTATGACTCCTTGGAGAAGGCCTCGACTCCCCAGGGGGAGTACTGAGCTTCAACCAGCTGCAGGTGGATCACCCTCTCGCTGTAAAGCGGATTCAACCACAGCATTACAATAGTGCTCCTATATAATACAAATGATTATGGCCAATAAACGGTCACCACAAAAATTCACACTTACAGTAATCTCTAATAGTTGAGACATAATATAATGTAAATAACAGCTAGAATTGATTCATATATGATCTTCTAGCATTGAAAGCACATTGAAAGCCAGAAGAATCTAAAAATCCGGCTTTGCCATTGATTGTTTTTCTCTGAGTTGTATTTCTGTGAAGGCATGTGCTCACATTTATGGGTAATATTGTCAGACAGCAGTGGAGTCGTTTCCCTTTCAGATACCAGGTTGATGATGGCTGGCTTCTCGTGGAGACTCTCAGGATCTGAACTGAGAAGTCCACCCGACAACATCTCTGTGCTTTTAGAGTGCAGCTTTAAACAAAAGGGCTTTAATGTTGCTAAGCGATGCATCTCTTCAGGTGTTCCACCTCTTAGCCTCGCCTATTAATCCTGCCTCCTCAGTCTGGAGCCAGAGGGAGGAGCTACAGTACGACCAATCAGAGGTCTCAGATGATGGAGAGAAACAGAAAATAGACTAGCCAGAACAATCTGCAGTATCTGGGGAATAAATGTGTGCTGAGTGATGGCATCGAAACTGATACGCATACTACTCATAGTAGTGTATGATCAACTAATTGTATACTCACAGGATATCCTATATTCTTTAATAATCACTATAAGCAGCAGTGCAGGTGTTTGTACCTGCAGTAATAATGTACTGGTTCTCAGATTGCACTGATTTGATGTTTGATTAATATTGTGTACAAGCAGTTTGTAAGATCTTCTTAAAGCAACATTTTCAAAAGAGAAATGAAATAATACACAATATACATAAACTTTGTGATTGCATTTTTGCCTTCTTTCATGTTTAAGATAGCTTTGAAAAAATGAGACATGAAATCAGGATTACACTGATGCAGGTTGTAATTAGTTGGACTGAGCTGATATTGGCCTTTTGTTAAAATTGTAAATTATTAATTAAAAAAAACTTCCACCTTAACACAATGGAGATAAGTAAAGTTTAATTAGTGGTGTCTTTCCAGAAACAGTCTTCTGAAGACATATTCCCAATTAAAACAATGTGTTGTGGATTATCCAGAGTTACAAGAACAAGGTTTCTGTAACAGAAGAAAAACATCTCAGAGGTCGATATCTTTAAACCTGGACAACATTTGGACACCACTATAGGTAAATCAATTTATTTTCATAATTTGAGGGAACCTACTGTATATGTTAACCAGACAGATCACCAGGTAAGTGTAACCTTTAGTGGAAATAACTCCCCAGTGAATTCCCCTCCACAATAACATTAACATTTTGAGAGGTTGAAAGTACATTTCAAAAATGTGAAATGGAAAAAAATAACTGAAGCAAGATTTGAATGTATAAAAAAACAATGGGCTTCATATTCAAAATGTTAGCAGTGCAATGCTTTACATTTTACAAACGTTCTCCACACAGCATACCTTTACATGTTCTACATGTGAGAGGGAATTCATCTCTTAAGAATCAGTTTTATTAAAAAGAGCAACTTCACTTCAAATCTTGAATGGAGGAATATCATTGCTGTAATAACATCTATGGGTTGAAAGATTTAAGTCTGCTAACTTCAGACCATAAGCATCATCACAGCTGGGTGCGAACAATTGGGATATTTTGTACTTGTGACCACATTCAACTGAAATATTGCATTTTAGAATTGTACATTGTGAAGCGCTGATCTGTGAAGATGCTGCAAAGCAGGTAGCAAACACGCGATGGCGGATGAAACCTGTATCAGTGTAACTCTTTAGTAAAACATTAATAATACAATACAAATATGACTGACAGTCAAACATGTATCATGTGATTTGTTTGGAAATGGTCTGTTTTTCAATTTAATAAAGAATCAAGTAATTTCCCACATTGTGCTGTATGTCTTGTATTTATCGCTGGGATGAGACTACATGATATTTGTGACTTTTTTTAAAATATGTCTTCTGTGTCAGATCAGATGCTCAAAGTCTTCGTGACCTTTATAGTGATCAGGACTTCGCTGTTCACCTGACAGAAAAAACTATTATTCATCTTTTACTTCCCTGTTTACAGTTGTATACCTCACACCAGAAAATGTGTCATGAAAACAATGGTGTCATAGAAAATGTAAAAAAAAGAAATGTTACAAAGTTAAGTATAGTGTGGCATAAAATAGTAAAGTCTTAAAATAAAGTCATAGTTTAGCCATAAAGAAGTCGTAGTATAGTATGCCGTAAAAAAATGGCATTAAAAAGTCAAGATCCAGTATGTTATGAGAATGTACGTATGTATGTATGACGTGAGAAAAGTAATTTATAGAGATTACTCAAATAGATATCTTAAGATGTGTAAAACAGACTTTATTTATATTTGATAGAAGGTACAGAAAGTAATGATGTGACCAGGTCGGTGTGGGGGCGGGGGGCGAGGGGGTGAGGGGCAAGAGCGGGGGGCACACGTTACCAACAGTATCGCAAACCAAAGCCTTCACGTTCTTTTACGACCAGGCCAAAGCTTTGTCACGTTCCTCCTGTCCGTCTCCACTTTGGGGTAAAAACAACAGCAACTGTTGCCCCTGAACCACAACACAACATCTCTTTGGCAACAATAAAACATGAGACATTTAACCTTCCCTCCTATGCAGGTACAGTACATCAATACTCCTAAAAGTATTCTTGTCGAGATACAAAAATATTACGGACAGCTGTCTAGATGGTGCTATGCTTAACTGTTACAGGATATTGAAGGCAAACAGACACTTAGAAGACACTATATGTTGATGGGGCGTTTGAAAGGAGGCAACCAGCAACTCATCAACTACCCCTTCCATCTGCCCTCCTTCCACGTCCACACACAAAGCAAAGCAACAGGTCATGATCATGGCCGGCCCTCGGTTGCCCTTCGACACTGAATTGATCTAAAAGCAACGAGGCTCAACATGTTTATTCTTTTTATATTTCAGCTTTCAAGTGCTATTAAATATCCTTCTGTTACCATTTTAATACGATGCTCAGATTTATCTTCTTGTTTTAACCCAAATTCTAACGAGCTAGAAGAAACCTTTCACCGGTTCAGCTTGATGCCAGTCACTACGAAACGAATGGCACCGAGCTCGGTGTAGCCGACATACAGGAAGTTAACAGCTGTTCTCATTCCTCTCACAAACAGAACATGGGAAGCTGAGCGGAGGCTGAGAAATACAGTATAATGTGCTGATTTACATACGCAAAAGCATGTATGTTCAGACTAATGAGCAGGCAAAAATATGATTTAACAGCCTTTTTAATACTGTTGTGCATGTTTGTATTTTGAAACATTGGCCTATAGGGTTGGGCAACATGATGACGTATACTGACCATGAATAAATAATTCTAGCAGGGTATCTATCCCTTCGATATCTGTGGTAGTATTAGGCCTTTGTGAATATTGTTGCAAATTAATATGAGTATAACTGCTTATTGGATTTACTTTATCTTTGCATCAATGTGATGATGAACCTTGACTTGCCAAGTGTTATTTGATAATGATGTACACCACTATCAGGATACAATATTAAATATATTGTGATAAGGATTTCATCCATATTGCCCACCCGTATTGGCCTCTGTCATTATTAGAAATATTGTTTTTATGTAGCAGTCCAGACCGCCTCCTCCTGCTGCCAATTACTTTTGGCAGCAGGAGGAGGCATGAAAAAGGATTTCCCTGACTGTGCGTCTGTCTCTTCTCCAAAACAACAACAAAAACTGTCCCTTTTCGTCCCTCAGCGATACATTCCTATAGATACTGCTTTGTAGATACTTGAAACCATGCATTGCTTCATTTAAAGACCTGTTAAACCTTTAATAGGAGTTAAAGCTGTCACTACAGTGACAATGTTGTGCCGGATGTTTACAACAAAGAGGGATTGGTTGTGATGGCGGTGCTGGCGCTCAATTTGGATGAGAGAATGAGCCACATGTTTATGTAAAACAGTACAGTAGTGGTCCTGATACAAAAGAAAAGAGTCACAAAATATCACATTGTCCAGGTTCGAACAGCTGTTTCCAAAAAAAAACATTCTGTAACCAAACATGACCCATTGAAATTCCCTTTGCTTCCTCCTCGCATGTCCTTCGTCTCTGAATGAAGCCAAATATTAACAATATATTACTTGTGATACCTAAAGGATTCTCGTTGATATTTATTAAGACAAGTAAAGCAGTTTCCTAAAAAGTACAAAGTCTGTGGAGCTGTGCGGTCTCCTTCAAAGTGCTGATCCTCTGATGAAGAGTTGACGTCTTTAACTCAGCGACCAGTGTAACTGTGAGTCCAGGTGGTTCCACTCTCTCACGAATGCTTCCCATCATAAATTAAGAAGTGAAAGAGGTGGCAAATGTGATGCTTTCCAAACGTCTGTCCTTCCATTGTGTCTCTTTGATCTGAAAAATATGCACAATTCAAAGTTCCTTCCTGCTTTCATAGATTCTTTACATCATACACACAGTATATATTAATATTCTGTAAATATTAACCATTCTCTTTTCAGTATTCTAAACAGCTTAGGTCAGTAAGACGGACCTTTCAAAAGTGTCCACGGCGGTAAGAGGCACTGTCTTGTGTTTCTAAAACCTGACGTTAAAAAAAAAATTAGAAGTCATGCTAGCAGGCCAAGTGGTCGTCAGGGAGAGGCAGAAAATATCCATAGCTCCTTATTCTTTGTCCCCGTCCTCGCTGCTCCCTGTAAAAGAACGAGGAACAGAGGATTAACACGGACTCCTCACAGGCATCTGGCTCCTACATGTTGGCAGAGTTCTCTGAAATTTGGCAAGAAAGTTTATTATCTTATCAGCACAGTACATAAGTTTGACTGTAATTCAGTCTGTGGCAGCAGGTTGTAGCAGACGATTGCATCTTTAATGGACCAGTTTGCCAGACTGGCATTAAGTCTAATACAAGATTAAAGAAGTTTTTTTAATTACCATATTAGCTAAAACATGTCCAAACATTATTTGGAATTCGTCTAGCTTTAGATTAGAGTTACTCCAAGAGTCAAAGCTGAAATTAAACCTCAGAGGAACCATGTTTAAATGCGGGTATCTGAGTAATTTGAAACAAATTAGCACCAACTATTACAATCATTTTGATGAAAAACATTTTCACATGTAGTCAGAAAATCCAGGGGGTTGTTTCATTACACCCTCAGGTGAATTTAGCTGACTAACACAGGTCGTTGCATTTAATCTCATTTAATTAGTCCAGTACTTCAGAGACAATAAGAAGATAATACAAATTTAAGATGTTTTTCAGAAGGCCAGAATGAACTCCATTTGATGATTTTTGTGTTGTGAGTTCACATTCTTTAATAGTTACTTATTCAGACTTATGAACTAAAACACATCATCAGTGGAACAGTGTCGCAAAGTGTTTTTAATCTACAAAAGATCAAGAAATGATGCCTTACTTTTCTTTCAGCTTGTTAGCTTTGATGTGAAAAGACCTTAGCCTTAAAAGTGTTGCTATGTTTTAGTGGCATTGACCATTAAATCACAAGTTTCTCCTCAAGTTTGATCCATGAACCATTTTCAGTTTGATCAGAAATTCAATCTGCATCTCAGTCCCAGAAAACTAAATATGTTTATGTGTGTGAATCAAATCAGTAAAAAAACTTCCCTACTCAAAAACATAATTATCTGTTATGAGGGAAGATGATGAGACCCACCTCCTGCGGAGTCCATGTCAGAGTCGGAGATGTGAGTGATGGAGAAACGGGACACGTTGGAGGGCGAGACGGTGAAGCGGGAAAACTGTACGGCTGGTTTGGGGTCCGGCGCTTTGGGGGCGGAGCGGGGGGGCGGGGAGTCACATGCCACTGAGGATGTTTGCAGAGGGAGCAGAGGGAAGTCGTCCTCCCACTCATATCCTGCACCTGGGAGCAGACCATAATACAATATTTAGGTATTTATTTAGATATTTAAAAAAAGGTGTATCTTATCTTTTATTTAAGAATTGATATTTGCCAACTAAATGAGCTTTCTTGATGCTGGAACAGATTGATCCTCTCTGTATTTACATCAACACCATATCTCCATTAAGGAATGCATTCTTGTACTTACTCTCCTCTGAGATGTTCCCATCTGAGGAGTCATCTGAGGCATTGAGCCTTTCTTGGGATTTGCTCCGTGAACTCTGACCCTCCGCTCCTAGAGGGAAGTCATGCTCAGCCAGCTCTTTAGTTGGGCTTTCCTAGTGGCAGTGAAGATAGGTAGAAGGAACCGTTAGATGGACTTCAAATCAAAGAAAGCTGACAGATACACGGACACAACAACTTCACTGGCTTTTCAGATTGTGATAGCTAACGTATTAGCAAGATTCTTACTGCAAAACTAGCATTAAGTCTGAGTCATATTACCCACCTGATGAATGCAACCTTTGCTCTGTTTTTGACTTCACTAACTTCTGAGAAAAATAACCAGTTCTTTAGCTTCTTGGTGCTCAAATACAGTATGTTCACCCTCTCGGTAACATTGTCTGCTATTTGCTGTCAGGCAGGCAATGTAGTGGGTTAACTAAAGTATTTTTCTTTCTAAAAAGCTGCATGCTAGCTTAAATTTAGGGCTGCCCCCTAAAAGTCAATGAGTTGAATCATCTGTAGGTGACCCCACGTCGAGCTGTCGTTTGTTATTAAAAGGCTATATCTATGAAAAGCATTGTGCTCGTGTAAACAATTTAATCACAAACACAAAACAAGAGGAACAAATAGTCGTGTCTTTGTATTGAACAGCCAAATCTGGATTCAGGTACAACCCAACTCAAATGTTAATATAAGAAACAATAATTCATGCAGGTTTGAAATATTAATTCATTAATTAAGCCGTTTGAATATAATCTCTCTGCCACTCACCTGATCGAACAGGTAGACGGTGACATCGTCAAAAAAAGACACCGTCTTCTTCTTGCATTGGAGCTCCTCCTCCAGGTTCTCTGCAGTAAGCGGGGTCGGCCTCTTCAGGAGGCTGCGCAGCTTGTGGTCTTCGCTGCTGTCGCTCAACACGATGGGCACCGGGTGGCACTCGTCCTCGCTCTCCTCCCCACCGCTCTGCTCCTGCACACTGTAGATACGCAGCTCCTCGTCCGACTCGTCGCTGTCATCGGTGTCGCCGTCCTCCTCGTCCGCCTCCTCCCCGTTAGCCGGAGACCCTCGGCCCTCTGTTGCAGTCAGCGGAGGGGGAGGGGTGGATGGAGGTGGAGGAGAGGATGAAGAGAACCGCCTGGTGCTTGCCGTGTGCTGCAAGGCCACCTCATCTTTGGGTAAAGTGTGCAGGATTTCACCGGATATCCCCGAAGGTCTGTTTTGAATCGTTTTCATCTCTGGCTCTTCTGTTGTTTCTAAGTCGAGAACAGAGTCTTCTGCCTCCTCCTCCTCCTCCTCCTCCTCCTCTTCCTCCTCCTCCTCTTCCTTAGTGTCGGAGGTACAATCTCCATTCAGGGCACCAAGGGCTTCTTCCATGGCCCCCACCACCTCCGCGGCCCAGTCTCCTAGAGACGAGTTCTCTTCCTGAGATGGCCATTCATCCAGCCCGCCCTCCGCTATAGAAGCGCTGTCAGAGGGCTCCACATGCAGCCCCAGTAACTCATCCTCACACTCTTCAGTCAAATACGCGTTAATCTCCAGTGGAGATGGCGATTCTGTTCCTCCTGTTGATATGTGTTCCATGTCAAGTTTAATGTCTTTGTTCACTACAGTGTCATTTAGCTCTTCCTCCTCCTCATTCTTCCTTTTCTCGCCCTTCCTTTCTCCCATGCGTTGTTCTTTTTCAACATTTTCTTCATCTCTCACACTCTCTGACAGTTCTTCCCCTTCATCCCTGGACTGCCTTTCATTCTCATAGTCTGAAAAGTAGGCGGAGTCTCTGTATGGAGTCTTATCGCTGAGTGGTAAAAGACCGTGGTCGCCGGTCTGCGAGGCTCCTAAGGCCAAATCTTCACCCAAAGATGGTTCTGCCTCTCGCTCTACTTCCCCCTCGACTTCCTGCTCCTCCAGCTCCTTGTCCTCATCCATTTTCGTAAGAAGGGTAGGATTTCCAAGAGGTTGTTCACGGGCTTCATGAGGCTCTTTGGGTACAAACTCGGGGCTCTCATTATTTTCTGTGTCGTAGCCACTGTCCATAGCTTTAGGTGAACTGGAAGGGTGGGAGGACGCGGGGCTGAAGCCTTCACAAGACCCAGCTGCAGATGGCAGATCCATGGAATCCATGGAATCAGGAGTTCCTACCTGCTTCTGTAGCGACTTCAAGGCAGGAGAGCCGTTCAGCTCGCTGGACTCGTCTGCAAAGATGCCCGAGGTAACGTCTGTGACGTCATCTGTGATGTCGTCATCGTCGTCACTGCAGTCGAGGATGTCGGCGAGGCTCACGCTGGAGCCGCCACGGTCGACGCCGCTGTCAACAGTGTGACTCAACTCAGACTGCGGATCTGTGAGGGCCACCATCACATGCATGTTGTCCTCAGGAGGCGGAGTGGTTGCAGCCATTGTCAGGGTCACTTCTTCTATTTTAGGCTCCGTCGGCTTTTGCATGATTGGATTTTCTTTGATTACATCCTCCCTCTTCTCTTTGTAGAGCTCTTCATTAGTTGTAAGGTCAACACACTGCTCTCTACTGTCCTCGGTCTTTATCAAGGAAGGTTTGGCCACAATGGGACCGCCTGGAGCTGGTGATAGATTGATCATCTCGTCATTGCTTGGGATGTCAATGGCCTTATCGCTGATGTAGCTGCTGTGACTGTAGCTGTGACTGTAGCTGTTGTTTCTGACTAGCAAGCCTGTGAGCGGGTCAACAAAGAGCGAGTGGCAGCACTCTCCAGATGCTGGCACCTGAGTCTCGCCCTCATGGCACAGGTAGATGTAGGCGTTGCAGTTGTCCGAGGGCACCATTGCATGATGTTTACTCAGACTAAGGCAGGCACTGTTGTCTTTGGCCTGGTGGGACTCGAGATAGTCAACGGGTTTGGGAAGAGAGTGGAAGGCCAGGCTATGCTCCTCCGGCCAGGAGTCTTCAATGTCTGTACTCGGCATTGTGTAGTGGAAATCCACGTAAGCGTCCTGTCTGCAGCTGTGGCTAGCACGTCTGTGGTGACCCACGCTGCTGTGGCGGTGTTTTGAAGGCCAAGTGTTGCAGGTGTGTCTCTCAACAAATATGTCCTCTTCTTCTTCCTCCTCTGTATCGCTGTCTCTGTGCCCGATGAAGAGTGCCCCCTCCGTCTCCATGTTAATACTGACAGAGTGGCTGTTATGCCTGGTGTGGCTGGGCATAGTCTTCCTCAGGGAGCCCATCATGTCGTAGTAGCCCCCCGTCACGTTCTTTCCTATGATGGAGGTCTGACTCGTGTCCATGTATGCGTCTGTGTACGCCTGTTGAGGAGTACTGTTCACGGCGGGGGATACTCCCAGAGGGTTCTCCAACTCACCCAAGGCCTGGCGCAGGCTCCTTGACCCCCAGCTCTCCTGATGACGCTCACTGGAGGACTCACGTCCAATCAGATAGTGATTTATTCCCAAAGGGGGCGAGTGCTCATAGTAGTAACCCCCGTCTCTGTCTTTATAGGACACATAGTGACTAGACTCCCAGGGTCGTAGTGGGCTATTGTCCAACACTTGCCCTAAAAGGGGCTCCATTGTCAGGGAGATAGCAGGACTTGAGTCGTTTGAGTCGTACATATCTGACTTATGGATGTCTGCTGACCAAAAGGGACCCATGTTCTTGGTTTGTGACGGGCAGCCCATGCACTCGCCTGAGTCAGCACTCCCAGTCAGAAAGCTCCCACTGCTGCCTTGGTAGTCTGGGCTGTAGGAGCACATGGTGTAGTCCAGATCAATGTTACAGTCTACCGGCTCTTCGATGCGGATGTAGTATTCACTGCTTACCGAGGGGCTGTGGGCACTGAGGACGGGAAGTATGCCTGGAGCATGTAGATGTTTTGATTGGTAGTAAGAAGGAGAAAGTCCGTGGCTGAGACTCTCCATGGGGCAGCCTCCCACGATGCCCCCAGGTGGGTAAAACCCTTCCTGGTGATGATGGTTGACCTGACCCAGGATACTAGAGGAGTCCAGGGCTCTGTACGACTGGTCTGCTCTGGCTTGCTCCCACTTGTACTCAAAGTTCAGGCCATGGCTGGTCTCTGTGACCGTAAGTATATCATCCCCGGACTCCGAGTGGTAGCCATCACCAGCTGAAAATTGCTCGAGGAGGGGAAAAGAGGAGGAGGTTGATGAGGGGTGGTCTCGGGACATTGCAGAGGCACCACGGTGGCGGTTGAATACCGTATTGGGACGCAGGGAGTTCCATCGCCTCTCAAAGTCCTCTTCGGCCTCGCTGGCCCCCTTGGCACACAGGTAGCTGAGCAGCAAGTGGACTTCCTCTGCATTGGGTCTCTGCTCAGGCTGGAGCCAGCAGAACTGCATCACCTCGTACCTGAAGAGCCCAAGCAAAAGAAAAAGAGAGAGTCAAATAGACTTTTTCATTGCCATTCTGTTGCTCGGGCAACATATTTGGTCCAAGCTTACTTCCTGTCAGCTGCATTAACAAAAATTGCAACTGGAAAGACAAAACGGGCCCATTTAGAATGTTTATGGTGTCAAGTTTGAAACGTCTTTACACAAGATATGAAAAGGGAACATGGCATTCCTCCAGATATTCTTGGAGCAATACATGTAATGTGATCATTCTGGAAAATAAAATATTTAATCCATCAAGAATAGACTGTAAAACTAACAGAATTAGCATGATAATTAGAATCTGCAGAAGAAATGAGAGTCTACTCATCCCGAAAAGGAATTTAATTGTGTTTCTCTGAGGATTGTGTTTTGCCATGTTTGCGCATTTCCTGAAAAAAAACAACTTGCATCAAGATGTTTCTAAATGTGGTTGGGTTTGTGTCTCACCAGCGCTCGGCCAGGGGCACTTTGAGCAGCGGTTTGGGCAGTCGCAGCTGCTGCTCCCTCACAGCGTAGGTCAGGACTTGTCTGTCAGAGTAGTGTCTGTAGGGCTGGTTGCCCAGCTCAAACAACTCCCAGATCGTCACGCCCAGAGACCTGAGACAGGATATCATGGACGTTGTGATGATGAACATAACATAAAAACAGCAATCAGAACAAGTAAATGTTATCAATCTCTCCCTGTTTGACCAAAAAAGCAATCGATGTTTGCATGGCAATCAAATTTAATAATTATTTATCTTCTCATATCTCAGTCTGTGAGCACTGACATATAAATACATTTTCATTTAATACCTAAAAACATTTTAAAACTACACTTTATTGCCATGAAATCTTTAGTTTTGAAGACCAAATGACAAATAACATGTGTGTGTGTGTGCTGCGTGTGTGTGTGTGTGTGTGTGTGTGTGTGTGTGTGTGTGTGTGTGTGTGTGTGTGTGTGTGTGTGTGTGTGTGTGTGTGTGTGTGTGTCCTACCACATGTTGCTGTGTTGGGTCTGGTCGCCCACCAGCAGGTTTCCATGCACCTCATCCACCAGCTCTGGAGCGATCCAGCGCAGCGGCACGCACATCTGATCTGATGTCATGTAGTAATCATCCTGACAGGAGGGGCGAAGAGAATCACACTTCTTTTAATCTATTTTTATTCACTCATGTCAGCTGCACAGTGAAAACAAAACAAAACAAACGTATTTTAACGGTACTTTTTCAAATTCTTAACTCATTGATATAAAAGGAAAAATCTGTAAAATCTGTAGAAACTCTCGTGGGTGGAGTAAATGCTTCATCTTTTTGTAGATGTAGCATCAGATGGACTCATTAACTAGCTTAGCTCGCTTTTTGTGTGAATTCATTTACGCACTCAGTGTTTGCCATCTGCACAGAGTGCTTATTACATGCTTGACAATGTCTACTCTTGTATATATATATCTTAGTATGTTTATGTTTTATCTCTGATAAACAGACCTTATACTTGCTCTGGGCCAGGCCATAATCTCCAATCTTCACTGAGACATTGGCAGACAATAAGCAGTTCCTCAAAGCCAGGTCACTGGTCACAAGGAGGGAGGGGGGGGGGGGAACACAGCTGTTACAGATCTTTTATTATTTATGAGCATACAACACAAGACCAGAACATTGCAGGACGATCATATTTCTTGAGGCACAAACACTGGCTGATAACAAGAAGAGATAATTCATCTCTTCATCCTCTGAAAACACACATCCACCACCACTCCTGTCTCTGGAGACGGTGCTGACATGTAGACGGTGGAGGCTGGAGATGTTGTGGAGATGAGGGTCACCGCCTGCAACAAAATCACTGATGCTGGAGTCTGTAAGGAGCACTCAGGCAGCACCAGGATATTGTTCCAGGAAGCAACCAACAAGCAAAAAGCTGAATTTACCGACCAATAAAAGACACTGGCGAAGGGCCTGGCGTATTCATTTTTGACATGTGTGTGATATTTAATTGCAGAAATAGCTCGCTACCTGTGTGTGAAGTTGTGTTTGTGCATGTGCAAGAGTCCCGAGGCGATGTCACAGGCCATCCGTTGAAGAATCAAGGGCTCTGGGGTCATGGCTTCTGAGCTCCTGCAGCTTCGGAGGTAACCCTTCACGTCCCCCTGGACACAGGAGATAAAAATATATATGTGTGTGTTACAGCCTCTGACCACTGGAGGGCAGTCTTGTCTTTGTACTGCGCTTAATGGGGCCAAGAGTCCCCCATCTCTTGTTTGTATTAGAATCTGGAATCCTGCGTGGAAGAGCACCGGATGAACCAATCTGGTGTCTTCTTTTATATGTATTGAAATGTTTGGGATGAACAGACACCTGAGGGAATTATGGTTGTTTTTGGGAAAAAAATTCTCCTTGACAGAGTCCTCATCCTCCTCCGTCTTACTAATGACACTAAATTATTAGCTTGCTAAGACTGACTTTCCTCCTCAGGTATATTTGAACATTTTCTGTTCAGATATACCTGAGCTATCAGCTATCAACAATTTAGACCACTCACACTGTGGAGTGAATTCAAAAGTGATAGATCTAAAGTGGAAGGAAGACAGTTCTTTGATTACTTAAACATCATCTCAAATATCAGCGTTAAATCTTGTGATCCGATAGGCTGCAGTTTGAGTGGTACAAGTGTAGTGTGCCAAATATTTACAGCAGCTGCCAAGAATGTTTTTATTGCCAACAATAATTCACAAAAAATCATCTAAACTACAAAACATTAGAAGTTTTCAATCCATGTAATGTTCTGAATGTGTTACAGGATATACTGCAGACTTTAAATTAAGAGCAAAGGTCAATAGACTTAACCTGGGCTTTCATAAACACATCACACACTGTAGATTATTTTAATAGACATTACGCACCAAATGTGATGAAGGCCAATATATATATAAATAATTAGCTGCAAAGGAACAGATTTTTTAACAGAAAATATAAAAAATCCTTTAATTAGATGACAGATTTCCACACAGCAGGGTCGTGGCATTACTCCAATCTGTTTGGCACTTGGTTGGATTTATCTTCAGATGTTACTTAATATTCATTAATCTCTTTTTACTGTCAGCCCTCCTCCCAACCTGAGGGTTTGGAAACTCACCAGTGGACAAAACTCCATCACCAGCAGGTAGGGAGTGACCTCGGTGCACTGGGCCAAACACTGCAGCAGGGCCGGGTGCTGGAGGGCCCTGAGGAGGAGAGGAGAGGAGAGGAGAGGAGAGGGTAGAGGAGAGGAGAGGAGAGGAGAGGAGAGGAGAGGAGAGGAGAGGAAAGGGTAGAGGAGGAGAGGAGAGGAGAGGAGAGGAGAGGAGGAGAGGAGAGGAGAGGAGAGACGAGGAGAGACGAGACCACAAGTGAGCTGTGTCTCATTGTAGCTGAATGAAAGTAAAAGCATTCCTCGACACTCACACGGACATATTGTGAAAATATACGACAAAGAGTTCAGCATTTGATTTTTCTTCAACAAGAAGGAGTTGTAAAATGTACTCAAGTAAGAGTCTGAAGAATGGTTTCTCCCTGAAGTGTTACAGAAATTAAAATCGCCCGCCAGTCTGCCTTCGAGGGCGGGACTTAGTGACGGGTCAATCAAACAGAAGTAAAATGTCAAGGCTCTTCAAAGTCAAAGACACAACTGTGCCATTTAAACTGAAACAAGAATGTTTTCAAAGTAGAATAGAAGAGCAGCAATATTTTGAAATCATCTAAAGTTGAATGTTAATATTTGAAACGTAGCCAGTAACTCCAGCCATCCAATAATGTAGTGGAGTAAAAAAAGGTTTATATATACATATATATATACATATATATATATATATATATATATATATATATATATATATATATAATCCACTCGGAAATGTAAAGAAGAAATCAAAATGTTCTCAAAATTGACAGTAAACGTATGTATGAGTTACTTTACCATCGCTGGCAGACAGAAAGAAGAACATAAATCAAAGCAGAAAGACGAGAGGAGTAAATGAATACCGGAAAGGCTGCGCTTCCTCCAGGAAGTGCATCTGGTCCTGCACGCTGCCGCTGGCTTTCAGTTCCTTCACCACCACCTGGGTGGTGTTCAGGCCTGCGTTCACCTCCCCCAGCAGAACCTGAAACAGTTCAGAAAGAGACATATATACGCACAGGGAAGACAGATGGACAGATGGACAGATGGACAGACGCACAGACAAACAGACATGTCACACACAAACAAACCCATTGGAGCGTGGAGTGGGAGTGACCGATACACGAAGACAAACACAAAGACGTGAAGCAGTCATGCAGGAGTTTTAGGGGAGAGAATCCAAACGACGGTGCAGGGACAGACAGATGCAGACAAACACACGTACAGATGGACATACCCAGTCAAGGTACACAAGGATGGAGAGGACGCATGGATATTCATGAGTGAACAGTTTGAGTTGGAAGAGGAGGAGAAACAGACAGGAAGGGAGAGAACAAGAGAACGACAACAACATGTTATCTGGTTGTAGAAACACGAGGCCACAGCACATGGATCAGCCTGCAGCGTCACTACTCTCACATTTACCAGCGTGGACTTTGTCCTTTAAGGGACAAGCCGACATCAAAGGCACAGGGATCAGGTCGGCAGCACACACTCAGACGTTACAGCTAAACTCAGCGTGTCGGCCATTTCTTTTTTTAACTAACTTCATCCTAAACACGGCCGGGATCACAGCGAAGACTAACAGCCATGATGTGAGGCTCACTGGGGCTGCGTTTCATCTACCTGCCAGGTAGCTGCAGGGTATATATATATATATATATATATATGTATATATATATATATATATATATGTATATAAGTTATGAAGATTGAGGCGTCAGAAGTGGGCTTACCTTCCCAAACCAGCCATTCCCGATCTCTTTCAGGTAGAGGAGACTGTGGCGGCCGAGATCCGTGGACTTCAGGAGTTGGACTGGGAGAAAAGAAGGAGAGAGGAAAAGGTGTTACAGTTTGGATCCTCCATCACCGGACTCTTGATGATGTCATTGTGATCTGTACTAAGCTGTTTACTACGAATCACATACAGGCTAATGTGTTTCAGAAACGTCAATGTATTTGTCCCACCCTTCCAGTTAGCCATGGGCTCCCATTACTTTCCATGTGATATAGAAATCTATTAGCAGACCCTTTAAAGCTTCATTCTTTTTTTTATCAAAGTGACATTATCGTAACAATGTATGTCTTTAAAAATAATTCCACATTTAAGTTACATTATCAAACAACAATAACATAAAACTGACAGGTCATGCAGGATTGATGTTCACTGATGGATCACACTTCTTAAGGAAGCCCAAGTTATTAGCAATGCTTATTGATTTTCATACCATTAGTAAATGGATTGAAACAATATGGGTGCTTAGAACAGACAGCAATGTTTTCATGTTAGACGAGGGAACCATTAAATCTATTAATTTATTTATTTCAGCCTTTATTTAGCCAGGATAATCCTATTGAGATATTGAATCTCTTTCACAAAGGGGTTGTTCCCAAAAAGTTATACCCCATGAAAACAAAGAAAACATACTTCAAAAACAAAAAGTTAAAAACAGCATATTTACATAAAAGAGCTCTAAAACAAACCAGCACGGTACATCCATTTCCATTCAGTGTGTAGATGATCCTTCTTCCTGTTTTTAAAATCTTGCAGGCTTAACCCAGGATGAGGGTCCAACAATTCTAAAAGCACTTTCACCAAAAAATGGTGCAGGTTCTAGGAATGAAGAACCCAATTTGTATGAACGAAGGTTGCAGCCACTAATAGCTCAATAGATGAACACAAATAAAAACACAAATAAAAAAACACATGACGTGTATGTGCAATATTTCATCAAACTACAAATAAGCTTTAACACACCAAATACAACGCAGCACGATGCTAACATGCTAACATAGAAAAGGATTTAAATATATATATATATATATATATATATCATAAACCTCAATAATAAAGAATAAAAAATACATATAACACGGATGACAGAACGCACCATATCCAGGTTCTTAAGTGGCCACTGTAGAATCCATCGTCTGCCCAATCGATTGTTATTAACCCTCTCTAAAATGAAATATCCGAACATGCCAGTGAACGTCGCCCATGGTCCTCGTGAAAATAATGTAATCTGACTCGTGGGTCTGATTCTGTCCCGAGCCCACTCTGGCTCTGACTGTCCTCCAGCTCCCTGATGCATCTCTGTCAGCATCCCCCGATGACCCGAGTCCTTCCTGCCTGCTGAACTGTGCCCGACCGTCTCCGTCCCGGCTCAGTCAAATGAAACAGGACTGCCCCCCCCCCCCCCCTCTTCTGCCCCTCCATCGCTCACCCCTCACCATCCATCCCTTTCTTTCTCTCAGTGTCTCCCACGATGACACTCAGACTCTGGGTGTAGAGGAAGACAGTCAGGTCTTTGTGGTGCTGTCCCCCGCCCCCCCTCCAGACTGCCACACAGTCCAGTCACTGTGTGGAGGCCATATTGGACACCCCTGTTTCTTTCCCCCCAGACGGGTCATTCCTTACACCCACTCACGCTCTCCGGCCCGAAGCAGAATAACCGCCATTGTCTGGCTGCTTGGGGCAGCATGGCACCAGTTAGGACCAGTTAGTGCGCACACACTGGGGCTATTATCCACCTGCTCCGTGACACGTAGGAATGAACCGACGTCTACGATAACAGCGGCGAGCAATGGGACCCACCAACGCCATCACGTTAACCGCAAATATTCATAATACTATTGGAACAATGAGGGGAAGATGACACATTTTGGGGAGAAGAAACTAAATTCTCAAAGACTATATTATAATATTTGTCATCTGTTCCTTAACAGAATGTCTGAAAAGAACTTAAATAGAAAAGTCCTGCAAAACAAGAGATACAATTTATTAATCGTAATGAAGGGCGTTTTCACTATATGAGCTAACTTACATGAATAAAACTAATCTACATATAAATGAGTAGCTAGCAAGCCCAGCCCTCAGTATCCCTCCAGGGTCATGCAAGGTGACCGGAGGTGCCAACTTGTTGATATTATTATAATAATAATAATAATAATTACTATTATTATTATTATTGTTATTTGCTCAGGCTTCTCTGTCTCCTCTGTAACTTCTCTATCAGTTACAGATATACAGGCACTCATACATACACACTCATACGCAGACACACACGTGGGCGCTTCAATCCTTAGAAACAACAACTGGTTTGCATATTTAAAATATAAATTATATTGTTTTATATATCTATTTGTTTTTTAATGCTTCTTTTTGTCCGTCTTGTTTCATCGATATTTCTGTTTCTGTCTGTTCTCATATGTATTGAATGTCACTAGCCTTGTTTTGTTAATTTCTCTTTGCAACAATAAAATAACAATAAATAATAAATAATAAAAAATAAAATAAATATATCCCTTGTTTATCTGTCACTGCATTCTTCTATTATTTGAATAATGCATTTAGAAGTGAAGGACAGTATCAGTGCTTTCTATTAGTCTTTTTTGATAGAGTACACTTTAAGAGTACGCGTGTACTGTTTGTATACTTAAAGTGTACTCTGCATAGATCTAAGTGTGCGGCCTTTTGATACCTCCAGCACGTTATTTAGGATAAAGCCGGGTGGAGGGTGGTTATCATATGTTTCTTATTCTAAAAGACCCACTGTGACAAAGTGAAAACAGCCTGATTAACCTGGTGAGTTCTGAGATGTCTGTACAGCCAACCCACTGACTCCCCTTCCCTCTGAGCATCCTGTCTGCTCTGGTCCGAGCTGTGTGGTCCATCTCGCTCTGAAGAATGCGTCTAACTCAATCGCTGTAGTAGACAGGAAGTCTTTAGCGAAATGCACAGCAGCTAAATCACTCAGAGCCAAATGGAATCCCCATTATGCTCTTCCAGCCCAGTACATTGGAGTCTGTGAGGTGCTGAGCCGTAGAGCTGTCCTCAGACATTTAAATTCTCTTGTGACGTGTTCCCATCCTCGCTGTGTAACTCAATTAGAAAAGGCAGCATGGCGATGATTTAGAGGTTGACGTGAGTGAGTGTTAAAAGGATACACATATTACGTGTGTGTGTGTGTGTGTGTGTGTGTGTGTGTGTGTGTGTGTGTGTGTGTGTGTGTGTGTGTGTGTGTGTGTGTGTGCTCAGATTACTCTCGGTGTGCAGCTTGTTCACATGTCCTCTCTGAGTGGGTGTGAGCTCCATTAGTCGTTGCAGTGCAGCCTGCAGCACCGAGCAGCTGCATCAGGGCGGGTCCCGGGGACCGGGCCACGTACTGAGCCAAGCTCTTACAGTACTGGTGTCTCATTAGGAGCTCCACCTATCCACATAGTCCTCCGACAGTCCCAGTGCACAGCGGGATGACAGAGATGGGAACATTGGCTGAAAGTAACCAGACTTGCTCATAGCTGCGAAGTACTTCAGCTCCACGTCTACCTCAGCTCTCAGGAATCATTAGAAACCTGAGACTTGAATCTACACCATGTTTGTTTAAAAGCAAGAACTTTTCTATTCAATTTTCTCATACAACAGTTTTTAATCTTAATAACTGCTGTTCCTATGTATGCATTTCCTTTGCCTCTCTCTGGTTTATTGCTTTTCTCTATTCTTCTGTACTTCCCTTCATTCTTTTGTGTCAGTTTAGCTTTTTAGCTTTAATATTGTATCACCCTGTAAAGTAACTTTCAACTGCATGTATATGAAGTGGTGGTATACAAATAAACTTGAGCTTGAACTGGCATAGTTGTAGGAAAAGAAGACAAAATCCTGAGCAACAAAGTCAGAAAGTACAAGAGAGGAACAGCAGAGTACGATGGATCCACTTCTCATGAAAAACAAAAATCGATCTCCCTTTATGATGTCAGAGGGTGAGGCAGTCCTGAAGGTGCAGTAATGAATCCCTGACCTCTGCCACAACTGTAATACCATATGGTTTCTATTATTCACAGAGGACAAAGCATATGTTAAAGGCCCAGTTTACTCAAATCACAGAACATACTGAGAAAACTGTTTCTCCCCCCGAGTGGTTTCAATGACATCGTTTGGGTTTTGAGATATCCGCTTCTGAAACTTTTCCAACCAGGAACTCTTCCTTTATTTTTTCAATGCATTGAACAACACTCAACTAACTCTCCTTCTATTGACCTTAAGCATGTAGAACCAAACCGATCACCATGGCTACCACAGAGTCCAAAAAATGGACACAGAAATGTATAAAAGATTATTTTGGATGGAACTCGATTTTAGTGGATTTCCGCCTGTAAGTGTTCGACCAATGAAATCCTTTGTTCCAACAGATGTTATATAAAATATCAACGCCATTCTGTATAAAAATCAGCCATGTATATCTGTTGCACGGAGAGTGTGTATTTTAGGAAGAATGGGCGTTTGTTTCCGGGGGCAACAGACTGACGGGCAAATGGGCTTTTTTCGGTCCAGTGGGACATTTCTTCAGACTATTCCCTTCTGAATGTACAACAAACACCACAACAACTGCCTCAACACCCAAACAAAGGACAATATATGGCTTTGGATCAACATGCAGCTGGGATACGATGAAAATTGTAATGTAGCCACGACTGCTAGCGTTAGCACCAGATTTGGGTCTGATTAGTTTTGTATTGTGTAGTTAACGTTGGCCGGTAAACTCATTGGCACGTTGCGGCATCACACTTGTTAGACACAGCTTTTAGTTAGAAATTATATTCTTTGTGATTTGGGTGAACAAACGCTCGTTTTTATTAATATTGTTTGCCCCTTTATACTCTGCCTTTAACATTTAACCAGTGTGGGTCAAACCGTATGAATGTGAAACATTCACTTCTGTTTGAGATTAGATCTCGACTGATCCCTGAGTTGACTGCGTGGGCATGCTCCATTAAGTCCCAACACACTCCAGTGTCATCGGTTTATCAGTCAGCATCGGCCCATTAACACACAACGAGGACCTTTGTCACATCGAGGCCGAGAGAGAGAGAGACAGCGACAGAGAGAGAGAGAGCGGGGAATACTCTCGCTGGGGTTTTGTGCTCTCGAATGCCTGACATTCCAACAAGCAGCAGCGTAGGCCGGCCGCCTGGACGTTATTACGCAACAGGCAGATGTTTGTGGGAGAGAGGGAAAGTCAAGGAGCACAGAGTCCATTCTGTGGGGACCTGCAGTGAGGGATTGTGGGATAGGTGGAGACCCAGCTGACCGAGGCCAGCGTCAGGGCGGTGCTCACTCCAGGGACAAACTTTGACTAACGCCAGATGCACAGCTCTCCTCCTTCTCCTCGCTCTCCCGTTACGCTCACACCCTTGACATGTACTTGCGAGTGTAAGGCTCTGGCACTTTTACGAAGCTATTGCAAGGGTTGCATCAGTTCGCAGCAAATGACTGAAGATGTCAATTACAAAGCATTGACTGAAAACGATTTTTTAACGACTGGATATTCATCTTATGTGTTATCCCCTTCAGCAGGGGAACAGTGTAAATCTTCTTAAATGTAGGGTGGGGATTTCAAAGATTTGATGAGTGAAAAACTGGAATGTAGCAAAACAAGTTTAACCTCTCGAACAATCAAGTTTCACTTCAATAAAAACTCAAGACTCCATGTTTTTTCATACTAAATACAGAAATAAAACTTCCCCAAAACTTGGAGGCGACTTTCTCTCATTGGAACCTTTAGTTTGTGCTCGGCTGCACAACACAAGTCACTTCACAGTGGATTGAGCCACCGGTGGAACTGACATTGTTTAAGAGTTAAACTGAACAGATTTGAAGACTTCACCCACCCGATCGAGCAGGTTGCTTTGCGACCGGCAGAGACACCTCGGTGAGCGGCAGGATGTAGACGTCCGGGCTGCCCTGGGAGGCCGGCGAGGCCAAGGTGGACATATCTGCGTGGTACTCCTCCCCGTCCACATTCCTGAATTCCTGGAAAACAGACACAAAAATGCACCAAGAGCTCAAAGGTCATGCAGAGGAACAGGTTGGTAACTTACAAGTATATGGGATGATGCAAAATTGGAAACAAACCGCACAAGCATGCCTCAATCTGTCTTTAGGCGGGTTGCAGATCATATAATGGGTGCATATCTACTCTATGCATTAATATTTGACTGCATCGATGCACGAAAATGTTTTTTTTTAAATGAATGATATTTTGCTTTGACCACTGAGGCAGAGCTGAGATAAACTGAGGCAAGCTGTCCTGGCCCACTAGAGCATCAGAGAGTAAACAAAAGCCAGTTTCATTTCCCCAAAGGATTACAAACGTCTCAATCCTCAACTTCACAGTTTGAGCCTGATGGCTCTAGTGCCCAGATTCTTTCTGGAAGCAAACGGAGCAAAACCTGGAGAGAGAAACGCTTCTGACTCTCACTCAGCAAGAATGTCATATATTGGAAAATAACGTCATATCAAAACCGACAATGAGCATATTCGAAAACTAGTGAGAGAAGGGAAGAGGACTTTTGACTTGATTTCCTGCACTTCTTTGAGTTGATCCAACTCTCAGCTCCACAGACCCCACGTGACACGGAGCAAGAGATCAATACGGCTTCACAACTCTGAGAGACCCAGAGAGATCCGTGTTTTCACAAGAGAGTTGATGGTCAATAAAGACTCAACTAATACATATAAGCCATCATTTTGTGAACAAAGTAGATGAGTCTGTGGTAAGAATATAGAGAGTAACTGCTTTGAAATAAATTACTTTTGTGAATATCCTTTTTTGTTGAAGAAAAAAACTAGTTCACGAAGATGTTTTTTATCACGATAGAATATATTCTAAATACATTTTTCTTTTCATTTACTGGATCGACTCATTATGTGGAGCATCTTTCATAAAACTATTCTGTGACAGCTTGATTGCTTTGGGAAAGACGATATGGATAAGATGAATAATGAGAACAGAAAAAGAGACATAACAGTGAGGAGCCCCTCAAAGAGTCTTTCTGTCTGTTGAACGCAGGAACACATAGCAAGATGAAGCACAGGAGGAGGAGGAGGAGGAGGAGAAGGAGGAGGAGGAGGAGGAGGTGGAGGAGGAGGAGGAGGAGGAGGAGGAGGAGGAGGAGGAGGAGGAGGATGAGGAGGAGGAGGAGGGAGTTGGCTGCATCCACCGACCGGATGTCAGAATAAAAGTCTCTTAGTTGGGAGCTGGAGAGCAGTGGGGTCCCAACACTGGAAAAATGTGACCTTCTGCAGCCCGCTGTCACACACACACACACACACACACACACACACACACACACACACACACACACACACACACACACACACACACACACACACACACACACACAAACACACACAAACACCTCCGTCTCTCACTTCATCCTGTCCCCCAAGAATGCGAGCACACACACACACTCAACACACATGTGCACACTTGCAAACCCTCCCTCGGCCTCAAATCCAAATCTTCACACGGCCCTGCTCGCCCTCCTATTCAACATGTGGTTTCACTCTCCACATCGACACACACTCGGTCAAAGACACACACACACACACACACACACACACACACACACACCAGCATTTACATGGCAGCAACATCCTCTCTCAACGTCCATACTTCCTGCAGTAAAAAGGTATCAAGACCAGGCCTGCAAACAATGAATATTTTTTCCATGAATAAATCCCTAAGAAAATAAATCAGCAAATACAATAAATCCTCCAGCAATTTCCTGGAATGCAAGCTGACGTCTTCAAATTCTTCAGTTATTTTTATTTTTTTAATCAATCAATTGTCTAAGCTTTTCAGGTTTCAATAAAAACACGTTTGAAAACAGAAAAACAAAGCATTAACACATTTACATTTACTTGTTGTACATGGAAATCCATAAAAAAATGAAGTGATGAGAAAACCGCTGAGAAATCCTGTGATTTCATTCTTCAGCTGTCCAACGAACTTCCCAAAAAATAATTACAGATCAACATTTGTTTGTCCTTTTAATCCATTGTTCCATCTTATTACCAAAAACAACCCCCAGTAATCAGCAGACTCCCCTGCTGGTGCAATAAGCAGCACGACTCAGCGTGTCTGTGACCCCACAGCTTACCTTTCCTCAGAGTCCACAGGATGGCATGTCACACGCCCTCTGATTTGGTTTCAGCATCTCAACCTCTTTCAGGTTTTCTCACACACACACCAATAAAACACACACTCACACACACACACACTCAGTGGCCCCCCCAAGGTTCCCATTTGTGTGATGGATGCATGGCAGCGGGAGCTCGGCGGTGCCGGGAGGAGCGGCTGCTGGAAAAAAAGGGCCTCATCATTCTGCAGAGAGAGTGTCATTGTTGAGTCCAGAGAGGAGGACGAGGAGGAAGAGCTGACCGCTGACTGTCCCCGGGACTGCTGGGGACGGAGGGACGGAGGGAGAGAAGAGGAGAAGCTGGGGAGAGGAAGGAGGAGGAGCACTGTCTCCCAGTTCACAGGCCAGACCGAACCTCAGAAACTGAGCCCCCACAAAAATGTGAGGGAGAAAAATACAAGTGGGAGGAAGAGGGGGGGGAGGGTGTTCACATACTATACATGTGACATCACTCCCTCTCTTCTTCTCTTCTCACTCTCTCTCTCTCCCAAAAGCCAAAGAACATCTGCAGGGCAGTCCCCTTCCCACAAAACCATGACAACACACACATAATTTGGGTTAACGCTATACTTGTGAGGTCTCTTCACGGCATGCTGTCATCCTGACCTTCATCTTCATCACTATGGTGTTAACCTGAACATGCACCTCCACTTAACCCTCTAACTCGGATTTTAAACTGACTGCATGCTCTGTATTTGAGTCCTGTACAGTTCAGATCCCACATCAGAACCCACTTATTGTTGTACATTAAAGTCTCTTTAAACTTTTTATAGCAAGTTTATGGGCCGTGTCCAGAATGAGTGATCTTAAGTGGTTCAACAACTGAACATGATTCCCAGAGTCGCTTGTGTTGCTAGTCACGTATCTCGTTTGTCACTCACTAGTCGACGCTACTTTTCATCTCTATAGGAATCTACAGCCAGCGGCCAGTTAGCTTAGCTTAGCATAAAGACTAGAACCAGGTGGGTAACAGCCTGGTTCTGTCAAAGATTAACAAAATCCACCAAAGATTTAGTTTGAACTGAAGTGTTAAAAGGGCAAATTGTTTTAAGGGGTTATATAAGGGATATAAGAAATATGAATGTTCTCTTCTGACTCAAGCAAGAAAGGGTCAGAATCTGCAATCATGGCAGGTCCCTTTATTTCTGTACAATGACAAATTCTTTCAGAAAAGGTCATTAAACTGCAAACTTTAGAGTTTCAACCCTAAAACCAAGTCCAAACCCCAAACTAGCCCCTTACCATTTACAGCCGAGGGGATTGTTGGGGGAAGTATCTCATCTGTCTGTAAAACACAGAGAGCTTTTCTCTCTCATCTCCTCTTCAAGTTTATTTTTTTCAGAAAATTCCCTCTTCCTGCTCTGGGAGAGGCTGTGTCTAGTTCCAGATGGGGCCCTGAGGCCGGATACACTGTGGCCTCATGGGTATGCCCTTCCTCACGCCCTCGCGCCCTCTCTCTTCCCCCTCTCTCTTCCCCCTCTCTCTTCCCCCTCTCTCTTCCCGCTCCTCCCTCCCTGGCCCCTTCCTCGGACACACCCTGACAGGTCAGGCCGGGTGGTCCAACCCGCCGCCAACACAAACCAGAGTCGAAGCACATCATTCATATTCTATATCTTCGATCGGCTGTATGGAAAGAACACAACTCTGGATGCACACTTACAGACACATGTACAGTGTTCGAGAAAGGACCGGATGTTATGTAACATGGCTACAGACACTGCAGCTCTGTGCTTCCTAAGACGTTCAAAGTGGAGAGACAAGGAAAAAAGGAAGAAAGGCTGGCAGAGATAGAGAGATTTACCCGAAGGCCAACAGACCTCATTACTGAAACATCTCACATTTCTCTGAGTGAGAAAAGTCACCCGACAGCCTTAAATCATGTGCTTCTCTTCACTGCGTCACAGCAGCTTAAAACCACAATTTCCTCTAAATCCACCTGATTAATATCTTACATAATGCTGTAACATGAATTAGTAGTTGAAGAATAAATCACGTTGAATTGACAGTTTTAAGTGTCGTGGGGGAATATGAATCACACTAAGGTCTTGTTGTGGAGGAGAAAAGATTTTATTTTAAAGTATGTATGAAAGATGGGCTGTATCCAATTATCTTTAGTCTTGATTTATCTGTTAATTATTTTATAAAATATATATTTAATCTCATGTTTCCACAGCCCACGGTCACTTCTTAAAATGTCCAAAACCCAAAATATATTCAATTTACAATAATATAAAGCTGCAAATCCTCACATTAAAAAAGAGGGGAAACAGAATATTCATGATCCCCAGAGGATGAACTGTAATAACTTCATCCATTAAGGCTTCACCCAGCAGCAGCATCCGGACAATATTTTAATTTGTCTAATACTTTGGTTTATAACTAAACACTCACAAAACTAACGACATTCCCATCAGCCTCTGCTGTACTTTGAGTCTATTGCTAATCAGCTAATGCTAACATGCCTAAGATGGTGAACACGGTAAACATTATACCTGGTAAACCAAAATGAATCAGTGCTGTGCACGGGGCATCTTCAGGTTTTGTAACATGATACATGTTAAACATCAGCATGCAACTCCACATGTCTTCCACACAATTACGTTTAATTAAATTAAATTAAATTAAATTACTAAACTGTGCTGTCGTTCACATTTTGAGGGAAACTTATTTTCAGCCACATTACGGTCATAGCTTTAAACATAAAACATTAATTAATTAACATTAAACTGAAAAAAATACAAAAATGCAACAAAAGTGTTTTTTGAAAATCAAATACGAAACGTAATACACAATGCAGTTTTGTTGTATGGAAATGTAATTTTTAGGAGACCTTGCTGCGACATGTTAGCGTTGTCCTTGTGAGCATGTTAGCATGTTGGCATTAGCATTTAGCTCAAAGCACTGCTGGGGTAAGTTACTTTCATATGTTGTAAATAAACAAACAACATGGCGACGGCTTTAATCAAAGAGGGCAACAGACAAACTCCAGGCTTCAGAACGTCAGTCCACAAACCAACGGGTGACGTAACCATGACTACATCCACTTCTTATACACAGTCTATGGCTTTTATGTGAGGGTTCCCATTCTGTTTGTATCTTGTGGGCGAGGACACATTGGTGCACGAGCGCTTAAAGGTGATAAACATTGACGCCGGCTGAGGGAGGCTGTGATGATTAGTACGTCCTCTGTTTCAGGCTGTTGGACAGCTGCTCGTGGTAACGGGCCGAGAAGCAAAGCAGCAAAGAGCGGGAAGAAGAACAAGACTGCTATGAGGAAGTATTAAAAAAAAATCTATTTGTAATGTTTTGTGAGGAAGGAGAGGCTTTCAGGATGTTTGTTAAAGTCTCATCTTTACACAGAATGAGATTTGGTGAGAAACACTTAATGTAAACAGAACTTTACCATTGAACTCAACCAGGTAATACTTTTAATGTGAGTCAGCAGGAAGATGACACAGAAGGAAAACATTCACTCAGACACATATGTTAACATTTTTGCAGTCATATCCGCTTGCGAGCGCACACACACACACACACACACACACACATACACACACACACACACAGATAGATAGATAGATAGATAGATATCTATCTATCTATCATCTATCTATATATATGTCTTCCTTGCTCCCTGTCCTATTTTCTGCGGTGCTGTGACCCATTTCTGCTGCTGCTAAAAATCGGGGTCTACATCAATGACACAAGATGGTCTTGAAAAGCTGCAGGCCTCCCGCCGCCACATAAACACAGCCTCTACTACCTTCGTATGCTGCTCTATTCCCATCAATGTGTTCTAAGTACAAAAGGCTGGAGATCTTGTGTACTGATTATAATGGAGGTCTAATGAGAGGCGCAGAGGAATGTTTTGTGTTCAGGCCATTTGCAATAATGTGCATGCGGGCAAAGAGAGAGTCAGAGTGCAGGTATCTCTGTGGCTCCATAAAAACTTCATAAGATTTAATGAGTGTGCGCGTGTTCGGCCTCATGCCTCTTATTGCTTTCATGCTTCACGTGGAAGCTGAGGAGAAGTGTTCGGCTAAAGAGGAGGGGCCCACCTTGAAGCCGGTTTTGCTTTTCTTGCAGCAGAGGCAGGCCAGCATGAGGAAGACGAAGGTGAAGAGGCCCGAGAGGGAGATGGCCACCACAGCCAGGGACGACGACCAGGACAGCGCACTCAGCGGAGCGCCATCTGCAGGACACAAGCGATACAGACGGACAGGATATGAGCCGAGGCATAACACTATTAGACCGTGTGCACAACGTTAATGTGATCAAATGCATGTTAAAGCTCAGATGGCATATTAACGCAATAAGATTACAGCAATAAAAGGGTAGTAATCTGCATTGATACGCTGTTGTGTATAAGTAGATTTTCCATTGCATCACTTTAAATGTTTTATATAGTAGCTCATGGACTGTCTGCTTTCTCAGGAGACTTTATATTTCCATTAAGCGACTTTCACATGTTTAATTTATAGCTTGGCATCATGTTTTTGCAGAAAACAGCTCTGTGGGATTTATCTGAAACACAATGCACACCTCTGCTCAGAAAACCTGGCAATGAATGTATGTGTTGATTTATCACCCACACCTGAAAACGGAGCCATTCCTTTTGCACTTATTGTATTTTTCACAACATTCTCATGTTGTAAAACAGCACTCTGAGGGTGATTTGCAAATAAAGAAATTGCATAACTTTTGACTGGCTTTAACTCGTATTTGTTTTACCAAACTAAAAGGGATATAATAATAATGTGTTAAATATACCACAACCTTTGAGATAAACTTGATATACATGCAGTAAATTTACATAGTATATGCATTCAATTTGTGTATATTTAAGATATCTTCTTTATTTTTCTAACAAATAATGGTGGGCTTATCTCCTGCTTCTATAATTTTTTCATTTTTTTTCACGTCCATTATAATTTTCTGGTTATTGGTCAACGATGCAGGTGTTAACGACAAGGGGTAGCTCTACCTTTTACTCACATTTTGTAATTTTTAAATTTAAAGATTATTGTAAAAATCTAAGTATTGTAACCATTCAGATATCTTCCAAGCAGACTTTAACAGAGCAAACATGTTGGTAATCATGGTTTCTGGTGAACCTGCATGATTTCATCTGATTTTGGGGCCGCTATGTTTCTACAGTAGCCCAGAACGGACAAACTAAACACTCCAGATAAGATCATTCATGTTTTTGCATTTCGTTCTCCTACACGCTTCGTTTCAACTGGTTGCAATCTGCAACCTCACCGCTAGATTCGGCCAAATCCTACAAACTGCACCTTTAAATTGAGACTGTTTCATAACCAGTTAAAAGTTCCTCTGAGTAACTTTAACCGAAGAGACAGAAGACAGAGAGGAAACAAGTCTCCAGCTGGACTCAAACCTTGGACATCAGGATTTCTTTAGGCCATGGGAATGCCCAAAATAAATGCTTTTCAACCGTAACACTGAGGGCCGAGTGATAAAATACAATAAAACATACTGAAGACACCCCGAAGGGCACTTTGGCACCACATGGGCTGAAAACAATGATAAAACACCTCCATTGAGTCCTAAATGGATCAATGTTTCGATTAATTATCTGAAAAACAAGAAATTTGGGTTTTTAATGAATACTTAATGATTAATATGAAAGAATTAATGAATTTCACTTTCAGTATTTACATACTCTATTCCACCTCCGAAGCCTTTAGTGTAGATTTCTCTGTTGACTTTTGGTCCTCAGGCTCTATTTCTCTCATCCTTCGTTCTGAGCCTCATTCTGCATCGTGCATGTTGTCCAACCTCGTAAATAATATCTTGTTCCCACTTTTTGGAGCCATATCTGAGCAGTGGATGATTTATTTTCTTCATTCTGCGATGGCTTCCGAAATGCAACGGTTACCAAGGAAACAGATTGGACCGAAAAGCCATGCAGGATTGTCTTCAGCTGTAAATCTCTCTCACACTGATTCGTGCCAACAGCAGTGCCACCCAGCTCCACACACACACACACACACACACACACACACACACACACACACACACACACACACACACACACACACACACACACATAACAAACAGAGCACAGAGAGTCATTTCTGATGCCAGTTTCTGCTGATCCTCTGAAAGCTGGTGCAACTGGCTCTCAGTGAGAATCAGGCTCTTAGTATAATTGGAGTGTGGACACTGTTGTTTAGGAGGCCGGCTGCCAGAATGTAAGAGGACGAGAATATTTGTAAAAAAAAAAGAAAACATGAAAATTTAACAGTTAAATGCGGGTTAAGCTGGGCAGCTGGGGGGTTTCTGACACATGGAGTCCTAGCCTGAATTCCACTGAATATTTCACTCGACTGGACTAAATAAAGCCAGCGGTCCAGAAAGAGAGTCCATAAAAAGAGCAATATGATCCCACATGACGCAGAGTGGGAGGAAGAAGTGGAAAAAGCCAGCTTGCTATATCAGTCAATGACCCTTTAGAGCTTTGAAACGCTACACAAGAAGATTCAGATTGAATCACCCTTTATTTGTCAGGGGGTTAATTACAGAGAGCAGAGACATATTCTGGCTCTGTTGTGGTTTATTTAAAACTCCCCCGCTTACAAATCCCATCTCCATCTCCCCCCTGCAGCACAAGTAGGGGAGTGTGACTGGGGAGGCAGCTGGGGATTAATATTTGAGCAACACATACAGTCGGTCCACGTGCAGTCGCAATGAAAACAGTTGAATGTTATTATTAAAAGTAGATGTAAAATTCTGCGACTCCCACTCGTCTGGTCTACAATGAATTCCAAATCAGAAATTATTCAGTGAAGGAATGTGAGGACAAGCCTTTCTGTAAATGATCAAACAATTAAGATTTATTATCAAGGCCTATATGATGATACTTTATTTTTTTACCGATAACAAATCCCGTCAAAAACTACAACCAGTAGTGAATTTATCCCACTAACAAGAAGTATTGCCTGTGTAACCAAACCCTGATACATACAGTAGCTTCTGATATTCCTCCTGTGCAATAGCGCTCCATTGTTTTCCAAAAACTATGGTGTATAGGGTACATCTTGCCCCATATGTAGATTAATCCACCACTGAAAATAGTCCCCAACAGACAAACAGACCATTTCCTCCTGCTTGAGTAACGTTTGCTAAAAACTACAACGCCCTGCAGTGTGGGTTTTTTTTAAACTCCTGAAAACCTATCGATTGAGTTTGAGAGGTAAGATGCCTCTGTTCCACCTGAATCCTCAAAGTGTGTCAAAGCAGGGAGGTGAGGAGGAAGCAGTGAGTGTAGGAGAGGGGGGGAGAAGTGTTGAGGATAAAGAAAGGATTAATATCAAATCTTAAGCAGGAGTTTTTTTTCCTGTAGAGTAGCCGGTGCGATAGCAGGTGCAGAAACAAGCTTAGTACAGCAGTTAGTACAGAAGAGAGGAAAGGGAAAGATCGTTGAAATATATATCGGTGCAGTCATGTGACGCTGGTCTGAATTGGCCAGTCAGCGATTGTACAACTAAGATGTTACTCGTCCTCTCTTTGTAACAGAAACACACAATAAGACCTCGTTGTTGTGTTTTCTTCCCTGGTTTTGTAAAATCAATGCCATTGACTGCTGAATGGTAATGAAATGGACCGGGCTCTCCCTCTCGTTAGCTGAAATGAACCAAGATCTAAAGAGACAAATGTCTCCCGCTGAAGTTCACAGGGACATGTCCCCTTCCAGAGAGCTTCACTAAAAACACTGACTGGACAGACAGTTTCTGAACTGCTGCATCTTCTCTCTCCTCTTCACTACTTGATGCAGGCAGCTTGAGAACCGGGTAGCTCTCAGCCACTCGGAGGTGGTAGCCATGTTTAGCCTCCCGAGGCAGAGAGCTGAAGA
Source organism: Ophiodon elongatus (assembly GCA_016806645.1). Taxonomy (NCBI): domain Eukaryota; kingdom Metazoa; phylum Chordata; class Actinopteri; order Perciformes; family Hexagrammidae; genus Ophiodon; species Ophiodon elongatus. The sequence goes on along the minus strand of JACSYO010000591.1, from coordinate 373,055 downwards.
TCCTGGTGACTAAATGATGAAAGAGGGAGCGAGGATGAGGAGACGAGAGGAGGGAAGAAAGGAGCTGAGCAAAGAAGAAGAGGTTGAAGGGCTGTGTACTCTGCAGCCCCCCCCCCCCCCCCCATCCCCCTACCCCCCAGGAGAATCTCCTCAGCAGAGAGCAGACAGAACCAGAAACTAAACACTGAGTCTATCTGACAACCTCACGTCTTCGCCCGGCCTTTACCGAGGCAGAGCTAGCTGAGAAATCACTCAAGGGTATTTTTACAGTTTAATGACTTAGTTGCAAGATATGTGTGATATCAGCTTTATCCTGATTTCCAGAGTCTGATTAATAAAGCCTCAGTAGTACAACACACCATCACAGCCTGTTAGAATAACATTGGCTCTGTGCTGTAGGTTGAATAAGAATAGATGGATGGGTCAAACAAACACAGGACTCTACAGCGTCCTAGTTTGAAGACCAGGGCCACTGACCCAGCGTCAGTGGGTGAGAATATATTGACACCCAATCAGGGAGAGAAAACCAAACACTGGCAGCAACCTGGTTTAATGAGCAGCCGGGGTAAAAAGAGTAGCGATACATATCCCAGGAACCGACGTAAAGTCAAAGAAACTGATTGTAAAAGACACTTTTCTTCTCTCCATGATTGTGACACCATTTCCTCAGAGGTGATAGTGAGTCCACTTGGATCCCCTTGGTATCAGAGTTATTGACACAGACCTCCGATCTACTGTCAAATAAGTAGCTCCCCAGTAGAAGTGCTGGCTCAGTTCTGTCACTGTCAGGTTGTGAGTCTGAGAGAAGTCTGTATTTACTTTCAGCAGCACAGGACCGGCATGAGTCACTGGTGTGGTCAGATGAACTAAAGTCTGGTTGGTGTGGACATTTAGATCGGAGCTACAGACTAAAACATTATATCCTAAAAGCTTATATATTAAAAAAGCTACTTCATTTTGGTATCGGAACGAGGTTGATTTTCTGAAGCACGGCACATTCAAATTCACTCAAAGGAAACTCAATAAAATATCTAACAGTAGCTTTAAGCTTTACAACAGTTTCCCTCCGACAGACTGTCAAACGCCGCTCTGGATCAACAGGATCCGGCTAGCTCCTCTGCCTTTGAATCTATTCAGACCTTTAATTGGAAAAGTTTGGCAATAAATGTGCTAATTCGCATTGCTGCTGGTATGAATAGTTTTGATGTAAAATATTAAACTTTTCGGGTTGAATATTTGCCACGCCCACGGTGTGAGAAGAAGTGATAATGATAATGCTGATGATAATGATGAAGAAGTTAGCTGTTAGCGAGATAATATTCACTCGCAAACATAAAACTGCACAGCTTTCTGATTTATCCACAATTCAAGATAACACAAGCTACATACTGTAAACATGCTTTAGCTTAATTAACAGAAATATAGTTACACATTTGGACAAAATGTTTGTGTTAAGATCCACAGTATTCCCATTCTTCCTGCTGATGCCTCACGTCTTATTGCCTGTATCCTTATTAAAAACGTAGTTCTGGTTCTTTACTCTGTTGGTCGTTCATCCCACCAAACAGCAGCTGAAGGAGGCGCCTTCACACAACACAAAGTCAACGGAGAGCGATGAATTGTTTTGAATTGTGGACAGGACTTAATTATGCTCTGTCTCTATGGCATTGAAGTGCATGAAACAGTTGTTCTACCAACAAATAAATGCACATTTCTGTACTGGCTTGTATCATTGCTTTACAGGAAGTCTAATCAAGCCATCAGTGATCAGTGTGCTATTGTTAAGCCTGCTCCATTCAGATAGGCCGACCGGCCATTAAAGAGCAAGCGATGCCCAGTTTTATGCTGCAGCTGTGGTGCAGACGGGACACAGAGTCAAAGCCAGGAGAGTCACAACTCTTCCTGTGACCGCTGCTCACGTCCAGCTCGGGGGACTCGGCAGGAAGTGTATCCAGGAGACCGCTGACGGCCTTCACCCTCCGTCACCCCTGGTTACTGTCCCCGCCACAGCTGCATTACCTAAAGCTCAGCGGAGAGAAAAGTGACACTGGACACAGCAGCGAATTTACAGAGAGATCCAAATTAAGGACGAAAGAAGCAGAGAGAGAAGAGGTTTGAGATTTAGATCATATTTCCAAAATGCCGTCCAGGATTTTCATTTTGATCTGAAATTCATCGGGCAGTCTTTTGTTTCCTGTTTTTCATGTCAGCGTCCACGGTAAAGTTAAATCCCCAGTGGCCACACACACACACACACACACACACACACACACACACACACACACAGATGTTTAAAAAGATCCAAACATGGTAACCAGATCAGGCTACAAAGAACATTCTATGTCAGATGCAAACGTGACCTATAGCGCCTCGTGAAGGTCGTCGTCCTGCACATTAATCACAAAGAGCTCGCTCACACTGTTAGCGGCATCATGTGTCTGTAAATGAATGCCTCGTTTCTCATGTGAAAATGTATAATGCAAAAATTAATTCCTGTCGATGATTACAGACGCAGATTATTTCAAACTGTTTTTTTCAACAGTGTTTTGCTGAAAAGATAAACGTTTTTAATATTTTTGGGGGATAACACATGGAATGCCCAAACTGCAAGTCTATATGAATCAAAATTCCTTGTGAAAATATTCATGTGATTCACTGCCAAATGTATTCATTGCATGCTGTGCATTTCGGGACAGTTTTAGCTCTCAGGCTAATGCTAGCAGTCGGGTGTCAGGTGAGTGATGTGAGCGACCTTGAACAGCCCGTGACCTTCAGTGAGGAGGGATGCTCTCCAACCTGACGTGTCTGCATGTACACGTGTCTTTTTGTCCTATGAGAACTAGTTTGACCTTTGGAATATATTTATGCCATCTATTAAAATAAAAAAGCATGTTGATGCATAAAATCGTGTGTAACACAATGGAAAAAAAGTTTGATACATTAATAAAAGTTGGTATATATATATTTTTTTGTGTGTATGCAAAGCAAAATCACAAAAACAACCCCAGACTCCATCGCAGAGGGCTGGGATTCAGCTCAGGAGTGAAGGGATGGATTCAATCAGTAGACGTTTCTCACCGTGAATAAACACGAGTGTTTCTGTGTGACGGAGTACAAACTGCTGAAACACTGCTCCCCTTCTGTCCTACTGCAACACTACTGCTGACACCGGGCTTCTCCCAGGCCCTGAGAGAGAGACGGGCCGCCATGACGACAGGAAGGAACAGAGGAGAGATGGAAGATGATGATGGTGACGATGATGATGGTGACAGGAGGAAAACAGATGGGCGGAGGGTCAGAGAAGGTGAAACAAGCCCGAACATGTGAATTGCCAGAAGCCGATGATCTGGCCATGAACATTCTGTGCTCAGGGGCCAAAGAGAAACCATTCTGTGCTCGGGGACCAAAGAGAAACCATTCTGTGCTCGGGGGCCAAAGAGAAACCATTCTGTGCTCGGGGGCCAAAGAGAAACCATTCTGTGCTCGGGGGCCAAAGAGAAACCATTCTGTGCTCGGGGGCCAAAGAGAAATGTGGTTGCTCGGGGGCCAAAGAGAAAACAATCTGCTGTTTTCATCTGCTGGTCCACAAGGAACGCTGCAGTGTTCTTCATTTCTTTATTTCAGACAGACAGACAGCTCAACAGACAGACAGCTCAACAGACAGACAGACAGACAGCTCAACAGACAGACAGCTCAACAGACAGACAGACAGACAGCTCAACAGACAGACAGACAGACAGCTCAACAGACAGACAGCTCAACAGACAGACAGACAGACAGCTCAACAGACACAAAGCTCAAAAGACAGACAGCTCAAGAGACAGACAGAAAGAAAGACAACAACTGTGATGTGTTTGGTTTGTCATCACAGATCTGAATATAAACACAACCAAATGTTAGCCAACAGCTGCCGACGTTTCTGCCTCAAGAACAGGCTGCAACTTCATTTTATTGAATTTTTTTTATTTGGTTTCCATGGTGACTGCTTTCCACAAATCCCGTTCAGCCCTCCTGACGCTCCCAGACACTGTGCCGAGACAAAGAAGAACTAGCCCCCGACAATAGAAAGGAATTTCACCTTCCACACACTCACCTAAATAAAACCAGTCACCACAAGAGAGAGAAACAACAATTTATGAAAAAGGAAAGTCGGACTGCTATTGGGGATGCATAGCATTTAACAGCCGACGTCATCTAAAATAAGAGTCAACGGAAGTAACGTTTTGCCTCAGCCATCTAGATAAGTTATCAAGCTTTAAACATTTAATCAAAACTGTTACCAGCATCAAAATGTCCGGTTGTTACATGTTCGGTTGTCAGAATCGATAGTGAGCGGACTCGAGTTCTTCAGAATTCAGAAGCTTCAGCAAGTGACCGTGTTAACTGGTGACTTCAGGTCGTTCCATGGTTGGTAGTAGTAACTTACGTGAATGGTTGGCGTAGTTAACAAAACACCTACATGTTCTGCCGTCACTACGAGTAACCGGGACACATTGTGCTGAGAGTCACCAGTTAACACGGTCACTGATTAAACCGAAGCAGCGGCGTATGGTTGGTAAAGGTGTTGACTACTACTGGATTTTAAAAGTGGACAGAGTCAAACCTCTGAGTCTCTGTCGTGGTGTTTGACCACACGTACCAGAACGTACCAGAACGTACCAGAACGTAGATGAAAGTACCAGAACGTAGATGAAAGTACCAGAACGTAGATGAAAGTACCAGAACGTAGATGAAAGTACCAGAACGTACCAGAACACAGATCAGAGTGGATCATCGAGTGCCTTGAAGCTCGTAATGTCTCTCTGGTGTAACGTTACATGCTGGGTTGCTCCACCAAATACGTGCTTATAACTAGCCACTTAACATTGGGCTACCTGTTAATGTATTCTACACACTGACTCACAGCCAAACAAGTCACTTTGTTTAGGTTGCATTCTCCATCTTTCATCGTAGTGTGGTGGCGGGGGCGTGGTTGGGCTCAGCTGCAGAGGGGACAGAGTGTGGGAGTGGTTCAGGGAACGGGGCCGGAATAGGTTTAATTAGCCTCAGCTGATTTGTGTTGTCTCCCATATATAAACCCCAGTAGGGACTGCGGGAAAGGGGGAGAGCAGGTACACAAGCTGCCAGAGCGTCAGACGGACGGGGTACGACGCGTAAAGGCTCTGAATAAAAACTGTTACTGACAAGACCAAGCATTGAAGCGTCTTCTGTGCTGGGGGGATAACTCACGGGGTAACACCTACCTGTTACATTCTGTTTGCAAACTGCGTGAACTCACTTATGGATGTCATCATTGTTTACAAACTGTTAAAAGCTCTACAGGCACTGTTCATAATTAGGTGGCTTATTATTCTTACTCCTGTGGCTGATGACACCAATGTCACCAATGTGACAAAATATTTTAAATCGGAGCTTATTGGTGTTTCACAGGAGAAACAAATTTGACTAAAACAGAGATTTTATTCCTGTTACTTTGGACTGTAGAAATAGGAGGCGAAGACTGAGTGGGTCCTCGTGTGGAGGATCTGGAGTCTTCTGTGAGTTTCTGATTTCACCTCTAAAAAGCACAGCAGGATTTTGATTTAGCATTTATTTGCACAGGAGAATACAATAAGGAGCCTTATCTTCAAACTTTTCTCTTTGTGGAAGCTTTTCAAAGTGTTTGATGATTTATGTATTTATTTAAATGGTTTTCATTCCCATTTGTTTCATCTTATCCATTTTATTGTCTTTACTTCCCCCATGCTTATTTCCTTATTCTCATTTTATCTGGTTTCTCTTTAGTGCAGCCATTTCAAGCCCTTTGTTTTGTAGTTTTTGAAAGTGTATGAAACACGAGAAATCACCACTGAAGAGATTCCTAGAAGATAAACCAAAAACAAAGTGTCTACATTCACCATTAAATTTATCCAATTTACATCCAAACTTCATATTTTACAGCAATAAGGGGGTCACAACACTGTGGAAACACAACAGAAACATAGCGGATGCCATGTAAAATGTAAATGTACTCCTCCACTAGCTTTTACACCAAACCTCTTTCACGGATCACACAAATTCAATACTGATCCGGCCCGATGATGAACTATTATTCTCACTCAGCTGCTCATATTCACACCAGATATGACATGAATACTGAATTGTGTAACAACTCTCAATATGTCACCCTGAACGAGCGCTGCCAGAGTCACCTCTCCTCGATGCCCATTAAATTCAAACATGTCACAACTTCCTGTGTTGGAATACGACTCCATCCATTTCCCTTCCTGAGGCTTTTCGCTGTCGTTCCTCCTGCAGCACAATGTGAGATCCTCCAGTGGAGTTACAGAACGGTGCACTGTTCGGAGGAATAAAGATTTGGAGGAATAACTATTCAAATCATGTGGGAGTGAAGTCTTCCTTCCGTGTAAGCAGGCAGCCCACGTTTAACCACATCACACAGGAAGCTGCATTCAGAGCAACTAACCATGAAACACCTCGACCGCATTATCTCTGTTCAGCAACCTCGTACAAATAAGAGAATAGTTCTGCAGATCACCTGCGTCTGCACTTCTGCTGTTTATGTCAGAGTGTGTGTGTGCGTGTGTGTGTGTGTGTGTGTGTGTGTGTGTGTGTGTGTGTGTGTGTGTGTGTGTGTGTGTGTGTGTGTGCATTGATGTGCCGTCTACCTGACACCCCCTGCCCTGCTGTGACAGAGCTACATCTCAGCATGCCGAGTGTGGCCTCGGCAGCAGACAGCTTCCACCTGAGGCTCTCACTTCCCTCCCCAAAGGATTCGCTGCCCAGAAACACCTCGGGCTCGTCTGGTTTATTCAGCACACGGCTCCCTGGAGGGCCCCAGGGCCACATCGGGAGGACGTCCAGCGGAGGATCGGAGCTAAATATATTTACTCAAGTGCTGGAATTCAGTTCACTTTTTTCTTTCTTAAAAATGTACTCCTTTTCCTTCCTTTAAAGAAAAAATGAAAATTCCCAAAGCCGCCAGCACTTTTCTTCCTACTGAGTATTTTTTCATTTTCAGTATTTTAAATTGAGTACATTAATTACTAGTAATCGATTGATTTTGCTTACTGTAGTCATCATGGATTATTTTTCAATTGTGGCGTTGCCACTTTTATTTGGGCTAAAATATTTGAATTCGTCTTACAACCCTGTGGACTTCAACCTAAAGGCTCCAGTTCAACTTGTATCCGTTAGTCTAATAATCTGACTGTCAATCAACATTTTCAGTTTTCAATTTAGAGGAATTCATAGTGAACATTCACTGAGATATAGATAAAGAGTTTTCCTGCACTTTACACTATTTACACTCAAAGCTAGAAGTGTGTGTGGCCACATAGCAGGTTACATATGTGTGTGATCTGTTAAAGGTCACAACACCGAGAGAACCAGCGGAGCGGCTTCATCCCTCCCACTGACCTCCCATCACAACAAACATGAATGTCGCTCCTTTGTTGGCCTTCATGTTTGCTCTCCATCTTAATACGACATCGCTGTCCTCGGGATGATGGGATTTGCTGCATGTGCGTGTGTGGGTTTACTGAACACAGCTGACGCTCTGTGCTTTGACTCCATATGAGGATAAACAGCAGTTATGTTGTGCTCTGTGGGTTTGCTTTGTCATAGAGAGGAGGCGTGGATGTTCACATTAATGTAAGATGGGCGCTGAATGATGATTCAAATGTTTTTGATATTTTCTGTGGCAGTCATGACCTGTGAGTGTTGCATTAAGCCTCATCTGTTTGGTAGAATGGTGCTTTACTTGGACTGAGGAAACACAAACATGGTAAACAGGTTTGCAGCTGTATGCATTTTTTCTCAGAAAATATCACTGTATTAATCTATCATTATCCTTATTATTATTGTTATTATTATTATCATTATTAATATCATCATCAATATTATTATTATTGTCATCATTATTATTATCATTTTTATTATTGTTTTGGGAACTTGTATTATTGTTGTTATTGTTGTTATTGGTTACAGTGACCCTTTAAGGAATAAGAACAGAATTATAAACCTGATAAAAAAATTGCATTAAACTATGTTATTTAATGTTAGTTTACAAGTTTACAGCACTATATATTGTTAAATTAACTACTAAATGATAAATAACTTTAGATAACTAAGAAAAAAAAAAAAAAAAAGAATGTATACTGGAGGTGTGTGACATCTGTATCTTTAACTCACTCAATACCCTACATAGCAAATGTACACGGTATGAAAACATCACAGGACTTTCACCCAGGAGTCCTGTGTGAAAACAAGTAAAAGTTATTTCACTGCAGTTTTTTCCCGTAACTTCCATACTTTAATATTGCCAGTTACATAACAAAGGTAGTTATTTTATGTTCTTATTTTGCCCCCATCCGCGATCTTTTCCTGACCCTGACCAAGCAGTTTTGTTGAGCAAGTAAACTTAAAAACTATTTAAACCTTTGTTGGAAGTTTATTTTGAAAAGAGACAAATAACGGTGCCTGGGCAATAGTCTTGATACGGAATTGCCCCGTGTGAGATAATAAAGATGATTTGAATATGGACGGCCCACCAGTGTAGAAAGTGGAACAGCTAGCAGCTAGTCGCTAACTGTGCCTGTCTGCTGTTTGCTGCTGGACACGTTGTGTACAGGTATCAGAGCTCATGAGATATGATTAGTGCTGTAAACAAAGATGATGAGATCTCTGAGACGGAACCACAGCTGCCGTAAAAACTAATGTGTGAAGCTGCACTGAGGCACAGAGGTACTTTGAGCTAAATCCTAGTGTCAACATGCTAATATGCTAACACTGACAATGTTACCATGGTGATGTTTTACATATATAATGTTTAATATTGTCACCATCATATAATAACTCAAATAACGTAACATATGAAGAACGTAGTGCGTCTGTTACTTTTATAAATACAAGCTTAGTAAACACACTTATTATGAATCCTTTAGATCTTGAATCTGTCGTGAAATGAATATTCAGTAAAGAGAATAGAATATTTGTCAAGATAATACCTTGAGAATATTATTCAGTACATAGTGAAAGCCTGGCCTTTATTAAGTCCGTGTAGTGGGGCGAGCAGCTCAGAAGCAGGGGATTATGGGTCTGCAGCTCACGCGTAGCGAAGCTTTGCAGAGACCAGTGATGCATGAAAACAAAACAAGTCTTTATGTAGAGCCGCGGCGTATGCATGCACAGAATGAAAAATACTAATTGTAGAGGGCCACACAGAAAAGTTGTCAACAGGCAGGAACGTTACATTACATGGTAGCATTACATGGTGCACCTCAGTCGACCTCGTTCAGCATGATAGCGCATCATGAACATGTTCATGATGAACATGTCATGATGAACATGTCATGATGTTTGTGGCTCTTATCTGTATAAATCATCTCAGTCGGTGCGACTCAGCGGAGCAGAGAGAACACAAACTATCACCCATCACCGACTGGAGCAAGCTTTCAATTGTTCCTCCATTATTACTTCCTCCAGTTCTCCCTCTAAATCCTTAATCTCTGACTTCCTCTTTTGCCCTCACTCTTTTGTCCTCACTCACTCACAGATTTTTTTATTTTATCTCCTTCTCCCGCCATCACTGTCTGTTTGTGGACGAGTCTCCCAGAGAGGAAGAGAGAGGTCACTGGAGCAGAATTCATCTCTTCTTCCTGTACTCTGTCCCCACCGGCACGGACTGCACACGCTCAGATGCGACATCGCGCCACAGATGCAGGGGCAATTACATAACACACACACACACACACACACACACACACACACACACACACACACACACACACACACACACACCTCACAGGAGAGCAGCGCACGCAACGTGATCTCATCTTTATACTCCTCATATTTTGTCGTTATGCCAGAATCCTCCGTCATCGTTATAATCGCAGCCTTTCGCGTGTTGTCTTGATGAAGGTTTGGGCGTGGTTCTTTTTGTAACACGTGGTTAACGTGGTGAAGCGGTTGCGGTTAGGTTGAGGCAACACCACTACTTGGTTAGGGTTAGAAAGAAAGCATGACGGTTTATGGTTTAAATAAGTACATCTGTTACGTTACTTAAACTGTGGAAGTTACGTAATGTGACTCAGTGACGCAGCGTCACGTGACATAAAGTCGTAAGTAAAAATAACTAAACGTTTGGTTTCAGACGGGACATGAACGCAGGTCCAATGAGTCAAACTGTTGTGTGTTTGCTTGACTCATCCACCCCCCCTCCCTCCTAACGCTGATGGCTTTACATCGGACGTCTCACACAAACAGTAAACGATGCCTTGTGGGTCGGTATCAAGACTATTGACCAGGCACCGTTATTTGTCTCTTTTCAAAATAAACTTCCAACAAAGGTTTACTTAGTTTTTAAGTTTACTTGCTCAACAAAACTGCTTGGTCAGGGTCAGGAAAACATCACGGATGGGCGCAAAATAAGTACATCAAATAACTACCTTTGTTATGTAACTGGCAGTATTAAAGTATGGAAGTTACGGGAAAGAACTGCGGTGAAATAACCTTTACTTGTTTTCACACAGGACACGAACAGCAGTCTCCTGGGTGAAAGTCCTGTGATGTTTGATCTGTCCAACCTAAATGGAATTGCACTCTGTTGTTTATACTACATCCGTTGCTCAGTCTCCTACTGAAGTGGATGGATTTACACTGGAGCGAGTTGAAAGACTGGTGCAACGCATGCAGACACTAAAACGGTGCCTCAGTGCGCCGAGGGCCACTTGGCGAGTTGGGACTGAGGTTCCTCCAGAGCAGGTGGAGCCCAAAAGCAGAGCTAACAGGAGAGTGAATATTCATCAGTTGGCCAGAATACCAAAATGCTGAACTCATTGTAACATTAAAACACAGTCATTAAGTCAGCAGACTGACTCAGTAATGTCAGGAGCACATCTAACATCTATCTAGCATTAGTCACTTTAACCTACTGGTCTTACCAGACCACATAAGGCTGCACCAGCAAAACCCCTGAGTGGATTGAGTTTAGTAACGATGCAATTTACTGCAAATTAATTTAACGTTTCAGTTTTATATGGAAGAATTGTTTCCTGTTTTATTAGTTCTTATTTAGAGCAAATCGCACATCATCAGCTTTGTGTTTTCTCCCTGTTTTCTCTTCACTTTATTTTATGGAGCGTCTCTCACCACAACAGAACCTTGTTTACTGTGATGAGTGTCTTCCTGCTGCAGGAACCTGATCTGCCATAAAAAATTAACAAAGTGGATCTTGATTATTTAATAACCAGGCGACTTCCTGCGGCTCAAAGAAACCTTAAACTGGCATTCTCTCTACTGACCACCAGGGGGCGACTCCTCTGGTTGTATAGAAGTCAAAGCTTCATGTGTTAAAGCTGCATTCTATCTCCTGACCACCAGGGGGCGACTCCTCTGGTTGTATAGAAGTCAAAGCTTCATGTGTTAAAGCTGCATTCTCTCTCCTGACCACCAGGGGGCGACTCCTCTGGTTGTATAGAAGTCTATAGAAAATGACTCTACTTCTCTCTTGATTTATTCCCTCAGTAAACATTGTAAACATGAGTTTATGTCTCAATCTCTAGTTTCAGTCTTCTTCAATACAGCATGATGTTCATTTAGTAAATTATGGTCCATTTAGAGTCAAACAGACCATAAAGCAGGGGATGCTTTAGGGCGGGGCTACTTGTGATTGACAGGTCGTTACCACGGCGTTGACGACCTGGAAGTTGTCCATGTCTTACAACTTTAACCCTTTCACAGTGTGTTTTCACTTCATGAAAGTTATTTTGAACATTTTGGTCGCCTAGAAATGTCTGATTCAGTGTTCTGTTGAATGTAGCTCCACCCTCTTGTGTTGATTCTGGTTGCAAAAAAAAGGCTACGGCTAAAAAAAAGATGGCAACTGCCAAAATGCCAAACTTGAGGCTCATGGTGACTACAGACGATTCTTATATACAGTCAATGGTGATAACATAAACATTGTATGATGACACAATAATGAAGAAAACTAATAAAAACAATATAACACAACTGGTCTCCAAATGTTTGCAGAACTATGCAAATAAAGCTATGTAAATGGCTATTAGAGAGTACCATGGCATGTGGATGTGTTTAAGGTTTGACTGCTGTGTTATCACCATAGTAAGAAAGAAGGGAGCTCGTATGAGTCACAAACACAACGTGGAGACGAGGCTTCCCGTCTGGAAGATGACACTTTGATGGAAGGAAAGTGCATTGCTGGATGCAGTCAGCTCATTTGAATACCAACAAATCATTACTGCAGATGGCAAGAGACAGGCTCACCAGAGCAGTTCGAATGTGGTGGTATTTTCTCCTGTTTTCTCCTGGACATTTGCATAAAAGCAGCTTTTAACTAATTGAGTGTCTTTGCTTTAAAAGGCCAGCGTATGAAGAGCATCTCTTCACAGACCACGGTGTCTTTTCAGAGCGGATCCTCTCCAAAGGACCCCCCTCCCCCCGACCCCCCAGCCCCCTGCTGTGCACTGGTTTCGAAGCCTGGTTGCCATGGAGACACTTTTAGTATATCAGGCGGTGTGGCAGCATGTGAAATTGCTTTATGTCCAGGAACAATATGCATTTGAAGTGCTTTTATCAGGAAATAATTTGTTCTACCTGTTCAGACCTGAAATAAGGATTTGTTGTTTGAAGCAACATGTGATAAACACGTGCAGGCGGCTTTATATAACTCAGATGATCTGGTTCTGTTATGATCGTAAGTACAAACAGACTAAATGAATACTCTATGAACATAACACTAGAAGGGTTTTCAAGAAATGTTGTGATTTATTTTTCATGTTCACTGTTCATGATTTCTTACGTAACCAGTTTGAAAAAGCAGTGGTTGAACTGGGCCATCAGTATCCATACTTATTATTGAGTACCATACTGCCTAGTGAACATCAGTACAAATCTCTGATTAAAAACTTTATTGCACTAATCAATGTTTTTTATTAACATGTTTATGTATATTGTTAAAGGGGTCACTGGCAGTGACCAAACCACCCAGACGTTTTTGCACTTCCAGTTCCCTTCAGCTCTAAAAAGAAAGAAACATTTATTTATTTAAAAATGTTCAAGATAAAACCAGATTTCACCTCAACAAGAGAGTGCAGTCATTTTTTGCACTACTAATAATGTTGTTATGGTAACGCCTTTGGTCTACTTCTCTAGACTGCTAGATCTGCGTCATAACTCATAGGCTAACCTTCAATGCGGACAAGAGAAAGAGATTCATGAATGTACGTCAGACAAGGGAGCTGCTCAAAGCATCGAGGGAAGAAGAGTCTGATGGCTGACTGAGCCAATGAGCGGAAGAGACCATATTAGGACTGAGGAGGATGTAGAGACGCCATATACGTCTCCGGTAGCCCCGCCCCTAAAGCGTCCCCTGCTTTATGGTCTGTTTGACTCTAAATGGACCATAATTTACTAAATGAACATCATGCTGTATTGAAGAAGACTTGAAACTAGAGATTGAGACATAAGCTCATGTTTACAATGTTTACTGAGGGAATAAATCAAGAGAGAAGTAGAGTCATTTCTATAGACTTCTATACAACCAGAGGAGTCGCCCCCTGGTGGTCAGGAGAGAGAATGCAGCTTTAACACATGAAGCTTTGACTTCTATACAACCAGAGGAGTCGCCCCCTGGTGGTCAGGAGAGAGAATGCAGCTTTAACACATGAAGCTTTGACTTCTATACAACCAGAGGAGTCGCCCCCTGGTGGTCAGTCGAGATAATGCAAGTTGTAAGACACTTCCGCTAGGCGGAGGTCGCTGCCTGGTCAAAACATAACAAAAACTTGGATTTCTTTCCCCAAAATAAGAGAAAAGTATCCACCTCAGAGAAAACTCAATCTGATGAAAGATCTTCATTGTTACAGACTTCAGTTTCTAGTCACAGTGCAAATCCCACTTAGCCTGTAGGCGGTACTAACAATGGCAACACTGACTGCCCTCCCCCATTCATACTATCAAGATGACATTTCATTAGCCTTCACTGTTGGAAACAAGTCCCTCGTAAACATTAAGTCTGTGATTTGAGTGGAAATCTCTCCCATTTGTTGATGCCCCTTTAACAATGTGTGCCCACTGACAACCACACAAAAAGCTTGTCTACTGTACCGCCGGGAATGTCTACTTTGATACAAACATTATAACCACCATTTATTTTTTCCCCTCTCTATCCATTATGTTCCTTCTCTATATGCCTTAGGGTGGCATTAACATGTCTTGCCAAAAAGAAAATTGAAATTGTGAAATTAAAATTGAGCATGTGTCTGTGTATCTGGAGGATTGTGGTTGTCCAGCTCTGGGGGACTGGACTGATCGAGGCCTGGATGACTGACGTTCTAAATATTGGATGAGCTCATTTGTGACCAAAAAGGAGGCAGAGGAAGCAGCCAGAACTAGAAACTGGAGCAAATGCTGTCACACAATGTGCACTTACACATCCGCCCACAACGAGAGCTACACAGATGCTCCCTTTTCTTGCTCATTCTATCTAAAACCGACTTGTGCGAATAGAGTATATATACACACATGTACACTCGCAGACTTACACTGTCACATGCACAGGAACAATGACTCGCAGACTCAGAGTTCTGAGCATCTCCTCACCCTCCATCACAGCACAACATGAATAACCAAACTCCTCCAGCTGCAGCGGCTTCACGTGCGGCGTCTGCCTGCTCACGTGCAAATTATAATGAAGCCTAGCTGAGCGAGAGAGGAAGCAGGAAAGAGAGAGAGAGAGAGAGACTTGTTTTATTGACTCGCTTAGACCTTGATCGGTCAAAGAGTTCTGAAATGCTGAATTGGCCTGTAATGAATAACAACACTGATTCAGTTAGATGTGTTGCCGTGGAGACGGTCTGAGGGACTATCTGCTGTGTTATAACTACTGACGCATGTGGTGGCGTATCAGCTGTGTGGGTGGTCACACCTCACAGGTGCCACGCAGATCTAACATGTTTACAAAGTGGATCTCTGCAGGTACAACAATGACATGTACTAGTACATATATGTATACACACTTTTAATATTTGCTCAACACGGAATTGAGAGCGTACGTGACTCCACACGGCTCTCAACATGGCGACGGCTGAGCTAACAGAGCTAACGGTGTGAAGTGGGAACCGGATGGTGGGCGCTATCAGGACAGCGTTATCGGCTGTAACCGCGGCCAACCAGCGGTGCACGCTCACATGCGCTCACGTGCACTATCGCGCACACGGCCGACCATGTCAACGAAGCCAGGAACAACTTTGATAGCAACACACACAGAGAGAGGGACGTCATGCTCTGCTCAGACTTTACTCCTCGATGTCTTTACAAAGACAATAGTTGTTTGCTGCTACATTAATTCTCTGAATATCAAATTTAGCACCTTGAAACATTTTGACCTGACAAAGATCCAACTGGGATCAAAATGTGGTTTGTTCAAATAGAATCGTTTTGTGCTTTGGAGTGAGGTTGTGTGGTTTTCATCAGTAGATGGGATTTGACAAACAAATGAACGGTTCATACAACTACAGGGAAGATTTGGAAAATCAGGTTTATGTCATTTTGACTGATTTCTCTGCATCAGTAATGGAATCTCATTCTCAAAGCAAGCTGTTGAATAAAGTGCATCACTCAGGAGAAAGATTCTCACTAAAGTTCATTAATACGATAAATACAGCTGACATTTGGTGCTCAAAACAGCGTTCTTGGCCAATCAGTAACCCAGTCTCCTACAAATTTACATTCTTACACAACTAAACCGTACTCTCAATTACGCTTCGTGGGAAAAACAAATTCCCACGGATTATGGACACAGTTTTTAACAGTTTGAAACATTTGATTAACGTTGTAAATTGAAAAAAAGCAAAACAAACTACTTGTTTAGTGAAACTTCCTCATGATTTAGCTTTAAATTACTATAAAATATAAACAAAACAAAATGTAACAAAAATGCTCGGTTAGGTTCAGGCACATAAATCGAACATAATTTTCCTCGAAACATAATTCACAGTGCGGTTTTGTTGAACGTAATTTTTAGGAGACAGGGCTGCAATCAGAATGGCATTTCATCAGCAACGGGCCGAACCAAACAGCACCGCAGTGAGCGAGGGCATCATTTCCACCGGGGGCAAAATCCGACTCTTACAGCCCCAATTTGATTTATTCACTAAAATCTCCTCTTTTACTTGAACCTATATGAGGAGCTTCAGATCTGTTCTACAGTCTGCCCACTTCTCTCTCTCTCTCTCTCTCTCCTCTCTCTCTCTCTCTCTCTCTCTCTCTCTCTCTCTCTCTCTCTCTCTCTCTCTCTCTCTCTCTCTCTCTTCTCTCTCTCTCTCTCTCGACGCACTTGTAGTCTGAACCAATCAGCCCATTTCTCAGCCAGCCGAACATGGCCAACGATGAATCCCCCTAAATCACAGGCTTAACAGCCTGCTGTGATACTGCAAGGACTGGGAGGGCGTCCACAGCATGGAGATGGATGGATACACACACACATACATACATATATATATATATATAGATATATATATAGGTATATATATACCTATATATATGTATGTAGAGAGAGAGAGAGAGAGAGAGAGAGAGAGAGAGTATATAGATAGAGGTTAAAAAGAAAGAAACAGGGAAGACATAGAGACACTAAAGAGGACACAGAGGAGACAAAAGTGACAGAAAAATGGGAATGTTTATGATTTCAAAAACCAAAAGAGGACACCCAGCAGCATCAACATGAATCACCAACTCGGTGTATTGATTGACTACGCAGTACTCCACTCAACTGTTGACTCTGCTGTCCTCGAGTCCAGTGATCTGCCTCTCTTGTGCACACAGACTGAACAGAGCAGAGATGATAACTGGATGTCTCTCTAACCGCGCGTCGCTCCAGAGCCAATCGATTTGCCATTAATGCCTCAGCTGAGAGGCTAAAAAGGAACCAGGAAATGAAATTATTCCATAATTACACGGGCGGGCAAAGTAATAAAATAAATAATAGCTCGCATGATTTCATCCGGAGAGCAAATTGTTTTATCTTGAGGCAACTTATTGGAGTGATGAGTGAGGCAACCCGAGACGGTCGACCTGTCAGTCTGGATTTTTGTTGTTTGCAAGAATTTAGGCTCTGAATGAAAAAGAGAGAAGGATGGAAGTGATGACACAAGAGTATAACAACAACTGTGTATGGATTGTGATATAAATAAAGTGGTGCCACTTTCTAACGCCCATATAATACAGTTTAAACATACTTGGGGTGCGTTATAATCTATATGCTTTATAACAATAATCATAACACATTAAAGAGTATTTGATAATTACTTATATGGTCAAGTCAAGTATCATAATACTTCATAATTTCTGTTCACTCACTGACATTTTTTGCAAGGACCATAGATTATTATACTTTCCATAGTTGTTATACATTATAATCTTTTCATAATGCGTTACGTTCAGTTACAGTGTGATTATAAGTCACTACGTGTCATTGTTTGCTTTAATATAAGTAAAATATACAGGTTACATTTATTTCAAATTTTTCTTTGCATGTTGTGCTTGCATAGATTTAATGATATTTTTCACTTTCACTATTTTTTATTGACATTGCAAATGTTTTGTAAGGAATTAACTGCAATGAATGAGTTAAGCCTCAAGTTTATTTTATGATTTTGCTGCGAAATACTGGATGTAAACAAAACTGTTGACACCAAAACTCCACCGGGAACTTGACACGTAAATATCATCACAGTCCTGCACGTCCAATTGCCACAATTCAGTCTTACACATTAATATTCAAGTGAAGAAAAATGAGCTTTACAAAATGTATTTTAGAAAATGACGCAGCCTCAGTTTTTTCCTCGGCTCACAGTTTGTTTTCACTGTGGGAGCTGTCCTTTGTGCTGAAACACCAACACGGGCACTTTAATATGGGAAAGCACTCACACTCCTTCCTGTTCTACATCTATTTCAGCTGGCCAGAGAAAAAATACCCATCAGGCCTCTCTGCTATGTATTCTGTAAACAACATGATCTCTCTCATCAAACACAACATTCTCTGTGAGATGTTGTGGCCCGAGACCTGCAGACGGAGAGGCAGCACACAGGAGATCTAAACAGGTGACTGGTGTCACGCTGCATCATCTGTCCCATCAGGCTCGTAAACCTTGCTCAAGGGCACCACGGCAGAGATCCTGCATCAGAGATCAGAGCGGTGCCGAGCCTGAAACTCTGCCTGCATCGGTACAATCAATGTGAGGATTAGGAGATAAAACAACACGGTTTGACTCCTGCTGTGGTAAAAGTGGTAATCAAGCATCAGCAGTCTATTATCATCATCATCATCAGTGTTTTACTGCTGGTTGTAGCATATACAAGGTTTGTGATCAAGGCTATGTGAGCACACTTCAGCAGAAAGAGCTTGGATTTTAAGAAACATTGCTTTTTAGAACTTAAAAATACAAACAAAACAAATGCCACATCCACATTAAACCGAATGAGTCTTGAGTTCAAGTTTGGGATCTACAGATGAGCGATAACATGTTTAAGTGAGAAAACTTATCCCCAACATGTTCCTGAGATGTTAAACACTGAGACGGACTAAAACATGCAATAAATAAACGTACTGCATAAAAGAAATGGAAATAAATCTGAAACACAAGTAAGTTTCATCAGTAAAAGAAAAATAACCCTAAATGGATTTCCACTTGAAACTAAAACACAACAACCCATTGAAAAAACAGCTAGTCATTATTCTGACTGTTGATTCATCTGAAGGATTATTTTCTCAATTACTCAATCAGCGAGAGGGTGAGATTGCTCTTTAGCAACTCATCGGATGTGGTAATATAGTCAAGAATGACCTCCTTTTGTCTTTTCCTAATCGTTTTGACTTTGATGCAAAAACACAATTAAGACAAGTACGAGTTCATAAGGACTAAGGAAAAGACTGCTCTTACAGTAGGCTATGGCGGATATTCATTTAGACATTATATCTTTGTATATTTTATATACTTTACATATTTTTATCTACTTTATATATAATACATAGAAAATGTGTACACTGACAAACTCATTGCTGTACCATTCGATTAAGGATTCCTATTTATCCATAATGTACAACAGTAATGGTGGAAGTTATCGATGGCTGGATGGAGCGTCGTAGAGCGACAGAGCTTTTACGCCTCGATGGCGATACATGTCACGACGATATTGCATGTTTTCTGAAGATTCAATAAATAAGTAGTCTATATGAAATGACCACATGGTTTAGTAAACGCTTGTGTGAATTAAATACTGACAAATGAAAAGTGCTGAATACTTTAGTGCAAAATAATCAGATTCTCTGATAAGTTTGTTTTAAGTGTTGCTGCCGCAAGGAATTGTGGGACGACATTATCCATTTTCCTTTCCTAAAGGATGGTCCAGTGTATCCTATGCTAAAGGAGACAAGAAAGGAAGCAGTGAAGCACCTTTCCTTTCCTTTCCATTTAGAGAATTCGACCAGCACTTATCACGGCTGCCACTCCTGGGTTATTGCACTCAGTGATGAACCCTTTGTTCTATTCACATCTACAAGGATAATATAGATACATAGAAATGTATATATATCTACATATTCTACATATATACTGTATGCATTTAACAGATGCAAAACAAAATATTACACCAGATTATTTTCATTTGAATACTGCTGCAGCAATTACTCGATTACTCGATTACTCGATTACTCTTTGGAGTTGGTCAGTCGTCATTTATCAAGCAGAAATGCAACATTGTGAGAATTTTCATCTTCTCTCTGTTTTATCATTAAAACATCATTAAAAATAAGCAATCTGACAAAGTCACCTTTACTTCTTTTTTTAATATGTTATGGACTCTGGAGAACTGGAGTAATTGAACGTGTAGTTTCCTCATTAAACAATAAAGATAATAAGTGGTAACCTATTATCTGATACAGTATAAGACGGAGTCTGTCTACATAAAAACACAAAGATGCTCAGTAACAAGAGAAGTATTGATCCCCGATCAGGTTTAAATGCTGATATTCGATAAAGCTCAGCAGTTTTAGAGCCACAGAGCGATGCAAAGTGGTGAACCGCTCTGTTGTGCAAGCTTCATTGATAGAAGTCTCTGTGTTGTGTATGACTGTGTTTGTGTTGGGACTTGAGGATGTTTACGTCGCTTTTCATTCGTTCGAGGTTGACAGGAAGTCACTTTAATCACTCAAACGAACGCGAACAGAGGCGGAGACGAATGAGAACAAGTCGGTTTGTATCCTTCAACCAAATTAGTTTTTGTACAATCAGAGGCTCTTATTCTCCAGAAAAACACACACACACACACGCGCGCACACACACACACACACACACACACACACACACACACGCACACACACACACACACTCTTCTCAGAGAGCAGTATAGCAATCAGAGGCACGTCTGCAGCAGCCTCACTTATGGGAACGATTATGTTCTGAACACGCTGTTCTACAGAAACAGACAAAAAACAAATCCTGCTGGCGGATGTTCACAACCGAGGACCACCACGGTCCTTTTCATCTGCTCAGATCAGACGAGTGTCGGGGAGTTGTTCCTAACAAGAGGTTTCGAGTTGTGGATCAGGGGGGGAAAGCTTTTAGAGGGTGTTCAGTTGCTGTAAATGGCATGAATCCAATTCATAGCCACAGCTTTGTGCCCTCTACTTCTTCAGCTTGCCAACTGTTCACCATTTATTCCGCGAGCTTGCCTTTTAGTCAAAACATACCCATCTACTGTATCTACTTTGAAAACGATGCAACTTCTCAAGTGATTTCCTCTGTTCCTCAATCGAATCCCATCTCTGACTGTGACCTATCGTTACCTACAGAAAGCTAACCTCCAGCTACGAACATACTCGTGACGTACTTCCCTCTAAGCCAACAGCCCCTCTCCTCTGGGTTTACCTGCTCAATAAGCTCCATGCTCTTGTCCTCCAAGAACCTGGACCCAGTAGTTTAGCGATAGCCCGGAGAAAGGGAAGTCCACTGGGCTTTCAAACAACCCGTGTCCGGCCTTTATGTCCGTATAATGAGAGTGTGCCTCTGTGTGCGCAGCCAGGAGCCCACTGAGAGATGTGAAATGGATAACCTGGGGCCCGGGAAACCAGCCAGCACTGCCAGTAAAAGAAAAAATAAATCACCCCATCCACCACCACTGATACCAAGCCCTGCCTTGACCAAGCAGTGATGTCATCCCTAGACCCGCCCCCCGACACAGCGGGCGTCAGGAGAGGAAGATCCCAGCCATAGGACAAGCACCTTCCTTCCCTTCTCTCTCTTCTTTTTTAATCTTTTCTTGTTGTTGGTTTTTTGCTTTGACATTCCCATTTCTTCTCTGCCTCCAGCCTTTCATTTTCTTTCCCTCGCATCCACATCCCTTCATTAAAGTCATCTGTGCAACTGATGCTCCCTCCGACAAACACAAACAAAATATGGTAAAATATGATACGACCCAGCAGCTCCAGCTCTGTTCAGTCAAAATATGATTTCATAAGGAACGGATAGAAAATCCAGTGGATGAAGTAAAACTGCATGTCAAGTAGGACCTTTATAAAAAGAAAAATGATAATGTGTGAGTCTGGAACTGCACATTATTTACATAATTTGTTTTTAAAATCTATGAAGAAAATGGTGAAAAGTGCCCATCACAAGTTCTAAGGACTGAAGTTGACATTTTAAAAAAGCTTGTTTTGTCTGATATTCAGAAAGTCAGATAAAATATTACATTTGATATATTTGAAAACTGAGAAAATCATTAAATGTACCAACAAGATCATTTTGGGTTTTCTGTCAATAAACTAATGAATTAATCAACTACTTGTTTCAACTCTATACTTGTGTTAAAAAACAAACTGCTTACGCAAAGACAAATAATTATTAGAACATACAACAAACCAAAAATGAATCATCAAACTAAAAAACATCCCATGACTGCATGCCTATTTACTCCTTAATCATCATGGATGTATTCTTTAAAGCCCGCCGTCCAACCGATGGATGAGAAAGCTGTGCAGCCGAACATCAAGTGGACATCACACAGTTTCCAAAGATACCAAATAGATGAGGGGTAAATGTGGGGGTAATATGTGTAAAATGATGTCCAGAACAAGATATTGGTCATGAGATTGTGTCAAATAAGAAGATCTTAAAGCCATTTTAGGTGGGAAATAAACATGTGGTTTAAAGGATAAAGTCTTTTCATGATTCTGACCAGTCTAGGGATCTTCTTCCAGCTTGGAAGAAGATCCCAATACAGTTAGCTTCAATAGCTAGTCCAAATCCTCATTTATGGGTTTGGGTTGTGTCAAACTCAGAGACAAGCCTTTAAACTATTCATGTGATACTGGATAGGTAATATGTCCAATATATGAAGTGTAATATTTGGAAAGCTTGTCCCAATACAGGATGTGTGGCCAGAGTCCATGTTTCTACAATGGAGGTGGAAAAGTGTCTAAAATGTATCCCACGTCATGATTTCAGCACCTTGGTCAGCTCCATGACAAAAACTGACAGATGTTTTTTTTAGAGAAAGGTGCATTTAGTCTGTAAAGAGGAGTCTATTCTGTTGTGAAATCATCTACAGGCTAGACTTAATCAAGAGTTCTTTATCTCTCGAGCCAGTTTTGGAACAAACATGATCAAAGGGTTTAACCACAAACAGTTTTTGCAACAATGTGTAACATCTTGGTCATGTCTTGTTGCCTTTTTGTCTGTGTGTATAAGTACACTATCTGTGTTTATTTAACTTATTCTGATGATGCTCAGACTTTAGTTTTTACTCTGTAACGTATTGTTGTTGTTTTTTTAAATTGCATGAATTAAATCGACGTGCACTCAACGTTTGACTGCTGCCATCTCGTCCAGATCACCATCGTAAGAGACATATAATCTCAATCTGGTTCAATAAAGGTTAAAAAATACAATTTATGAACACAACTGACAGGTGTAGGTCTACTGGAACACCAGCAAAGATAAAGTAAACAATTGATTTAAAAATAGAACATTTTAATAACAAAATGGAACGGTCATATCCAGATGTTGTTGTAAGGTGTGGTGTGGAGGCAGGGTGCAGGTGTAACAAACAAACAAACTGTGGTTCTGTAGCAAAACAAAGGAGACGAAAGAGAGAATGAAAAGCTTCTGTTTCTCATTTGGTCATCTGGTACAAATCAACTGCTGCCGGGACTAAAACACTGGAAAGGATAAGGGATTAATCCAATTCAATGAATGTGTTTGGAAAAGGGCAGAAGGGCATTATGAAACCAAGGTAGCCTTGGCAAGAAAGGCAGTAGACCCACTTCAGCGTATTTAGAGGATTAAAAAAAATACCAGGATTAAAAATAGGCTTCTGTTTTATGTCCTCACGACGATGCAACTCTAGAAAATGCTTCGGCTCTATGGGAGTAAATCAATTTGATTTTTATTCACTGTTGGAAACGAGAGAGACGGGAAAGCCGGAGGCTGCTGCACCTTTTGGTTGCCATAGGAACCACTTGAATGACAGGCCAGTAGCTGCTTATGCTGCATAATGATAACATAGCCGTTCCCTTTGCAGTGAATTCTGATTATTTCACGATGGATGTGAGAAACAACGAGGAAATCTGCCTGCATTCATCATCTCCCACAATCCTCTTCTTGCACTAATTGGATAACACCAAGCTGCACCCGCCTGCTCCAATTAGAGGAAGCCTTTTTTTCTCCCACAATTCCTTTTCACCTTTCACCTTCATCTTGATATGCTTGGCACCTTCACACCCATCTGACCTGAGAAACAAATGTCTGAGCTGCACGTCTCTGAAATAGGTCGTTATTTACACATGATGTTTCCCCAGCTCGCTTTTCTTTTTATGCAAAAATCTCAAAACGGACGCACACGCAAGGACACACAGCGCTGACAACTGCGGATGAGGACGACTGCACCGTTTATGTCCACGTACTGGTCGTCTCATAGAATGAGGTGAAGGTTTAGATGTGTAGGCGTTTATCGGCAACAGATAGTGTGTTCATGCAAAAAGACGAGTGTTGTCGAATAACCGCACATTAACAGCATTATTCTGGGATGCTAGCAGCGGAATGTCGGCTCACCTGAGCTGAAATGGGAGCTGAGGGCAAAGCCGGGGCTGAAAACCACCGAGGACATCGTCACCAGGAGCACCAGCATCTTCATATCGGCGTTGTTAAAAAAAATGTAAAAAAGTAAAACTGCAGGGCTCGGATGGCAGAGAGCTAGGCAACAGTATTTCTTGAACACAGCTTCATTTCCCCTCGTGATCTCTCTGCGCGCCCCTCCATCTCACACCGGCGTGATTGAGACAGACGCGGACAGAGACGCGCTCCTCCTCCGGTGTGAAGTCACCGCAGCCCGAGGCCGGTGGATTTCTATCTTCCTCCTGAACTCTTCAATGTAGACTGTCGCTGCAGAGAAGCAGGAGGAGGAGGAGGAGGAAGAGGAGGAGGAGGAAGAGGAGGAGGAGGAGGATGAGGAGGATGGTGGGTGGACGACAAAGTCCTGTTCAGCAGTCAAGTTGATCCACAATTTGATTTCCCTCTCTGGCCCACAGCTTCTTCACGCGACACCTGGATGCGGTCCCATCATCTGGAAGCTCTGACCGAACGAGAGCGGTCACGTGACACCTCCACCTCCGCAAATGAATCAAAACAAATCGAACAGACTCAGTTTAGAATCAGGGCCGCCGGGAGCTGTCCGAGGTGCTGACAGGCAAGAGCGCCATCTTGCTCGCCAATGCGCCCAAATAGAATTTATGGAGCGCGTTCTTTTGCGCTCCGTCTCCAGGAGGCGGGGGCGGGGGGCTGATAGGCTACTGTGCTGCCTGAACATGTCCATCTGACTGAGGCATTCAGTGCAGAATCGGACAGTGATGCCAGCGTCTATTTCTGCAGATAAAAAAGACACTTTCTATTTAGGTTGCAGGCTGAAACTGGTGCATCTTCACCTACAAAGCACATACTCCTGTCATGACTTGTGTGCTTTTGGACTTCTGGAGGCCGAGCCTGCAGCGGTCTCTTCCTCAGCCTCAGTTAGATAAGATGAGATATATATAAATCTCCCATGAACAGACTGTGATGTAAGAGCAGGGGAAAGGCACACAGCGGGACTTGGCTCTCCGGACTATCCCCACTGTAATCCTACTGTTCATACATGTTGGATGAGGCCCCCTCCCCCACCCGGCAACATTCATCCTCTCCCAATCCCCCTCCTCCCCTGCCTCCCTCATCCTCTCTTCCCATCAGATTGGATTCCTGGCAGCAGAGGGAGTCAACTTTCCCTTGTGCATCTCGCTCACCATGGTTGTGACAGAAAGTCACAAACTGAGCTGCGAAGAAAGTAGAAAAAGATCTGTCCAAGCACACGTGTCTTTGTCTGTTTCCCCGTCAGTCTCATTGTGCACGCTGCTCTTTGTTGCATGGATGAGTAGTTATGTATTCTATCATTTATAATTAATAGACATACAGTATATAGTCTCAAAGACTTTCTGTACTCTGTTTGAATGAGATTCTCTTCACATATAGAGAGGGGGCTTGAAGACACAATGGTGAGGCAATCAAACAATAATGAGGAAACATAATCTTTGCAATAGTTTGTTTAAGAATGCTCCCTCCATTTATGCATTTTGTTAACTCAATCAGCTGACGGAGCCCTCCATAACCGATCTGATTAATCAACATTACCCTAATGTGATGAAGGGTAATCCAGGTGCAGTTGTCTCAACAATCATGTACACTTCATTTTATTGTTGTACTGTAGATGGTTGAGGCCTCATATACTGCAGGTACTTTAATCTGCATATAATTTTTTTTATCATAGTTTTGCATACAGATCTTGATCTTGAAAGAAACTGACTGTCAAATAAATGTAATTGGATAAAAAACTAAAATGTATTTTCCTCTGAAATGTAGAAGTTGCATAAGATGAGAATGCTCACGTAATGTACACTTCCAAACTTTAATACAAATATATTTTTGTCATATTTGCTCAAAGTGCCTGAGACAGATCATATGTGAATAAATCAGGTTCCTCCTCCTTCTGTTAGTGCTCCTGAGGATCTCTGCAAGATTCTACCTCGACCGAAGACAAACAACCAATCAGAGCCGAGGAATAAACCAATCACTGAACTCCGATCAAACTGTCAGGAAGTGATCAAACATGAATCAGTATTCGGTTTCTCTCAAATGTTTCAGAAACATATTTTAGTTACTGTTTTGCTGAAAAACGAGATCGAGGCGGTGTTAAGATTCAGCTCGACTGTTTTCAACATGGCGGTCAGGTCACAAACTTTCTCATTTTACATCTAAACAATAATTAAATATATTTCCTAACACATTTGGGCGGAGAAAAAGGCACAAGAGTAACAGAATATTGATTCATATTTGATCAGCGCTGCCTTGTTTGATCGGAGCTCACCAGCAGAGACTGAACTCCTCGGCTCCTGCAGAGATCATTAGGCTAAGAGGAGGCAGATGAACCTGATTTATTCACAGATAATCTGTCTCATTTCCTACTGTCAGGATATAGTGACTCTGAGAGCAATTTATTTGTTATTATAATCCAAACTGTAGCTTTAAGTGGAATACTTTAGTAAATGTACTTAGTTACTTTCTACCACTGGTCTTGAAAACACGTCTACATTTCGAAGTTGTTCTGAGAGTCTACTGACATTTAGAAGTGGTCTTAAAAAGACGTCTCTATTGACGTTCAAATGTGTTCTTGAAAAGACGTCTAAATTCTGACCCTGACTGGACGTGCAGATCCTGAACCTGTCTCGGACAAAAACCGACATATTCTGAAAGTCCATTTGACAGCGAGTTTGTATTTAATCCTTTAAAAGAAGTCACAACTCTAGTTTTCAGTTCCAATGTCAGCAGGACCAAACCTCCATGTCTCCTCACATCAGAGCAGCTCCAGTCTGAGTCCTCACATATTCAGATTGTTCCCTTAATTTGTCAACTGTCTGCAAATCAAATCAGAACTGAACTATAAACTTTTTTTATGAATTAATCTTCACGTCAACACGGAGGTGTTTTCATTTGCTGACTGACAACGTATATCATTTAGAGGCAGAGGGACTTTTCTAGCCAATAGAGACGGCGGACTAAACCTTTAGTGACCGGGACATAATTGAGTTTTTTTTCTGCGTTCCTAAATGAGATTTTTCTCTCGTCTTCCTGTCGAGACGGAGGACCGGGAAAGGAAGAGGGTGACGTATGGCTTGTCATCCCTGTCTCTGGTTCCATTTCAGACCCATTTACTTTCTAACGGAGTCTCAGTTTGATGAATAACAACTCATGGAGGACGAGGACATGAGATAGACAGTTTATATTTCACATAAAGGTTCCTATTTTTGGACATCTGATTTCTCAGGACAGGAATATTCCTCTCAAATCGTTTCACTCCTCCTCCTCCTCCTCTTCTGCTTTCACTTTCTCGTCTCGTCATGTTCCACTCTCTGATGCATTCATATCTGCCGTTTCCCTGGAAACAGAAAGCAGAGGACAAGATAGATTTCTGGGGTGAGACGGTAGGGGGGATTGTGCTTTCTAGTCACTTCTCATCTTATATCCAATGTGAAGAGCGTTAGGTTAACTATCACTGTAGCTTTATATTTGTATCTGCCAGCTCAGTTCAAGCACAAAGATAATTACACCTGCTCCCCCACAGAGGAGCTTCATGCTGAAGGTTTTCTGCTCATCAGTCCATTTTGTGTGAGGAGCAGAACTGGAATTACACTGCGGGAATTTAAGAGGGGAGATGCAAAAACACTGTTGTTCATGCATTTTTAAAATGTCTATTTTGCTTCCATAACACGTCTTCTTTCAGACGAGTAGAGAGAACACATTATTTTACGACTTTGTCTGTTTGCGTCTGTAGATTTCTCCTAAATTCACCAAAAGTTACCATTACATAACGCTTCATTTGCATATTTAAAAATAACATTTCAGAAAACTTGTAACACAATAAATCCTCCTCTTAATGTGAGTGATGAACTGGTGAAGTTTCATGGTGATATCTACTCATTAATGTTTTGACCCTCTTCACCTGTAGAGTCTTCTTCATGTCTGTAATTTAACTAAACATCTCTTTAATAAATGAGTTTGTTCTCAGACTCTGATCCAGAAATCTCCACTTCAGTAGCTCTTACATCACCAAACTTTACTCTTTACTTCTGGAAGAGATTCTGGAGCTTTCTACAGAGGGGTTTGTTCAGATAACATTTTATTACTAAGAACATGCAGAAAATAGATTTTTTTCTTTATGGTTGTTGACAGTATTTTCTGATTTATGGAGTGATATAAAGAGATATCATAAATTCCCTCTGTAAAAACCTTTGACTCTAATATGTCAACAAAATGAAACAAGAATTTAGAAACTGGCTTTATCCAATGTTCAGATTTATGTTCTGGAAATGTATGAAAAGTAGCACACATTTGATAAGATAATGCCTCATTTTCATATTAAAACATTCATTTTCAGAAAACTAGAAATACAGAAAATGATTGTCTCACTGTAAGTAATCAACTGGGGAAGTTTGATGGCACATATATTATTTTTTTCTTTTTATCCTATTCAACTTGGGTGTCTCCCCCTTAAACAGCCATCCATCTCCATCCTCACCCCACATCTCAGAGTCCCCCGGTGGCCATGAGGGAGGGAAACAGGCACGTTAACAGCTCCCTCCTGAGCCTCGGTCACTCTGCAGCGAGCAGCTGCAGAGTGACCGAGCTACTCCTCTCTGGTTTCACCGTGGGGCTTGTAAAGAAAGAGTCCGCCTCCGGACTCTGGATCCACTCCATCGAGCTATAATGTGTAGAAATTGGCTTTTACTCAGTTTACTGAGAGCATTTTACGATCGCTTGGCTTCATGAAAAGCTGTCAGACCAGTAAAAAAACAGTTTGATGGTCAATCTGAAAACTATGCTGCATTTCAAAATGCCTGAGGAGCTGAAAAAGTTGATTTTCAGCAAATAGAGAGAAATTAAACAAAAGATCATTGCTAAACTAAGTTTAAATGATTTCTCTGTTTCAGTATGTTATTATGCCAAATGGGTCTAAGCATCCAGGTCCTATAGCAGCGGTTCAACCTTGTTAACTTGTGACTTTCTTCAAAGGAAGCAGGAGAGGTTTCCTCATGACTCGTCATCATGTGACCTAACTGTGGAGAAGATTAACAAAAGGGTGATTTGGACATTTTTTTGTATTTTAAAGGAGTTTTAAAAAGGTGAAAGTTACCAGCGTTTAAAAGAAAATAGAAGTAAAAAAAATAAATATATATATAGTATATATATTTTCTTTCATCTTTAGGCCTCTTGCTTGGGAACCAGTGTCCTTCAATTAATCAATTAGTGCTAAATGTCTGATGTAAATGTCACGTTTTCAACGCGACAAAGCCGAACAGAACTAAAACACAATTATAGAATATTAAAGTATTTTTCTAGTAGACGGTTAAAATTTGTAAAAACAGGATTTCTGACTAATTCTTTACACACACATGCTACTTTGTGTCTCTTTATTATTTATGTTTGTTTGCCCTCAACAGTTACAATAATAACCCCATCATGAATCTCACTAAAAACATAGCAGCATGGATATTACAGTTTAATGCAGAGGCTGGAAATCGTTCTGTATAGTGCAGGAATCTGAGCCACTGACAACAAGATGACGCCCTTTTCACGCTGGTTCGACTCAGCAATAATACATCTGCAGAGGGGAAGACGCTGAGATGGGTTGAGAACCCCTCCTCGAATAATTAGAGGACAGACAGCGAGAGCAATCAGGAAGTCTGTGAGTGCATCTGTGGCAAAGTTACCTCTGAGTCCTGCAGGCAGAGACCACGTCCACGAGGAGAGACGAGGCGATGGAGTCCCAGATGTACAAACAGGGACACAGAGTGTGGGTTGTACACTCTCACTGTCTCGTGGATCCAACAGCAGCTTTGCTTTGTTGCTTCTGGAAACAGCAGATTGCTAATTTGTTGAATTACATTTTGAAACTGATTGTGCTTGTTTACATACTGAGAGCCCTGCTGGCTGCCACACAGTCTGTTTCTCCACCCAACAAAACGTTCCAATAGAAAAGGAACCAGAGGAGCTTTTACTACAAGTGTGCTGAACATTACTGTGCAAACCATGTGAAATATATTGTGAATGTGTTTCCCTCACCTTACAGGCAGCCACTGACTTCCACTCATTTCTGCACATTTAAAATTCAAAGTTGTTCTGCAAAGTGTGGAGCGGAAACTTCCTGGTGGGAGAACTTCCTGGTGACGTCATCCTGCACTGATTGGTTTGACCATAAAATCTAACCAATCGTGCCATGACGTATACTTTTAGGAGGCCCCGCCCTTCTGCCACTCCTCTCAAATCAAACAGCCTCTCGCTCTTTTAAGATGAGACTATTGGTTTACACTTTTTAACGGCGTCTCACTGCATTGTGTGTCCTGCAGCAACATCCTGTTTAAAAAAAAAAGGATATATTTATATTTTTTTTTTAAAGAAAGAAAGTATATATGCATTGAAATGTAATCTGACCATCCAGGGACACCGACTGACTGAAACCTCACGTTTAGATGGTCAATCAATATTGTAAATATATATGATTTGTATGTCTGCACCCCAGTAATGTGGAGGTGAAATTAAAATGTGTTGCGCTGTCAACAGTTTCCAAAAAGACTTCAGTGTCACTTGGTAGAATGTGAATTTATTATTTAATGTTAGGGACGATGCAATTTAACTAATTTAAAAACCTCTTGTTGTTAGTTTGGCTTTTACATGTACAGTGAAATAAAAATCTACAGCTTTCACAAAACTACAATTCACTATGAAAACACAATAAAATGCAAAATACACCATTACACCTTGTTTTGTGGTAAATAAGCTTTTGGCAGGATGAACTGATCTTTATTTAATCAGGCTCTCTCATACACTCACTGGCCAAATTAATAATTAAATCTAATGCAATCTAAAACAACAGCTCCGCCTTGAACTCTTCCTTTACGGAGCTTCAGTCACTCAATCATTCAAACTTTATTTGTAGAGCACCTTTCATAAAGGTTTGTGCACTTCAAAGTGCTTCACAGATGACTGACGGCTGAAAATAAGAAAGTGTGGACCATGAAAACAATAAAAAATCAAAAGCAATTCAGCAAATTAACAATTTGAGACCAATGTATGCGAGACAATAAAATGATGAAATGTAACAAAATAGAATTAAAAGCTATAATAACTGTAATAGTTGTAAAACAGCGTGAAATAAACACTAGATTAATAAAATAGAATAAAACTATACATTTTAGATACAGTAAAATAAATATTTAATGAAATAACAATGAAATGGAATTACATTTTAAACTTAAATACAATGAAATATGTAAAAAAACATTCTTTAAAAATATATATTTTTAAATAAATGAATAAAATGTCTTTAATGTCTATAAAGCATTCTTAATCAAAGGCCTGGCTGAAATAGGTTTTAAGTTCACATTTAAAGATTTCAACACTTCTAGTGGCTTTACGGAGCAGCTTGTGTAAATAGAAAGGTGATAAATCTACTTTATGTTTATTATCGAGGTCGTAGTGGGAGGTGGTGTTGTACCGCAGTGTCTCATGCTGAGAGATGTTTCTAATATTGTGAATGGGGTGGACACTTATGGACTAAAACGATTAATGGATGAATAGCTATTGAAAATAATCCTCAGCAGCAGCCGGGCCTCCTGACCTGGAGGCGTGTCATCTGTTACCGCAACATTTCTTGTTCTGTATCTTGCAGGAATCCAGATGTATGCACATATTTTGCCACACAGCTCAGTGCGGGAGCGTTACACACAGTGTGACGGGACACAGCTTTGCATGTTCACACATCATCAGGAAGTTGTCTGCAGAACTCTGCTATGCTAATCCACCACGCTAATGTACGTCTGTTAAATGTGACGCCTCAGCTGAACGGGTCTTTATGGAGACAATTTCAATCAGGCTTCAAGACGACTCCTTCAGCACCCAATTCAGGGTCCTAATAGGATTTAATTCAGAGATATTTATAGATATTTATAGGGTTCAACTATTATATATCACCATCAAACTTCCCCAGTTGATTACTTACATTCAGACAATTCTATTTTTATTCCACGTTTTCTTGAACATGATGTTTAAATATGCAGATGAGGCATTATTTTATTAATTATGTGCTACTTTTCATACATTTCCAGAACATAAATTTGAACATTGGATGAAGTCAGATTCAAAATTCTTGTTTCATTTTGTTTACATATCAGAGTCAAAGGTTTTTACAAAGGGAATTTTGGATATCTCTTTATATCACTCCATAAATCAGAAAATACTTCCAACCGACAATCATGGAGAATCTATTTTCTCCATGATTTTAGTAATAAAATGTTGTATAAATCAGGCTATGAATGATATGTGAACAAACCCCTCTGTAGAAACCTTCAGAGGAATGAAAGAGTAAAGTTTGGTGATGTAAGAGCTACTGAAGTGGAGATTTCTGGATCAGAGTCTGAGAACAAACTCATTTAGAGAAAACGGCCTTTAAAGAAATCTTTTTTTTTTTTTATTATAGACATTTTTGTATTACAAGTTTTCTGAAAATGTTTAAATATGCAAATGAGACTTTATCTAATGATGACCTTTGGTGAATTTAGGAGAAATCAATAGACGCAAACAGACAAAGTAGGAAAAGAAACAGCTCCATTTGTATTTTGGATGTTTTCTTTCCACTAGTCAGAAAGAAGACGAATACAAATCCTTAAATTGATCCGTGCATGAAAAACGATGTTTTTGCCTGCAGTATCTCGCCTTGAGAAAGTGTGACAGGAATGTAAAGATTGTGGTTTTTAGTTTTCTCTCCTCCAGTAAAGTGCAGCAGCCGCACTGAACAAACAGAATACTGAACCATCGGAGCCAATTGACTTGAAGACTTGAGAACATGGCTCAGTGGAAGAGACACAAACAGTTCTCTTAATGTCAAAAGACTGGGGACGTAAACAAGCATCCGGTAGTGTACTGTGTACACACACACACACGCACACACACGCACACACACGCACACACACACACACAATGAAGGCTTAAAGGCTGTAGCATATAGCTTTGCTCTCGTTTTTGTTTGATTTGATTTTCAGATCTCAATAATAGTTCCTTCAACTGGTGGTAATGGGTTTGAGTAGCGTCTCCTTCCTCCGGGGCAAACAAGGCATGAAAAACAACAAAGTATAAACCCAGTTTCAATCAGACAAAACAGTGTGTGCTTGTGCGTGTGTGTGCTTGTGCGTGTGTGTGCTTGTGCGTGTGTGTGTGTGTGTGTGTGTGTGTGTGTGTGTGTGTGTGTGTGTGTGTGTGTGTGCGTGTGTGTGTGTGTGTGTGTGTGTAGGGGAAATTCCTGTGAATAGATAGATTTACTATATGTGCCAACTACATTCAAGAGAGGCTTTAAACTGAGTTTAGATGGAAATGAAACAGAAAGTCTGATTTCACACTTCAGGGCCAAATGTGACGTTTGTGATTTTGGAACGTGGCTGCTGGGATTTATTTCCCGTTCAGCCACGACAACATCGAATCGAAGCGATTCCTAACGCAGCTGGCTTTGTGCACGTGGAGACAAACACAATCTGTTGCTGTATCTAAAAATGACATTGCATGGAAAATAAAACTAACTGCACAAATATTTACGGCAATATCAAAAAGATCAATATATCTCACAAAAAACAACTAACTGTTTAAAACAACCGTTCAAGCCTGCAGTTTTAAAATATCCAGACATCTGACATTTAAAAACCTTCAGGAACACGATGATATCTGTGGATCATCCCGAGCAACGAGAATACAGTTTCTGGAAAGACACGTTGTGAAACGTTTCAAATGAAACTAAATTAAAAAAATTGGTGTGAACTGACCCTTTAACATGAACTATTATTAACAATTTATTTTCTACTTTCACAAGCAGTCATTCCCCACGTCCACTGGTCCAATCTTTAGAAAAATATGTTTTACTCCTGCAGACTCCACCGGAATCTGATTTCAGACACTGTCCATCAACACACAGCAGGAATGCAACGCAAAGCCTCGACATTCAATCCGACAGGCTTCAACTGGCCTGAGGTCATTTGCTCTTCTATACATTACATCTCCAAGGAAAACATCTGCACACACCAAAAAAAAAAAGTAAAAGAAATTCACACAAATATCAAACCCAGGTGAGATCATTGACCTTTACACAACGGCCCAGTGTTTCACTGCTCATACGTTATTTAACACACACAGTTATGTAACTGCGTGGCGAACGGGCAGCAAACCTGATTACCTGCCTGATGCTGGCAGGGAGCCCTGAAGTGATTCATCCCTGAGATTTCTGATCAAAGAGGTGATGCTGTGAGTGGAATAGACCTTTTGAGGGGAAGCTACAGATGTTCAGGGACAGATGTAACAAGGGTCTCTGACGTCAGAGGGTAGGACCAGCCGACGACAAAGTGCTCTGCATCTCAGAACGATGCACAGAACCACCCACATGTCAAAAGATTTCATTTCTGAGTCGCCTCTCTGGAGCCATGATGTTAGAAAGAAAAAAAGAAACCAAAGATTCAGGTTCAAGAGGTTGAATAGGAAAGAAGATAGCAGACGAATACATTTTCTCTTTTCAATCGTCACGACTCAGGAAATGCAGGATTGAGAGATGTGTTGCCAAAGTGTTGATGAGCAGTGAACTAATTAAACTAGTAGTTTAGCTTGTTGGTAGTTCAACTACATTCATATTTGCATATTGATCCAAGTAGTTCAAATATTTTGTTTTGCCATTTTTGTTTAGTTAAAGAGTAACTTCTGTATTTTTCAACTTGGATGCTGTTTGTCTCATGTTTTTTGTGTCTCAGTGACTAATGGAGACAATTTTAATTGGTCGGAGAACGCTGTAACTAAAGAGCTTGATTCTGCCGCTGACAAACTCAGAGTTATTATGGGATGACAAC
Organism: Ophiodon elongatus; assembly: GCA_016806645.1. Classification (NCBI taxonomy): domain Eukaryota; kingdom Metazoa; phylum Chordata; class Actinopteri; order Perciformes; family Hexagrammidae; genus Ophiodon; species Ophiodon elongatus. The sequence continues at coordinate 338,023 of JACSYO010000591.1, read as the reverse complement.
ATTATGGAATCCTTCAGAATAATGTCTTTTCTTGTTTGTTATTGTGTCCAAGTCCAGCTCAAGGAGAAGTCTCGTTGTGATATCTGGATATTCGCATTATTTTGCTCAAGTAAATACCACATTGTTGAAATCAGAGACGCAAGAAAAAGGTAAACAAAGAGGACGGCTCATGGGTGTTCAGCCTGGCTAACAACATTTACACAAAAACATTAAGCATTAAAGATGGAACATAAAAACACATGAAAGCAGAGAATAAATTAAACTGATTTATTCATCAAACATTTCTTTTTGTTATTGAAGCTGTATGACAAAAACAAGTAAATCAGAATCAGTCAGAATCAGAATAGATTATAAATTAAAAATTAAATTGATTATTTGACAATTACCTCTCATTCCGTAGGGTCAAATCAGAGAGTAAAAAGTATTAAATAAATACCCACAATTGCACATAACATGTTATGACGTCATGGTAACGTGATGTGTCGCAACAAAGTGCTGTCCTATTCGTATTTACACCATTTCCAGCCCTCACAGTCTCTCACACTCAATCATTTAACAGGTGACGTCAGTGAGTCCTGGAGGGTTCAGGGTTTGAGGCCTTAGGGGGGACACTGGGACTGGGCCGTAGAGAATGGCAACGAACGGGTTTGGGGAGGTGGCCAACCAAGACACAGCGAGAGAGCCGATTGGGCTATTTGGTGTCTCTGACTTTGAGCCAGACGCTCACAGACTCCATGGTGGCTGGCTCAGGCTTTTGGTGCTTTAAATCATTTACTTGACAGCTACCCTTCAGAGAAAGATCCTTTCCGACTGCTGGCAAGAGGAGGAACTACGTGCAAATGCTGCACATTATGCGTCCGTATGCCTCAAATGCGTTTAAAAATGAACAGCTGTTGGCGAGGTGACGGTTAAAATGTTTGCTGTCACGAGTTATTCATGAAATCTTGCAGCACTAATGCATTCAGGAATGACTTGTACAACTTACCAATGTTGCCACTGCAGACATCTGATAAACTCTGGATGCACCAGTCATTATGAATCATTTCCAAACACCGTGCCAAGGCTGGCCTGAGCCATGGGTGTCTGTCCTCCAGTTCAACCCTATTAACAGGCCTAATGTGGGGTCTTGTTTCAGTACATCTGGAGAGACCACAGCAGCAGGAGCCAGGGTTTTAATGGAGAACGACTCCACCGGGGAGAGCGAGACAGGTGCGAGGCCACTGGTGGCTGCGTCCTTCCCGTATATAAGAGACTGGCGAGAGGGGGAGGGTCGGCTGTACTGCACCAGGAAGCCGTGGATCTGGTGAGTAGCACTGGACAGGATATGTTAAAAGGGGGGAGGTTGCTGGGATGGATCTGGTGACTGGTAATGATTTCTGATATTTTTGCTTTCATGGTGTTAATTTGTCAAAGTTGTAAACAGCCCGTGGACTTTATTTAATTCCACCTTTTTATCTTCAGAACTTGTGGACTGAGAGCAGAGTGGTCTTGTTTGATCTATGGAGTGTCTGTATGACCTCCCCAATGAGGGACAAAACACATACATTCATCATGGGAAAGTTCTTGAAGTGCAAATGATGGTGTGAAATTGAGCGAGCGGGGAAAAAAGAGGAGTGATGAAAGAAGCAGTGGAAACGCAGCAACGCTCACCGGCTGCTTTCACATTCTGCTGCATTCTGCATGCTGTTTGCACAACTAATCCACAACGGTGCTAACCTCAAGATTATCCCCCATTACTGTCCGACTCTCGCATACTGAAATGACGTGTCCTCTGAGATCAGCAACGACAGACGTTATTAAGATGGGGTCCCAAAATATCCACGACCTTCCCCCGCATGAGTAACCCAGCTATGACTAATCACTTAACCAGGTAATTGAGGTTGTATTGATTTAGAGCGGGGCTGCGTTTGATTCAGCCTCTGAGTGTGTCAGGAAATTTAAAAAAAGAACAACAGATGCTTGTTGGCGATTCAGTGATAACGAAGAGGTAGAGGAAGTAAATCACCAGGAAGCAGCTTCCTGTCAGTCATCGCAGTGTGATCAAGCCAGACTGGCAAAACTGAAGTGGAAAAATAATCCATAACAAACCGCAGGGAAAGAAAAATAAATACTTATTTTGAGGAACAGTAGAGTTTATTTATATCTTGTTATAAATTATTTAAGATCAGCAACAATATATTTATCAATAATATATATTACAACTTCTAACCTTTGACCCTCATTCAGATAAAGGAAAAGGAAGATAAATAAGAAATAAACAAAGAAAAGAAAAGAAAAGAAAAAGTTAAGTGAAGCGAAATAACTGCTGTCTTTATCTTCAGATTCAACGAGAGTGGCATCAATCTTCTCGTCTAACTCTCCGCTAGAAACAACCTCCAGGTCTGAAGAGTGAAGTCAAAGCTTCATGTGTTAAAGCTGCATTCTCTCTCCTGACCACCAGGGGGCGACTCCTCTGGTTGTATAGAAGTCTATAGAAAATGACTCTACTTCTCTCTTGATTTATTCCCTCAGTAAACATTGTAAACATGAGTTTATGTCTCAATCTCTAGTTTCAAGTCTTCTTCAATACAGCGTGATGTTCATTTAGTAAATTATGGTCCATTTAGAGTCAAACAGACCATAAAGCAGGGGATGCTTTAGGGGCGGGGCTACAGGGTGATTGACAGGTCGCTACATTCTTTTCGTTTTGAACTTTAACCCTTTCCCAGTGTGTTTTCACTTCATGAAAATTAAATAGGACATTTGTGTCGCCTAAAATGTCTCATTCAGCATTTGGTTGTACTTAGCTCCACCCACCAGTTTTAAGGTTTGTTACCTTTGGGATGTAAAATCGTATTACACAAAGCAACCAATGTAATGGATTAAAACCTGAACTTTAGTGTCAGAAAATGTAAATAATAAAAGTAGAAATCACTATCAGTCATTAACAAATGAAGTAAATAAGTAAAATATTTTTCAGTAGGCCTGTTTGCTCTTCTTTCTGCAGCTCAGGAAACACCTGAACAACATGGAGGACGACTTTCGGCCGCAGGTGAAGAAGGTGGCTGTGGCCATGGGCGCTTCCCTCTCAGAGCAGGACATCGACCGCATGACACGGGGGATGAGAACGCAAGGTGTCACTCAGTGTGTGTGTGTGTGTGTGCGCACGTGTGTGTGTGTGTGTGCGTGTCACAGCGATGATTTCACTCTCTGATGTCATCCTTCTGTGACTATCAGGAAACTTCAACTACAGCCGGTTTCTGGAGTACATGAGGCAGTTCAAGACCTCTGAGCAGAGAGAGGAGGCCATCAAGAAGGCCTTCACGACGCTCGGCAAAGATGGCAGCGGCTTCATCGAGTGGAACCAGATCAAGTATGAGCCCTACTGAAGTTATAAATCGTTACATTTTGTCACAAATATACAGTTTCTTTTTCTTTTATTTTTAAGTTTCCTATTCCTAAAACAGCTGATCGCTGAAGTTTTTTATCAAACAAACGGGAGGAAAAAGTGCATAAAGAGGGCTTTTGTTGGGGACTATTTTCAGTGGCGGATTAATCCACATTTGGTGCTTTAGTGAATATTTGTATGTGTGATTGAGGCAAAAGAAACTACAGTGTGTGTGTTCAAGGTGATGAAGGAACAACAGTGAGGCTCATCTGTGGGTTTTTAATAGTTTGGAGCTCTATGGAATTTTTATTTGCTATTAAAAGGAAGCTGGAAATCCTCAAAACCTGGTTTGATGTTTATCAACTGTCTCTTGATTTAAAAAATAAACTAAATTCATGGAGTTAAAAAATTGAAAAAGAACTAGATGGGGTCATTGAATTAAAATCTCTGTGCCAAACAATCACTGACCTGTTTTAAATCAGATAACTAAATGCTGAAATCTCTTAAAGCTAGGGTTGCTAATCTTTCAAAATGAGGAAGAGTAAACTAGGTTTAGAATATTATTCAACCTAAACCTGTTGCTTCGTGTTTAAAAATAAATAAATGTATATGAAAAATATGGAATTATGTCGGCCTTTAATGTCTGTTTCTACCAGATAAATACATACTTGTTGCAGCTGACCACGTTTCTCTTATCACAGGTACATTCTGTGGACTGTACCGACTGCAGCAGCGTCAGCTCCTCTCTCTGATGAGGAGGCGGAGGCCATGACCCAGGCTGTGGACACCGATGGAGACGGACGCATCGACTACAGAGGTGAGGACCTTTTACACTCTCTGGTGCACTGACTGGTAGTCACCACTGAGGGTCAGCAGTTAGTAACGCTTCAAGTCTGAGGGGGAAAAACTCACTCATTCACAAAGCTGAATCATACATTACATTTTGGAAAGGAAAAATAAGGTAAATTAAAAACATTATTTATTTATTTTAAAGCTACTTCAACAGCTAATGAGCTCAGCATGATACGGAGGTAATGTCGACATATTCCAGGTGTTTTGTGGTTATTAAAATTATGCATACTTGTTATCACAGGGAGGAAATAGACAAAACTAACTTTGTGAAATACAGCTTCATTAAGTCCCAACCTCACCTGGCTTTATGTTTCTCCCTCTTCAACCTCACAGAGTTCTCAGACATGGTGAAGATGGAGAAGAATCGAGGTCACAAGGTCAATCCGTGCTCCAGGGTGAGACTACAGAGAGAGTGTGGAAGTGTGGAGGGAGACGTGAGACTAAAAGATGCTCTTCCTCCTCCTGTGGATCCAGAATTGAGGGAGTGTGAGGATTGTTGTTATAAGCGATATTTGCAAAATGAAAAAATAACCAAAAAATAAAAGATGAGAGAAAAGTAGGTTAGTTCAGGTTGTTCTAAACATGTTTACTTTATTAGTTTCCTGGAAATAATGATGTGATTTGCTGCTATTTAAAGCGACAGTATGTGGGTTTTGGCACCATCTAGTGGTGAAGTATCAGATGACATAATAAACCCCTCCGTTCACTCCCAGCTTTCCATGAGCAGAGCACAAAACCGTGGTAACGCGGTTTGTCTCACTCAGGCCGTCCGTACCATCACACTGCTTTGGGGGCAACAGAGGCCAGACGGCGGCTGGCGGTACCACGGTTTTAAACTCCCCGGCTCACGTCCACGCAGTTTCACAATAGCATATATTCAGGTGATTAAACACTAATGAAAAGAAGGTTATGATTATTATGTTAACCCTTTTTTTGGCATTGTATTAATCACAGATTCTAGTTCACATTCTATGTAAATACAACAACACACAAACTGTGATCAACACTTCTCTCGGTTTAAACGTTCGGCTAAGTGGCGTTTTTTTTATCAACGAAAACGATCAATTAAAGTATTTGATGACTATTTTTCATGAAACAAACAAGACGTGAACTAAATTAAAAGTCCCTTTTCAAAATTAGGACTTTGGCAAAAGTTTTCATCAAATAAAAACTAAATGATAATGTGAAAGATGGACGGTAAGGTTAGCAGGAATAATAGAAAGTATTCTCAACAAAAAAACGAAACTAAATCAATATCAGCTGTTAAAATTATCACCGTATTCACCAAGAGTTCCTCCTTAACTGTGCTGGAATAGCTGAAGTAAATAAAATAAAGGCTTTCATGGTGACAGTAGACACTAATTGGATCAGGCAGTTAAAAACTGTTTCTACTTTCCCGCTAACTATTCATCAAATCTTTTCCAAGAACCTTCCTGGAGTTTACAGTTACATAAAAGCTTATTTCTAGGGAATTATACAAAACGATGGGATCTGTAAAAGAAAGTGTCACCAAAGTTTCAGTAACACAAAGTAGACTTGCATAAGTTAATTTTTGTCGATTTTAAAACATTACACGGAAAATGCATTTTAAATACAGATGTATTTGTAAAGTTTTTTGTTTGTTTTTAATTTCCTCCATCACGGACACACAGTATGATTTCATTGTTTTTAATAAAGAATCATCAGATGTTCAAGAATACCTTTACCTTCCATCTCATTTACAAACAAATGGCATAGGGAGCATTTTACATATTTTACATACAAAAGAAAGCGAACAAAAACTTACATCATGAATCTTTCAGAACTGAAAAGAACAAATTCTATCCTTTGTGGACTCTCATGTGTTTCTTCAGAGCTCCCTGTTCTATAAATCTTTTCCCACAAACATCACAACTGAATGGTTTCTCTCCTGTGTGGATGCTCATGTGTCTCTTCAGAGCTCCCTGTTCTATAAATCTTTTCCCACAAACATCACAACCAAATGGTTTCTCTCCTGTGTGTACTCTCATGTGTCTCTTCAAACCCCCCCCTTCTATAAATCTTTTCCCACAAACATCACAACCAAATGGTTTCTCTCTTGTGTGAACTCTCACGTGTCTTCAGAGATCCCTGTTCTATAAATCTTTTCCCAAAACATCACAACCAAATGGTTTCTCTCCTGTGTGGACTCTCATGTGTCTCTTCAAATCTCCCCTGTCTTGTAAATCTTTTCCCACAAACATCACAACCGAATGGTTTCTCTCCTGTGTGGACTCTCACTGGTGTCTTCAGATCTCCCTGTCTTGTAAATCTTTTCCCACAAACATCACAACCGAATGGTTTCTCCCTTCTGTGTGGACTCTCATGTGTCTCTTCAAACTCCCCCGTTCTGTAAATCTTTTCCCACAAACATCACAACCAAACGGTTTCTCTCCTGTGTGGACTCTCATGTGTTTCTTCAACTTATCCTGTCCTGTATATCTTTTCCCACAAACATCACAACCAAATGGTTTTTCTCTTGTGAGAACTCTTGGCCGTAATTCTTTCTTTTCCTTCATTCTAACCAACCGTTTACTACACTTGAAGAAGCTGAAGGATTTGTTGCCAGCTTTACATCCCACATGACTTACAAGGTCTTCCTTATATTTCAGGGAATGTGCAGCAGACTCAGGTGCCCTGGTCTCCTTCCAAACATTGTCCCCGTCTTCACTTTCAGGTCCAGAATCTGACAACGGTTCTTGCCAAACTCCATGACTTACTTCAGTCTCAGAAGATTCTGAAGCCTTTTCATCATCAGCATTTGGATGTGAATGACGCTGTGGCTTTAGGTTCCTGGCTGGTCCTGATCCCCCACAGTCCTCTCCATCAGTTTCTGTTTTTATCAGTGTAGCTGACCTGCCGGCTGGAGGCTCCGCCTCTCTGTTGTCCTCCGTCTGGCTTTGATGAAGCTGTGAGGTCTGAGGTTTGTCATCTTCACTCTTCACAGTAACAGCAGTGGAGAGGAACTTGGTGATATCGGCCTCCTCAAGGACATTAAGCTGCTCTCCCTCTAGACGGTTCCAGAGATCCTCATTTTCCTCTTTTATGTGGAGGGGCTCCGGGTCCTCCTGGTCCAGGTCCAGGCACTCAGGGGGGACATCTGCTTTAACTACCAACAGCTGCTGGACATCTGCAGGGAGCACATTATGGACAACTGTGACTTCAGACTGATATCAGCTTTCATTAGTGGAGACATTCAAGGAATTCGACTAAATGTATATTTGTTGCTCTAAAAAAAACACAGAAATACATAATACAAAACAATAACACAATGACATTTGTAAACAGCAGTACAGTAGTGCATTGGTGCAGAGTGCAAAGGGCGCTGGAATAAATATGGAATGTTTAATATAAAAGGTTGATTTTATACGAGGAAGGCAGATGTCACACACACTTCATACAACGATACTATTTAGATTGATAGTGATGATATTAACACATTAATGATCAGTAAGTATTTAAACTGGAATATATTACAAGTTTTTAACAATACATTTGCATTTTATATCATTAAATTCACTTCTGAGAATGTTTGAAGGGAGAAATCAACTGTAATTTTTTAATAGTGCTAGTTTCATGAAAATTGATTGATCTGCGAAGGTCGCAAGCTAGCGCAGGACTGGCTCATCGCCAACGAGCCTATTGAAAAATAAGAGACTTTAGATGTACCCATATTGGATCTCCGTTTCCCTCACTTGTGTCATTTCCTTGTGTCCTAGTCCCTCCCACCAGGGATGCATGGAGATATGCAAGGAAACCATGCGAGGAGAGAGGAAATGAGGGAATAGGCTCGTTGGAGATGAGCCAGCCCTATTTTTTTAATGAAGTTGTAATAGTTAACGCTTGATTGTTGGCTATTAGTCTCATGTTTAATCTAAAAACACATCTTGTGTTTGATATTAAGCCTGTTAAGTGGCAACTTGTGTCATGTATAGGTAGGTACTGATGCAACATCTCTTTGGAAAGCTAAGATTATTGTGATTCGATTGATGCAAACCATTTCAAGATACAATCACAACAGCAGGTACAATCAACGCCTGTCAGACAACCAACAAACAAACAATATTAAAAATCGAGAAAACTCCCCTATGAAGCCTCATCGTAATCCGCCGATCGATAACATGCCGACAAAAATGGTCTTGTTACATTGGCAAAGGACCAGACGATCCAATCCAATAAAATATTTAGTCCAAAACACAATTACATAAATAAATACCCACGGACTACTGTTGCAATTCAAATTCAAGACAATTGTTCTGATGACTGGTCCTTTGGAGTCTCCAAATGGCCTTTTTTGGAAAACGCCTAGACATACCCTTAGTATTCTTAATATTAATTTTCTGTGATATTGTCATCAAATTTAAACTTGGTAAGGTAATGAGGTACGGCTTCATGCTGTGGTCCCATTGTGTTTTCCAGCTCATAAGTCCCAGCTATTGTCATCTGTTAACAAAAAAAATATTCAGGTGGAAATATAAACCTTCTACTTCAGTGCGTTCAGACTTCTATTACTCAATGCCAGTAGCACTTACAGTAATTCTGACTTCACTGGTTAACGGTAAACTTCAGAGTGTTACCTTTCAAAAGAGACCAAAACCATGCATGTACTCCAAATGGTTCAAGAACAGCTTTCAATTTACTTTGGGTATGCCTTAGGCAAATTTTACAGGAATGGGAAGAGGTTAATAAAGCTTATTTATATGTGGGGCCCACATTAATGTTGGAGACAATAATAGGAACTGGACATGGACACCCCCCATATTCTCATTTATATTATTTTTGTTGATTGTTAATTGTTTTGTTTATTCACCTGGCATATGTTCATCTGAAACTGAAATAGTTTAGGAGGTTACTATTTGGTTAACATGAGTAAAGCTCATACAGGCATTAAAGTCAGCTCAGGGGTCCTTTGGGAAGGAAGCGAGGGCAGCGTTACGCGTCATCAGGAGGCTAACAGCCTGCAGCATGCGGTTGCGTTGCTGATGTGCGTGTATTTGTGTGCTTTCAGAGAAGTAAAGACGTTCTTTAAAACCCATGCACGTTGTTCTGCGCCGCCATATTGACCTTTGTCCCAAAAGCTCTCCTCGTGAGAATCCCGTAAAAAACGGCGAAAAGGCCTAAAATGTGACTTAAACCCGTGAAACGAGCATGAAGACTGTGAATAATAATGAAAATGCACAAACCTGATCCGTGGAGCTGAACTCGAGGGTTGAAACCATCCACCAGTAGTTTGATTTGTCGCTCATATTCTCTGATACGAGAAACTTTCGCCTCACAATCTGCTAATATTCTGTCAACCGGCCCAAAAGCCTCGTCGACTTCCTGCTTCACCAACACTCTCAGCACTTCTGCTTTCCACATGGAGACAAACACAGGAGGCTCGTTCGAGAGGAGCCAGTCCGCAGTAGTGATGTGTCCTTTCGTGTCGAGGCTTCGAAGCGCGTGTCGAGTAATCCAGGAAGAGCTTTGTGAGGTATCGAGGCTCGTGTTGATGACGTATGTGGTGGCGTACGAAGCGTCGCGAGATGGCGTACCACCATAAATTAATGAATGATGTTTGTGATGCCAATACATACATTATGAACTTATTAATATGTTTTCTGTCTTTATGATACAATGACGGGGTCAAGAGGAAAGTGGAAACAAATTGGGGAGAGGGTTGTTATGTGACTGTGTTTATGTTACTAGGGACAACATTTTATTCATTTGTATTTAAAATAACAACTCTTCCATAGTGCAGAGCTTTTGGTGGTTTCTTTTTTTGAGACGATTTCGCCTGCTTTAGAAAATACCCTTTCACAGGGCACAGATGAAGCTGGGGTTCAGAGAAAAGCAACAGCAAGTGTCTACAAGTTGGGATACATGTTTCCGTCCTTCCCAATACTCTAAGGGGTTCTCCAATCTTCCAATGTTTGGGTCACCCAGGTACGCTTGGACCTCCACTGTTGCGTCCACAGTGACATTTGGGGTCCTCGTCTGCAGGACTGTGACGTCAAAACGATGCCACAGTTTGCTGCCTGAGACAGATAAACAGGCTGTAAGTGACTAAATACAATAACACAATTAGAATGTATCCAGTATCCATTACCTTGAGTCACAGGCTGAGAAGCTTCTGATATGTGCGGTTGTGATGACGATGAGGAGGAGGAGGAGGAGGAGGAGGAGGAAGAAGACGTGCTGTTTCGTATAACAGCACATTCAGAAGTGAGCCTCCTCTCGGCATCTGTTGCTTTATTGGGGCTAAAGAAGTCTATCTTTTTAAACCTGGGATCGAGCATCAGTGACATGACGCTCATTGATTGTAAAGTGTATAGCTTCTCCCTTAACTGTCTCCTCAGACTCTTAGCCATTGCTGTGCTCTCTGGAGTTTTGATCCAGACACTCTCTTCTCCTCTGACAGTTCAACTGTGGCATCATGAAATGGGGACAGCACTTTTAGACATTCCACCATAATTTTATTCTGTTCTGATGAGAGTGGGGCAATGTCAGTGCGCAGGCCTCCCAAAGCTGCTCCTACGGGTTCCCTGAGGTCATAAACACGTCGGAGCATATGTTATGTGCTGTTCCAGCGTGTATCCACCTCTTGAATTAGCTTCAGCTTCCATTTGCTCCTGCATCTGTGTCAGCCTCTCCTATAACATTAGCCAACAAAAAGTGATTCATTCAAGTGTCACTGCAGCAGCAACTTAAACAAAACACCGTCATTTAGAATATTGCAATGAAATTAAGGAATTCACCTTTGCAGTGGTGCTGCTCTTGAAATAGCCCACTATCTTCATAGAGTTTGCCTGAATGTCAGACAACACCTTTTTTATGAGTAAATTTAAAGTGTGCGCCACACAATTTGTGTGACGCAAACGAAAGCTCCTTGGCACAAGCACCCATATCTGCTGCACCATCAGTCACAAGGCAAGTAACTTTCTGTGTAATACCCCACTGTGACATAAGCGCTGCTTTTACTGTTGCCAAATTTGCAGCAGTATGTCTCTCAGGGAAATGCAGTACCCCAAAAACAACAGAATGTAAAGAGGTGCTTGCATCTATAAAATGGCATGTAGCAGCTAGATACGCATCAGTGTTGATGGAGGTCCACATATCTGATGTTAAACTAACTGCAGTTGCCTTCGACACCATGACTTTGGCTTGCTCCTTGGCTTCCTTATATCTGTCCTCCACCATAGCTTTCAAAGCCTAAAGGAAAGAAGAGAACACTCTTGGAATGGCAAATATGGGAAAATGGGGAAAAATGCTTCATGTGCTCACATACACACCTGCCTTGTGGGGAGAACATAGCCGTCATAGCCGATATCCCTCAGTCGAGGTTCATCAGTCTGCGGATGAAAACCATTTTTAGACCGTTGTGCCAAGTTGAGCACAGAATGACTCTTGTAACTTTATTTTTATTGAGTAAACCTTTTAAAATGGAGTTACTGCCTCTGAAGACTCATTTCGCGTCAAACTTATCGCCAATACATAGACTGTAGCAGTAATGGTAATGTAGATTACTGCAGAGAGAAGATCGCCGCTACATTGAGTCAAAAAACTTCGCTCACGATGGAAAGAAGAAAGGATTATCACGCAGAATAAACCCTTTGCATGGACGAGGACCAAGTCAGAGCCTTCTTAATGGATAATGTAAGTTACTGTGGATGATACTTATTAAGATTTCGCCACTAAATCAACAGACGGACAGCTCCATCGCACGCGGTCGCTGCGTGCTGTGGAACAGCCTACCGGGCCTACCGAGCTATCGTGGCTTGTTTACAGTGGAGGTGGTGAATATTTGTGGAACTTGGACACCAGCTATCTTTGGGAAATCGGTGCACACTGAAAGAAATTGTTGGACATTGGCTTCTCAAGAGAAAACGGACTGTTTTGAAGCAAATGCAGATGGTTTTGTGCACTGACTAAGTCTGCAGAACGGTGTGTTGCTATGGAGCATTTTGACCAAAAGAGGGCGCCAAAGCCCAGTGAAAGAGCTTTGGAAGACAGAATCAGTCGGCTTATTGGAGTCAGAAGAGGTAAATTATGTCAACTTTCAGTCATGATGAGAACAATTGATGGCACGAGTGTGAATGAAGTGAAAGAGATGCTTCATCAGAAATTTAGCAGTCTTGTCTCTTGTCAACACGCTGTATCTCACGGTAACAAGACACGACTTTGACTCAGCCAGAGACTGATTGTACGACACGCTCTGAGCTAGTAAACATGCTTTTTGGTGATTTGCTAAGTCTGGTTGAAGGGTGACTTTGGTTTCAACGATTCAATCACCATTTAAAAGGTTTTCTATACGACAGTCAGAGCATTAATTAAGCAGCAAACAACGAATATCTCTGTGAAGATATAGAGGAGTAATGCAGAATGAAGTCTCTCTCCCTCTGTGTGTTCATATCAGAGCTTCTGATTTGTTTACATGGCCGTGCGCCACAATAGAGTGCTGCAGGCATGACGTAGTTTTTAAATTAGCATCTCACTGGTTCCCTAAACAAAAGGCCGATGGGATTTTTCCACTGCGAGGCCGCCGCCATGTTGAGAGCCGTGTAGAGGGAACAGATCTGCTCTGACTTTTGAATTTTGCACCGAGAGGCTTTGCAAAGTGAGTCAGGAAACACAGCTGATGCTGAGCATTGGTTGAGAACGCAACCAGGAGCTAGAATGTAAATAATGGGGGGGGGACATAGATTTAATGCAGACATTAAAATCAATGTGAATTATCACCGTATTCTCACAGAGTTCCTCCTCAAACGTGACGAAATAGCTGAAGTACATTTTGTTCTTTGATCTCCCAGAAATGTAGCAGTCAGCACACCAAGTATGAAAAGCAGAACATTGGCCAACTTGCTCTTTTCCACACAGAATATCAGGACAGTGTGAAGGGAAACTCATACAAAAATTATTTTGGAACTGAGTTGAATTGATATTATTCATATATATGTTAAACTGTTTGCTTGCCTGTCGACAATAGTAAAAATAAAATAAAAGGCTTTCTAGGTGACCCTAGAAGCTAATTGGATCAGGCAGTTAAAAACTGTCTCTACTTTACCGGTAACCGGTAACCGGTAACCCGCTAACTATCCATCTTATCCTTTCCAAGAACCTTCCTGAGAGTTTACAGTTACATAAAAGCTTATTTCTAGGGAATTATACAAAACAATAGGATCTGTAAAAGAAAGTGTTACTAAAGTTTCAGTAACACAAAGTAAACTTGCATAAGTTCATTTTTATGTAGATTTTAAAACATTACACGGAAATATGCATTTTAAATGCAGATGTATTTGATGCAGATGTTTGTTTTTAGTTTCCTGCATCACAGACACACAGTATGTTGTCAATGTTTTTAATAAAGATAAAGATTCATCACATGTTCAAAAATAACTTTGCCTTCCATCTCATTTACAAACAAATGACAGAGAACCTTTAAAACATTGAACAGATTTTTTTAATAAACACGAGAGAAAGAGAACAACAAAAATATACATCATTAAAACCTGTTTAACCCTCGGCCCCACGAGAGGGGCCGAGGGGTACACCTTGGTAAACTTCGGGGTACACTTGGTAAACAAGGCAAGAATATAATGATATTGCATTTCAAATTAACACCCAAAGCCCGGGCAACAAGATCATGTTTGCCATTTTTACATGCTCCAAACACAAATAAACAAGACCAACCACATTTTTTCTGCTTCACATTATCAAAGTCAAACTGTGCAGAGTGTTCACATATTGTGCTATGACATGAAATAGTTTTAAACCTTCAACTGCATGATTCTAAAGTGATGATCACCCTGAAAGTGTTTTTTTTTTTTAGAAACTGAAATATATTCATTCTTTGTGTTCCATCTTCATTTACTTTAAACCAGTAACATATATACTGATATTTACACATCTAGACAAATCTCACAGTTATTAACTTTATAATAACACAAACAATATTCAAATAAACCTTGTGGTTGCAGAGAGATACTGTTTTTAGTATGGGCATGCTTTTTAGGTTCATTTTTAAGAGCTTTCACAACTGGAAGAAACAAATTCTATCCTGTGTGGACTCTCATGTGACTCTTCAGATTTCCCTGTTCTGTAAATCTTTTCCCACAAACATCACAACCAAATGGTTTCTCTCCTGTGTGGACTCTCATGTGTTTCTTCACACTCCCCTGTTCTGTAAATCTTTTCCCACAAACATCACAACCAAATGGTTTCTCTCCTGTGTGGACTCTCATATGTGTCTTCAGATTTGTCTTTCCTGCAAATCCTTTCCCACAAACATCACAATTGAATGGTTTCTCCCCTGTGTGGACTTTCACGTGTCTCTTCAGATTTCCTTTTCCTGCGAATCTTGTCCCACAAACATCACAACTGAATGGTTTCTCTCCTGTGTGGACTCTCATGTGTTTCTTCAGATCTCGCTGCTGGATAAATCGTTTTCCACAAACATCACAACCAAATGGTTTCTCTACTGTGTGGACTTTCATGTGTTTCTTCAGATTTCCCTGTGTTGATGGTTTCTCCCCTGTGTGGATTTTCATGTGTGTCTTCAGATTTCCCTTTCCTGCGTATCTTTTCTCACAAAAATCACAACCAAATGGTTTCTCTCCAGTGTGAACTATCATATGTTTCTTCAAACTCCCCTTTTCTGCAAATCTTTTCCCACAAACATCACAACCAAATGGTTTCTCTCCAGTGTGTACTCTCATATGTTTCTTCAAACTCCCATTTACTGTGAATTTGTTCCCACAAACATCACAACCAAATGGTTTCTCTCCTGTGTGGACTCTCATGTGTGTCTTCAGATGTCCCTGCACTTTAAATCTTTTCCCACAAACATCACAACCAAATGGTTGCTCTCCTGTGTGGATTCTCATGTGTGTCTTAAGATTTCCCTGTATTGTAAATCTTTTCCCACAAACATCACAATTGAATGTTTTCTCTCCTGTGTGGCCTCTCATGTGTGTCTTAAGATTTCCCTTTGCTGTAAATCTTTTCCCACAAAAATCACAACTGAATGGTTTGTCTCTTGTGAGAACTCTTGGCCGTGATTCTCTGTTTTCCTTCACTCTGAAATATTTCTTTTTAACCAAACAGTTGGAGGACATTTTCCCAAAATGACACACCATGTGTCTCTGAAGAAACTCCTTGTAGTAAAACCTTTTACTACACTTGAAGAAGCTGAAGGATTTGTTGTCAGTGTTACATCCAACATGACTTACAAGGTCTTCCTTATATTTCAGGGCATGTGCAGCAGACTCAGGTGCCCTGGTCTCCTTCCAAACATTGTCCCCGTCTTCACTTTCAGGTCCAGAATCTGACAAAGGTTCTTGCCAAACTCCATAACGGACTTCAGTCTCAGAAGATTCGAAAGCCTTTTCATCATCAGCATTTGGATGTGAATGACGATGTGGATTTAGGTTCCTGGCTGGTCCTGATCCCCCACAGTCCTCTCCATCAGTTTCTGTTTTTATCAGTGTAGCTGACCTGCCGGCTGGAGGCTCCGCCTCTCTGTTGTCCTCCGTCTGCCTTTGATGAAGCTGTGAGGTCTGAGGTTCGTCATCTTCACTCTTCACAATAACAGCAGTGGATAGGAACTTGGTGATATCAGCCTCCTCCAGCACAATAAGCTGCTCCCCTTCTACACGGTTCCAGAGAGCCTCCTTTTCTTCTTTTATGTGGAGGGGCTCCGGGTCCTCCTGGTCCTGGTCCAGGCACTCAGGGGGGACATCTGCTTTAACTGCCAACAGCTGCTGGACATCTGCAGGGAGCACATTATGGACAACTGTGACTTCAGACTGATATCAGCTTTCATTAGTGGAGACATTCAAGGAATTTGACTAAATGTATATTTGTTGCTCTTAATGTACAAAACAGAAATACATAATACAAAACAATAACACAATGACATTTGTAAACAATAGTACAGTAGTGCAAATGATGCTGGAATAAATATGGAATGTTTAATGTAAAAGATTGCTTTTATACGAGGCAGCCAGATGTCACACACACTTCATACAACAATACTAATATTTAGACTGATAAGTGATGATAGTAACACATTAAAGTTCAGTAAGTAGTCAAACTACGGAATATATTATACTCTTTTAAAGATACATTGCCATTATATTTCATCATGCAATTCACTTCTGAGAATGTTTGAGGCGAGAAATCAAATCATAATTTTGAAAAGTGCTAGTTTCCATAAAATTGATGGCGAAACAAAAAATTAGCTCCAACGTTTGTTGAGTTGAGAAGCTCACACAACTCGGGCTACTTCGCTATCTGGAAAGCTAGCGTTAGCTAAGATGGCCGCAGGCTCAAACTCGTCCTCAGGTGAGGGCCTCCACTCAGCCCCCGAGAGGGCGGAGGGCGAGCCCGTCACTATACAACAGCTGTCCTCCCTGCTGGAGAACCACCGTACCGGTATGAAAGAAGACATGACGGCGCTGATACAGACCTCGTCTCAGTCACTACAGGCCTCTATGGACTCGCTGCGAGGGGACGTGGTCTCGTTCAACAAACGTCTCACCGAAACGGAAACCAGAGTAGGAGAAAACTTTGAGCGGCTCACCACGGCTGAAGCAACCCTTAAATTCATGCAGTCTCAGAACAAACTTCTCCTCGACCGTGTGGAGGACCTGGAGAACAGGTCCCGACGATCCAACCTCCGCATAGTGAACGTACCGGAGGGCAGTGAAACCGGCCGGGAACCGAAGCAGTTCCTAGCGGACCTACTGATGGAGCTGGTGGGGCCGGAGGTGTTCACCTCACCCCCGCTGATTGACCGCGCACATCGTACCGGTACCAGAACGAGGGTCCACCAAGTCCAGGTCTTTTATTGTGTGCTTTCATAACTACTCTGATAAGGAAAACGTATTAAGATGGGCCATGAAACACGAATTAAAGTACTGCAATGTGACAGAGTGTACCAGGACATGAGCGAGCCCCTCGCCAGAAAGAGAGCAGCTTTCAAGGACATTAAACAAGACCTGTACAGAAAAGGGGTCCGCTTCTGACTGCTGCACCCGGCCCGCCTGCGCATCACCTTTGAAGGAGAATCCTTCTACTTCGACACCCCGGAAGAAGCAAGAGCCTTCTACGACCAACGAGTAGCCGGTTAACGAAGTCATGGCATCGAAATACAACCGGTCATATAAACAGACGCACACAGGTGTGGGTATACGTGTATAGCTCTCTCTCTCTCTCTTCCTGATATGCAGACATTTTTCTTTTTTCTTAATTTATTTACTTCCTCACTGTTATTTCCGCTACTGTTATTGTTAAGGTGAGAGCCACCCTTCTCTGGTGCTTGTTAAAATACACACCACCCTGTCCAATACAAGTTCAAGGTCTGATAAGCTCCAACATGTACATGTTGTGGGTAATTATACTTTATTATTTGTTATTGTGATGTCGCAAGGTTGGTCTTGCCAACAATTTAATGTGTCGGGAGAATCTCCCGGTTAGGAAAAATTAGGGAAGGCTTTACTGGAAGTACATAGCAAGGGAGTCCTGCAGCTAGCCCCTGTTAGGGAGATTAGCATAGGAATGGTGTTTTATGTTCAAGATGTTATAGTTTTTAGGGTATTAGATAGTTCAGGGTTTTACGGGAAACACACTGCCTCCATGACAGAAAAAAACCAGTAACTTTAAGTACAAAGTAGACCTATGTTTAATGCAATGATGACAGGTGGAGGTACTACCAGATTTGTCAGTTGGAATGTTAAAGGTCTAAATGGCCCCATTAAAAGAGCTAGAGTCTTTGCGCACCTGAAAAAACTCAAGGCCGAAATAATTTTCCTACAAGAGACGCACTTGTCAACAGCAAACCAAGTGAGATTACGAAAACCTTGGGTTGGTCAAATCTTCCACTAACTTTAATAGTAAATCAAGGGGGGTGGCTATTATTCTTCATAAAAAAAGTACAATTTACTGCAGCAGACATTATCTTAGATCCAAATGGCCATTATATTATAATATCAGGTTCACTCTTTAACACACCAGTGATACTCGTTAATGTATATGCTCCTAACTGGGATGATGAAGACTTTATAAAGAAAATTATCTCCAATATTCCTACTCTAAACTCTTACAATTTAATATTTGGAGGAGATCTGAATTGCTTAATCAATCCCAGTCTGGATAGATCAAACCCTACTTTAAAACCGCCTTCAAAAATGGCGAAAACCCTGTCACCTTTCATGGATCAGGTTGGATGTATTGATCCTTGGAGGTTTCAGAACCCCACCGATAAGACTTTCTCTTTCTACTCACATACCCACCAGTCCTACTCTCAAATAGATTATTTTTTTATTGATAAAACCCTCCTTCCATCAGTGGCTAATATAGAATACTCTGCAATAGTAGAATCTGACCATGCTCCAGTAATTCTAGATCTATCATTTAGTCTCTTACAGAAACCCCGTCCCGTATGGAGGTTTAACTCTCTTCTGCTTGGGGGGGGATAAAAACTTATGTGATTTGATAGAGTTATTGATGAGTTTCTCATGAATAACCAAAAAGACAATGTATCCCCCTCTCTTCTTTGGGAGACCCTTAAAGCTGTCATGAGGGGGGAAATTATAGCCTTTTCATCGTTACGAAATAATTTGCATCGAGAGGAACAAGATCAACTCATAAAATCAATCAGGGATCTAGATTTACAAAACTCAGCAATACCATCTCCGAATCTTTCGAAACAAAGATTAAATTTACAAAAGGAGTACGACTTACTGTCGACAGGCAAAGTAGAAAAACAATTATTACAGGTTCGTGGATTTCATTATGAACATGGTGAGAAAGCAGGAAGGTTACTAGCTCACCAACTTAAAGTTAAATCTGCCTCTCAGCAAATATCACAAATTAAAAACATCTCTAATGATGTAACAGTAGTTCCATCTGAAATTAATGTTATCTTCAAAGACTATTACTCTAACTTATATCAATCAGAAAGTCCACCCAACAACAGTTACATGAAAAAGTTCCTTGAGGGTCTTTTATTCCCAAATATTGGAAGGAAACTAGACCAACCATTGAATAAGAGCGAGATACTGGGATCAATTAAAGCTATAAAAAGCGGCAGGGCACCTGGGCCAGATGGTTTCCCCATTGAATTTTTCAAGGCATTTTCAGATAAACTATTACTACTTTTGCTTGATATGTTCAACGACTCTTTAACCCGAGGTACTCTGCCACAAACCCTTACAAATGCATCAATTACTCTATTGTTAAAACCTGGAAAAGATGCAAATGAATGTGGATCCTATCAACCAATTTCTCCTCTCAATGCAGATTATAAAATTCTGGCCAAGGCCCTAGCTATGCGTCTGGAAACAGTTATTCATGGAGTAATTTCTGAAGACCAAACTGGGTTCATAAGGAATCGCCACTCTTTCAGTAATATCCACCGCCTGTTGAATGTTATCTATTCCCCTGTGACTGGAGAGATCCCAGAGATGGTTCTCTCTCTAGATGCAGAAAAGGCATTTGATAGGGTGGAATGGCTGTTTCTATTCAGGATTTTGGAGAAGTTTGGTCTTGGTCCTAAATTTGTGGCATGGGTAAAACTCCTCTACTCCGCACCCAGGGCCTCTGTCGTCACCAATAGATCAAACTCAGAATATTTCAATTTATACCGAGGTACCCGTCAAGGCTGCCCTTTAAGTCCCTTATTATTCGCCTTCGCTATCAAACCGTTATCCATCGCTCTTAAAGCATCCCCTAACATTAAAGGAATCCACAGATGGAGCATTGAGCACAGAGTCTCACTATATGCTGATGATTTATTAGTTTATATTTCTGACCCAGAGGAATCTGTCCCTGCATTAATTGAAATCCTTAAGCAATTTGGGACAGTCTCAGGATACAAGTTAAATTTCTCCAAAAGTGAATGCTTCCCTTTAAACAATTCGGCAATAAGGACTCAAGAAATGCAACTGCCTTTTCACAAGTGTGACTGAATTCAAATATCTGGGCGTCTATATCACTGGTAAATTTGAAAGCTTATGTAATAGGAATTTCTCTCCATTAATCACCAAGATGAAGACAGACTTTGATAGATGGAAAACCAGCTATGCTTCATTGACAGGCAGAGTTAATTCTATTAAGATGAATGTTTTACCACGTTTCCTAAATCTGTTTCAATGTCTGCCGGTGTTCTTGCCAAAACTCTTTTTTACTACCGTAGATAAACATATTACAGACTTGTTATGGGATGATAAGCAACCACGTATAAGTAAAGTGCTGCTACAAAGACATCGATCTCAAGGTGGACTTTCTCTTCTGAATTTCAGATATTACTACTGGGCAGCAAATATACAGAAAATAATATACTGGATCAAGCTCCCTCAAGTAAGCTGGTGTCTAAATGAAGCTAAATCGTGTCCATCTTCCTCTCTTCTAGCATTGGTAACCTCTAGACTACTACCCCCAAGAAAATATTCATCCAACCCTATAGTAATTACGACATTAAAAATTCTGGCACAATTTCGCACAAAATTTGGCTTCACAGATTTATTTACTATAACCCCCATTCATGATAATCACCTCTTTCCCCCACCCAGACTGGACATTCTCTCTATAGCTTAAAAATGGCAGTTCCAACATTAGTCAATTATAAATCGGTGGGGTGTTTTGAAGCTCCGGGGATATATTTAAGAGATACAATATCCCTCACTCCCATTTGTTCCGTTATTTCCAAGTGCGAAATTTTGCTAAATCTATCAACCACAATTTTCCTAATTCACCGCTAGACTCAGTGTATGAGGAAATTCTGAACACACCACCAAAGCTAAAAGGATCTATATCCCGAATATATCAAACCATCAACTCAATTACTGAGACTAACATTGTCAAAATCAAAGTAGATTGGGAAAAAGAACTTGACATGAGAATACCAGATTCATTTTGGGACCAGGCCCTAGTTAGGGTTAATAACAGCTCTTCGTGTGCACGGTTAAATGTACTGCAATTCAAGGTACTGCATCGCCTGCACTACTCTAACTCCAAACTTTCTAAAATATACCCAGAGGTAAAGGATAGCTGTAATAGATGTCACAAGTCACCAGCCGATCTCACACACATGTTCTGGTCCTGCCCCCAACTGACAAATTACTGGGACACAATATTCAAAGTCCTATCAGAGTCCCTCAATCTAAATATTTTACCCGACGCCTGGATGTGCATTTTTGGTGTTCATGGGAATGAAGCTCAAAGGTTAATGAACAAACACAAAAACATAATTGCGTTCTCGACCCTCTTGGCACGAAGGAGAATCCCATTGGATTGGAAGTCATCTCGTCCTCCTAATTCCTCTATGTGGTTGAGGGACCTGGTGTTCTTTTTAAAGTTGGAGAAAATCAAGTTCTCACTGCGGGGACATCCTGAGAAATTCAAATCTACTTGGGGTTCAATCATACAATACTTTGATAAATTGAAGACTCTTTCATTGGATTCATAACTCTTTTCTGTTGTCTTGGACAGTTTTATTTTTTTGTGTTGTAATTGTTGTTGTTTTCTTTCCCTTCCTTGAATTTGGGGGAGAGGGGGAACTAATAATAGCAATGACTTCTAAAACTCATTACTTGTTTCTGTAATACCCTCCTATACCTTATTTAGTTACTTTGTGTATACTTGAATTATCAATACTGTAACGTACTTTTTGACAATTAAGGCAGTGTGATTTGTTCTATGTTGGGGAGGGTGGGGGGAGAAAATTAAAAATGACATGTGCAATGTATGATTGTATACACTTTTGAGAATAAACATAATTTACAAAAAAGGAATGTTTCCGCTGCATGGATAGCTACTTCACTGAGAACGGCCTGGACTGGCATAACTGTGTTGGGGTGAGCAGTGATGGTGCAGGGTCAATGACTGGCAGGCATAACGGCGTCGTCAAGCAGATACTTGATCGTGACCCAGAAGCTAAATGGACCCACTGTTTTCTCCACCGCCTTGCAGCAAAAGAATGTCACCAGAGTTCAATGAGGTGATGGATGTAAGTGTGAAAACCATCAACTTCATTAAAAGTAGAGCTGTGAACTCCAGATGTTTTGCCAAGCTTTGTGGGGACATGGAAGCAGATCATGTCCAGCTGCTCTATCAAAGTGAGGTGAGATGGCTCTCCAGAGGTCTGGTCCTCAAGTGTTTGTTTGAACTGAGGAATGAGGTTTTCTTTTTTTCTCACTGAGCACATCGCTATGCCAACACGGAGTTCACAGCTAAACTTGCCGACCTCTGTGACATTTTTTCACCGCTGAACATCTCACTTCAAGGGAGAAATAGTAACATATTTGTTGTTGCAGACAAGTTCAAGCTTTCAGGAGGAAACTTGCTTTGTGGACTAAGAGGGCCCAGGAAGAGAGGATGGACATCTTTCCACTTTTGTCTGACATTTTGGAAAACTCTCCTCAGGTGAAGATCAGTGACTCAGTCTCTCAGCACCTCTCACAACTGGCAAATAAATTTGATGAATACTTTCCTGAAGATCCCAGAGACTGACATGTGGATTTTGGACACATTTTTTGTGGATCCCACTGAACATGATGTTGCTTTGCCCTCACATCTGGAATCCCAGCTTCTGGAAGTTTCCACCGACAGCACTTTAAAGTTGCAGTCGGGCAAACTGGACCTGGGCTCTGTCAAGTGGAGTTGAGATCCCAGAAGAGCTGCCCTGAGTGAAAGGCATATATACTGGACTATAAGATCAGGCCAAGGAACACAGAGCGTATATAAAAAATTTGTATAACCTACGAGTTGATTTAGCATTTGTGTGGTGTGATTTAATGACCATAAGGTCATATGTAATGTTAATTCTGTGTGTGTGCGGGTTAACTCGTCTTGCAGATGATTGTGCATAGAGTGTGTTTAGGGAAAGGGGATTGTTATGGCGAGAGAAGTCAATTGTTTTTACGCTGCAGGAACACTCTGCTCCGTCTGTGCATGAAGGAGCAGCGGCCTTGCAGCTGGAATCCTTAACTTTGCTAAATACTCTTTGCTTTTATGAGAGAGCCACCTTAGCAACGTTGGTGTCGAATACTTTTATTTTCTGTGGACTGAAAGTACTGAACGGGTGGAAACTGAAATGTTTCCTCACACGATCGGCTCAAGAAGGACCAGAAATAATCAAGTTCATCTTATTATAACAAAGACAGTGTATCCTGTGAAAATCAAATATGTCTGTGTTAAAGTAATCAAATTCCTCTCAGTATAACGAAGAGAGTGTATTCCATTGAATTCAAATGTGTGTGTGTGTGTGACAGGGAGAGGGTGTCTGTGTGTGTGTGTGTGGGGAGAGGGTGTCTGTGTGTGTGTCAAGGTGATGGGGAGAGGGTGTCAAATGTGTGTGCGAGTTCCTCCTATTCCGACCTCGAGAGGGGGGCAATATGTGTGTGTGTAATCAAAACATGAGACTGGGTGTGAGGATGTAAGGGAGGGGGGATGGCTCAACTGAAAAGGATAAAAAGAGATGACTCGAGACATCGCGAGGGATCTAACGTGGGACACCGTCCGGTACTCAGCTGAGGACACTAGAACATCGTCCGGGACAAACATCGGAGAACTTTGTCTCTGCTCACGGATCAGAGGACCCTGATCTTGGGCAGGAATTGGCTGACGGAGAGTCTCATCCCCCCCTGCCTTCATAGGGTCAAGGAGGACCCTGTTTTCTGGGACTTTGTACGGAGTCAAGAGGATTGCAGACGGACTTCTTTTTCCTCGGCAGGAGGAGGCAGGTGTCTACGCCGGACCCGGCTAAGACCTCTCCTCCTACCCCTCAAAGGATCAATTTTACAAAAAGGACTTTCACCCAGTCTCGGCTCAGTAACAAATTTATGTTGTGATCAATCGTTAATACAATCAAATGAAGTGAATAATTGAGCTGTTGCTATGCCCCCGCTAATAATCCTGCAATAAATATATAATCTGCATTGAAAGCAAGTAGTCCTGAAAGTTTATCATAGAGAAGTAGTGAAGTGTACTCATGGTTTTAAAAAGTTAAGTACTACTGTGTGCATAACATCAATATAGTTCTGAACGGTTAGTCTAGTTTCTAGTCCACTACAGACCCTTAGAACTTAAATCCTAGCTATTAAAACCTATCCTGGCACTTTACCAAGAGCCCAGGTCCATTAGAGGAAAGCTGCCTTAACTGATGTGACTGATAGCTGCATTGGGCCAAGAGGGCCTCCCGGTTGAGTGGAGTTGTGAGTGGAAGCGGGGTAGACGTCAGGAGGGACGGCAGTGAGCGAGCCAGGCGAGTTTCCTCGACCACCAGCTTAAACAGATCTCCAAACATCTACAGAGATCCGGACCCTTTGAACGGAGAGCTGGTTAATTAGATAGTCCTGTGGGAGGGGCTTATCTCTCGGATCTAACATCTCCTTCTGGATTGCTGTCTCAAAGGAGTACCCATGTCTAGCACTGAGGGCTGTGAAACGCCTTCTCCCATTCACGACTACATACCTGTGTGAATCAGGATTCTCCAGTGTGACCACCACTAAGACCAAAGTCCCAAAAGGACTCACAGCAACACTGGAGGCTACTCTGAGAGTGAGCCTTTCCCCCATTCCACCCAGACTGGATCTGCTCGTGTCTGAGAGGCAGGCCCAAGTGTCTCATTAAGAGGTGAACATAAAAAGGGAGTTGTATAATATATTTGTATAGTTAGTTGTATAATTTTCAGATTATAAGGCTATATTTTCATTTGCACTTTATTTAAATTTTATTTACAGTCTATTTTTTTAAGCTTATATTTTTTGAACATATTTATTACAAAATATTATTTATTTATCAAATTTCCATTTTTTCTCTTTTTCTTTAGATTTCCATTTTTTTTCCTGTTTTTTTTTAGTTAATAAACCTGACTTGAGCCTTTCAATTTGTTCTTGTATTAGCTTGATTTGTTCCATGAATTGTTAGCCTGTTGGGCGTCTTGTTGTATGTGCAGGTTTATATACACATTATAAATAAATGTCTTTGTGATGATCACATTGTATCATGTTATTTATTTGAAAAGGTTTTTGCTTGTTAAACTGTAAGTGGATTTGACTGTTCGGTCACACTATTAAACGGATGCTTTATTCCAGTCTGCCACCAGATGTCTCTGTTCTTCTTCAAAGTGAAACCCCGAAGCTTCGAATCCTTTTTGGTACAATTAGAAAGAAAGCCTCAAAGCTTCACAAGGCTTCATCCGCCCATCCTACTAAAATGTGACTTAAACCCGTGAAACGAGCATGAAGACTGTGAATAATAATGAAAATGCACAAACCTGATCCGTGGAGCTGAACTCGAGGGTTGAAACCATCCACCAGTAGTTTGATTTGTCGCTCATATTCTCTGATACGAGAAACTTTCGCCTCACAATCTGCTAATATTCTGTCAACCGGCCCAAAAGCCTCGTCGACTTCCTGCTTCACCAACACTCTCAGCACTTCTGCTTTCCACATGGAGACAAACACAGGAGGCTCGTTCGAGAGGAGCCAGTCCGCAGTAGTGATGTGTCCTTTCGTGTCGAGGCTTCGAAGCGCGGCTGGATTCCAATAGTCCAACAATTACCTCCTAACGTCGATTCCTAACCACTTTTCCTTGACCTCTGAGGAAAACGTCACAGGGTCAAGGAAAGATGGGAAGGAGAATTCATGAGGAGTTAGGAAAAGACAACCGCGGTGTTTAGAGGATCCGACTCCATTTTCTTTAAGTTACGTAATTATGATGCGACGGCACGCGCATGTTAGTGACGTCAGTCTGCAGCCGTGAAACTACAATGTTCTGAAGATGGACTACAAAGAAGCGCATCTTTGATACTTCGTCCGTGTGATTACAGTGTTGCGTCATAACAACATAAACAACCATGTTCATAGTATTACTTTATTAACAATATAAACAACCAGGTTCATAGTATTACTTTATTAACAATATAAACAACCAGGTTCATAGTATTACTTTATTAACAATATAAACAACCAGGTTCATAGTATTACTTTATTAACAACATAAACAACCAGGTTCATAGTATTACTTTATTAACAACATAAACAACCAGGTTCATAGTATTACTTTATTAACAACATAAACAACCATGTTCATAGTATTACTTTATTAACAACATAAACAACCAGGTTCATAGTATTACTTTATTAACAACATAAACAACCATGTTCATAGTATTACTTTATGAACAACATAAACAACCATGTTCATAGTATTACTTTATTAACAACATAAACAACCAGGTTCATAGTATTACTTTACAGGTTCAAAACTATTTAACATTTAAAAGGGTTTTTTTAGCCTTTTTTACATTTTACACTCTGGTGCACTGACCTGTTTTCACCACCAGGGGTCAGCAGACAGTAACTCTTCATGTCTGAGGGACAGCAGTTCTCTCCCTTTAGCTTTTGAATCATACATTTACTTTTCATAAATTGCAGACATGAAAGCTGCTTTCTGTGCTGTTTGTTTATTCATATCTCGTTTTAAAAAGGCCGTGATCACAGAGGATGAGCTCAGCAGGATGCAAATGCTCTATAATCATAACGTGAGCACATGCTGCGGTTGATTAAAGAAGTCCATGATGTCATGGAGGAATAAGAGCCCACATTGGTTTATTACAGAGTGGCAAGAGACAAAATTTACTTTTTCCAACATTTTTCCAAACAAACTAATAAACATAAAATCTTCATCGTGGAACAAAAAGCATCAAGTGGAGGTTGAAACAGCTTCCACACCTTCAGCATCATAAACAGGGAACGGTTTGATTTTCACCTGAAAAGATGTGAAACTTAGAAAAATGGGATCCACATTGTGCGATGAATCCAAAAGCATCTATTTCTATGTCAGTCTCAGAAAGGCCTCATCCTGCAGGCTGCTGGCTGCACACTACCAGCTGCAGGATGTCATTGTAACTTCCTGCAAGACATTCTGAGAATGACGGTCTCGACTTTTTGCAAGGTCGGAGTTCCTGTTGGATGTTGTGACCAAGAGAGTTTCAGGTCATAGATTCCTGATGATTTCTTTCCTGGAAAGAGTTTATTATTAATTTGGCAGCAATGAAAGGAGATTAAAGAGATTTGAGGCATTTATTTGACTTTAGTTGTGTTTTTGATCTTCAGAGAAGTTTCCTTAAACATAATTAATTAATATTATTCAGCACTGGAAACTTTATTCTCGATATGTATTGAATTGTAAATTTCCTGGAGACAAATTTGACCAGCAATTAAATATATTTAATTGATTGGACGTTCTTTTTTAAGGAATATAAGAGTTTACAGTTACACTTCAGTTAATTTCTGGGAAATTAAACTAAATGATGGGACCAGACCAACCAAGAAAAGAAAGAATCACAAACCAGCAGAGATAAAATCAGTTTAAATTATACAGATTTTCAAAGGGTCAAAATCAAAATTGCTCTATAAACTTCTCCCCTTCCCTGTTTAGAAATTTGTTAAAACACGATCCAACACTTCAGTTGGCTGGATCACTTTGTCTGAATATGTATCGATTCCACATTACACAAAAAGTAAATGTTAAATACTAAATGTTCCCTGATTTGCAGTTTATCTTTGGTTTCTTTTCTCGTCCCTCAATCTCAGAGCTGCAGAGTGTCGTCGTTGCCGTTAACACAATAAAGTCTGATGTTCTGATGTTCTGATGTTGAGGACGTGATGCCTGAGTCCAGTTCGAGTGGCAACAATACATCTGGAGGAGCTTTGGTACATAATCCCATCAGTACCTCGGTTCAGAGAGGAGTTCAGGTGTGGCTGCTGAACGAGCAGGTTCCACGAGACGATTCTTTGGTGACTTCCTGGTTTGTGTTGTTATGGAAACGTCCAGAATCCCCTCAGCAACAACAACCAAACTACTGATTCACTTTGTTTATGTTTTTAAAGGCTCTGAAAGTCCAGCAGAGCCGACACAATGTTCTTATCATCACACTGCGGCACCTTGTGGACAAAAAGTACACTTGTGTGCTTTAAAAAAGTGTCAGAACAAAACAGATAAATTAAGTCCCTTTAACTAAATATACTTTCAGGTTCAAATGTTTCCCCAATGAGCTCTTTAGTCCCACTTGGTGTTTCCTTCCACAGTAAAACACACACAGACACACTCAGAGAATGTAATCTGAGTAAATGTCAGAACAGACTCGGCCACAGCCAGCAGGGCTCCGACCGTCTATTTAGGGAGGGGAGACGGGATGTTTTAAGAAAGGGGCCAACTCAAGTGCAGTCTTGTCTCGTCAACACGCTGTATCTCACGGCAACAAGACACGACTTTGACTCAGCCACAGACTGATTGTACGACACGCTCTGAGCTAGTAAACATGCTTTTTGGTGATTTGCTAAGTCTGGTTGAAGGGTGACTTTTGTTTCAACGACTCAATCACCATTTAAAAGGTTTTCTATACGACAGTCAGAGCATTAATTAAGCAGCAAACACACATTATCTCTGTGAAGATACAGAGGGGTAATGCAGAATGAAGTCTCTCTCCCTCTGTGTGTTTTTATCAGAGCTTCTGATTTGTTTACAACAGAGTGCTGCAGGCATGACGTAGTTTTGAAGTTAGCATCTCACTGGTTCCCTAAACAAAAGGCCGATGGGATTTTTCCACTGCGAGGCCGCCGCCATGTTGAGAGCCGTGTAGAGGGAACAGATGTGCTCAGAATTTCGCACCGAGACGAGTTGCAAGAGACTTGAAAAACGCTCCTTGGCAAAGTGAGTCAGGAAACACAGCTGATGCTGAGCATTGGGTGAGAACGCAACCAGACGTTAGAATGTAAATAACTGGGGGGGGGGGGAAATAGATTCAATGTAGACATTAAAATCAATGTGAATTATCACCATATTCTCACAGAGTTCCTCCTCAAACGTGACAAAACAGCTGAAGTACATTTTATTATTTGACCTTCCAGAAATGTAGCAGTCAGCACACCAAGTATGAAAAGCAGAACATTGGCCAACTTGCTCTTTTCCACACAGAATATCAGGACAGTGTGAAGGGAAGCTCATACAAAAAGATTTTGGAAATGAGTTGAATTGATATTATTCATATTTATGTTAAACTGTTTGCGTGACTGTCGACAATAGTAAAAATAAAATAAAAGGCTTTCTAGGTGACACTAGACACTAATTGGATCAGGCAGTTAAAAACTGTCTCTACTTTCCCGCTAACTATCCATCTCATCTTTTGCAAGAACCTTCCTGAGAGTTTACAGTTACATAGAAGCTTATTTCTAGGGAATTATACAAAACGATGGGATCTGTAAAAGAAAGTGTCACCAAAGTTTCAGTAACACAAAGTAAACTTGCATAAGTTTATTTTTATGTAGATTTTAAAACATTACATGGAAAAATGTATTTTAAATACAGATGTATTCGTACAGAGTTTTTGTTTTGTTTTTAGTTTCCTCCATCACAGACACACAGTTGTTGTCATTGTTTTTAATAAAGATTCATCAAAGTTTCAAAAACCCTTTTGCCTTATACAAACAAATGAAAATTTGAAAATGTTTACATATTCTTTTAGATAAACTTAAATCATTAATCTTTCACAACTCGACGAAACTAATTCTCCCGTGTGGCCTCTCATGTGTGGCTTCAGAGTTCTCTGGTCTGTAAATCTTCTCCCACAAACATCACAACTGAATGGTTTCTCTCCTGTGTGGCCTCTCATGTGTGTCTTCAGATGTCCCTGTTGTGTAAATCTTTTCCCACAAACATCACAACTGAATGGTTTCTCTCCTGTGTGGACTCTCATGTGATTCTTCAGAGTTCCCTGTTCTGTATATCTTTTCCCACAAACATCACAAGTGAATGGTTTCTCTCCTGTGTGGACTCTCATGTGTGTCTTCCGATGTCCCTGTTGTGTAAATCTTTTCCCACAAACATCACAAGTGAATGGTTTCTCTCCTGTGTGGACTATCATGTGTTTCTTCAG
Source organism: Ophiodon elongatus (assembly GCA_016806645.1). Taxonomy (NCBI): domain Eukaryota; kingdom Metazoa; phylum Chordata; class Actinopteri; order Perciformes; family Hexagrammidae; genus Ophiodon; species Ophiodon elongatus. The sequence continues at coordinate 307,865 of JACSYO010000591.1, read as the reverse complement.
AGGTCCCTGTTCTGTAAATCTTTTCCCACAAACATCACAACCAAATGGCTTCTCTCCTGTGTGGACTCTAATATGATTCTTCAGAGTTCCCTGTTCTGTAAATCTTTTCCCACAAACATCACAACTGACTAATTTGTCTCCTGTGTGGACTCTCATGTGTGTCTTCAGATGTCCATGTCTTTTAAATATTTTCCCACAAACATCACAAATTAATGGTTTCTCTCCTGTGTGGACTCTCATGTGTTCTTTCAGATGTCCCTGTCTTGTATATATTTTCCCACAATCATCACAACTGAATGGTTTCTCTCCTGTGTGGACACCCATGTGTCTCTTCAGATTTCCCTGTCTTGTAAATCTTTTCCCACAAACATCACAACCAAATTGTTTCTCTCCTGTGTGGACTCTCATGTGATTCTTCAGAGTTCCCTGTTGTGTAAATCTTTTCCCACAAACATTACAACTGAATGGTTTCCCTCTCGTGAGAACTCTTGGCCGTGATTCTTTCTTTTCCTTCACTCTAAAAAATGTCTTTCTCACCAAACAGCCGGCGGACATTTTCCCAAAATGACACATCATGTGTCTCTGAAGAAACCCCTTGTAGTAAAACCGTTTACTACACTTGAAGAAGCTGAAGGATTTGTTGCCAGCTTTACATCCCACATGACTTACAAGGGCTTCCTTATATTTCAGTCCATGTGCAGCAGACTCAGGTGCCCTGGTCTCATTCCAAACATTGTCCCCGTCTTCACTTTCAGGTCCAGAATCTGACAAGGGTTCTTGCCAAACACCATGACTGGCTTCAGTCTCAGAAGATTCTGAAGCCTTTTCATCATCAGCATTTGGATGTGATTGACGCTGTGGATTTAGGTTCCTGGCTGGTCCTGATCCCCCACAGTCCTCTCCATCAGTTTCTGTTTTTATCAGTGTAGCTGACCTGCCGGCTGGAGGCGCCGCCTCTCTGTTGTCCTCCGTCTGGCTTTGATGAAGCTGTGAGGTCTGAGGTTTGTCATCTTCACTCTTCACAGTAACAGCAGTGGATAGGAACTTGGTGATATCGGCCTCCTCCAGCACATTAAGCTGCTCTCCTTCTAGATGGGTCCAGAGATCCTCCTTTTCCTCTTTTATGTGGAGGGGCTCCGGTTCCTCCTGGTCCAGGCACTCAGGGGGGACATCTGCTTTAATTGCCAACAGCTGCTGGACATCTGCAGGGAGCACATTATGGACAACTGTGACTTCAGACTGATATCAGCTTTCATTAGTGGAGACATTCAAGGAATTTGACTAAATGTATATTTGTTGCTCTTAATGTACAAACACAGAAATACAAAACAATAACACTGACATTTGTAAATAGCAGTACAGTAGTGCATTGGTGCAGAGTGCAAAGGACGCTGGAATAAATATGAAATGTTTAATGTAAAAGATTACTTTTATACGAGGCAGGCGGATGTCACACACACTTCATACAACGATACTAATATTTAGATTGATACTGATGATATTAACACAAAGTATTTAAACTATGGAATATATTATACTCTTTTAAAATATACATTTGCATGTTATTTCATCATTAACTTCACTTCTGAGAATGTTTAAGGGGAGAAATCAACTATAATTTTTAATAGTGCTAGTTTCATGAAAAGTGCTGGCGAAACAAAAATGAGCTCCAATATTTGTTGAGTTGAGAAGCTCAACAAACAGCAAGTTGGCGTCTGCGGAGATCGCAAGCTAGGGCAGGACTGGCTCATCTCCAACGAGCCTATTGAAAAATAAGAGACTTGGGATGTCCCCATATTACATCCCCGTTTCCCTCACTTGCGTCATTTCCTTGTGTCTTATGCTGGAGAGATGCAAGGCAATCATCCGAGGAGAGAGGAAACGAGAGAATAGACTCGGAGATGAGCCAGCCCTATTTTTGTATGAAGTTGTAATAGTTAACGCTCGATTGTTGGCTATTAGTCTCATGTTTAATCTAAAAACACATATTGTGTGGTTGATAATAACCTGTTAAGTGTCAACTTGTGTTATGTACACAACTGCTATTGTGGAAGGAAAATATTTTATGTGTATGCTTAATAAATGTCTTACGCTTAGGAAAACTATGAAGCCACATTAGCACATATATTAGGGTTATTAAGAGCACAATATTCATAGTTTTATGTATCTGTTAATCACTGACATAGTATTATAAGTTACATAAATGAACCAGATCTGTAAGCAGGCCCATAGAAATGGGGTGGGGGGTAGACCGACTCAGGGGATAAGGTACAGAGAAGAAAACCCAGTGAAGGCAGAAGACGACACGGTCACGATAAGTTGGCGCCTTAGGCTCAGCTGTTGTGGATATTATGACGGGTAGCAGGGGAATATTGTGGCGCGGGAAAATAAACATGAGGCAGACAGTGAAATAATCAGTTTCGGTATTGAGACGGCGTCAACTGGGTAAAATGGCATGCGTGAGGTATGAGGTCACCTGATACGAGGTCAAAATGGCCGCAGGGGGCGGGGTTAAGGGGTGGGACCGGGGGCTGCACCTGAATCAGAATGTGTCATTATAAAAACTATGTCAATCTGAATGTTGGGGAGTTGTACTTCCGGACAGCAACTCGAGTTATTTGTAATCTCTCTGGTATTCTGTGGGTGGTCAATTACTGAGGTCCCGTAAGTGAGTTCCTGTGGCGCCTCACTAGCAGTCAGATAGGAAATAGTTGTGAAGTTTATACAGAATTAGGTTTTAAGGAAGTTAGCCATCATCGAGCAGAATACGCAATAAACGGAAGAAATCCAGCCACAACACTATGTATAGGTAGGTATTGATGCAACATCAATTTGGAAAGCTAAGATTCTTGTGAATCGATTGATGCAAACCATTTCAAGATACGATCACAACAGCAGGTACAATCAATGCCTTCGTCAGACAACAAACAATATCAAAATCGAGGCAACTCACCTATAAAGCCTCATAGTAATCCACCAATCGATAATATTCCAACAAAAACGGTATTGTTATATTGGCAAAGGTCCAGACGATCCAATCCAGTAAAATATTTAGTCCAAAACACATTACATGAATAAATACCCACGGACTACTGTTGCATTTCAAATTAGCCGGCAGATATGGCTAATTATTTATGTATTTTCGCTCGTAACTCCCGTTCACATGTAAACAATGCCGATTGCCTGCTATCAAAATGGAGGATGAACTCTGACCTTTCGTTTGACACCTCACTTGACCCAATAGGAGCTGGCATATCATTTCCACAGCCTACAATAACCAACAAGAGCATTGAAGGAAAACGCCTACCCCTCTTTCCTGTAAAGACCGAGCCAATTGCAACCGATTGTTCTGATGACTGGCGCTTCGTATAACCAATGAAATGACGATATCGACGATATCGACGATATGCTGCTTCAGGGGGTAGAGTTAAAACCACAACAAGGAAGTCACTGCGTAAAGGCGAACAGCTGGTGCCAATGCAGTGCGTGTCACTGTGTAAATACTATGATGCGTTTATGCTTCAGTTTCTCTGTCAGCAATACTGATAGTGAATCTAGATATGGGATAGGATACCTCTCAGTGTCACCCTTCATTAGAGCCAAGATGTAGAGACTAGTAGCCTTTTTAGCCCAGGTATGAGACCATAGTTACCAAGGGTCCTTTGGAGTATCCAAATGGCCTTTTTTGGAAAATAAACGTGTAAAATATTCATTTTCTGTGGTATTGTTATCAAACTTAAACTTGGTAAGGTAACGAGGTATGACTTCATGCTGTGGTCCCATTGTGTTTTCCAGCTCATAAGTCCCAGCTATTGTCATCTGCATGCATCTGTTTGCAAAAAAAAATATTCAGGTGTAAATAAAAACCTTCTACTTCAGTTCAGACTTCTATTACTCAATGCCAGTAGCACTTACAGTGATTCTGATTTCACTGGTTAACGGTAAACTTCAGAGTGTTACTTTTCAAATCGCTGATTGAACGCTGACGCTGGCGCAGTGATGGCTGCCGCTTCTCCTTCCGAATTTTAGCTTTTATCCCCTTCGTAAAGTGTCTTTGAGTTTGTTTTTTTTTAAAAAGGGCTTATTAAATAAAACCCACAGCGCTGCTTCGTTGTCCTGCTACTGGAACGGTCGGTCTTCTCATCCCTGCCTGCCACATCGGTAGCCAGCACGAGCCCATCTGTTTACCCTGCCAGGAGCTTTCCGTCCCGGCGCGGTTAGCAGGCCTGTGTTGGACTCCGCTAGCCACCACAGCACCAGGATCATCAGGCTAACAGGTTGGTAGCCCCTCCAAGCTACTACTCTTACCTCACCGGACTGCTGGCTACAATGCTTCAACTTCACACAACATTACAACTTCCCCACTCACAGCCCGAGGACACATCCTGGATTTGGTCTGCTCTACTGGTCTCACAATACCGCAACTCTCCAGCCTCAACCTCAATATCTCTGACCACATGGCTATCACCATGGACATTGACATCCCTATCCCCATCCCAAAAGCCAAGCGCAATATATCCTTCAGAAATCTTAAATCTATCTCCCCACAACTCTTTGCCTCTCCTCCCCGCTGTCTGATAATCCCTCCGATCTTGTAAACTACTACAATAACACACTCTCCTCCTGTCTTGATCAGCTAGCTCCCATTAAAACCAAAACTGTTTCATTCACACACTCAGCTCCCTGGTATACTCCTGAACTCCACCTTATTAAATCCTGTAAGCGCCAGCTTGAAAGACTCTATAAGAAAACAGGTTTAACAGTCCATCTCCAAGCCCACTCTGACTACCTTCAACAATACAAAGATGCTCTCACCTCAGCCCGGTCCACCTACTACTCACACTCTGGCTCCTCTAACCCAAAACTCTCTTCTCCACAATAAACAAGCTCCTCAAACCCAGGGACAACATCTCCAAATCCTTCACATTGGACAAATGCAACTCTTTCCTTTCATTTTTCAAAACAAAAATCGACACCATTTACAGCAACCCGAACACCTCCCCCACCCTTTGCATCTCTCCACCTGCCACCCACTCCTCCACCCGTGTGTCCCCAATGGAGCTGTCAACCTTCACAACAGGAATGAGAAGCGCCACCTGTAATCTGGATCCCATCCCATCTACCCTCGTCGAGGACTGTCTCCCAGCCATCTCACACCAGAGAGCAGATCAATACGTCACTGTGATCACTTTACAGCAGTTTGATCACTTTACAGCAGTTTGATCACTTTACAGCAGTTTGATCGCTTTACAGCAGTTTTCATCAACATCAAAGTAACGTTCGTAGTTTGTCAGCTGGTTTAACAGATTATTGAAAGTTAATTTCCGAGTTATGACAACGGTTATTTATATGATCTGCGTTTGTCTTCATGATCGTTTGTTCTCGTGAACGGCCGAATGATACATCACTTTAAATGTTGCCGCCGCAAGGAATTGTGGGTCGGAATGATCTCCTTTCCTTTCGTAAAGTAAGGTCCAGTGTTTCTTATGCTAAAGGAGCTAAGTAAAGAAGCATTTAAGCTCCTTTCCTAAGCGTTTAGATAATCCGAACAGCTCTTATAATAGTGGCCACTGTGATACTTCCGGGTCATTTCACTCAGTTAGGAACCTTCCTAAGCAAAAAGGACTATTGGACCGCAGCCGCAGTTCATCTCGAACGAGCCTATGGCTGCGGTCCAATAGTCCTTTTTGATTTGAGTTGTTCTGCGCCGCCATATTGACCTTTGTCCCAAAAGCTCTCCTCGTGAGAATCCCGTAAAAAACGGGGAAAAGGCCTAAAATGTGACTTAAACCCGTGAAACGAGCATGAAGACTGAATAATAATGAAAATGCACAAACCTGATCCGTGGAGCTGAACTCGAGGGTTGAAACCATCCACCAGTAGTTTGATTTGTCGCTCATATTCTCTGATACGAGAAACTTTCGCCTCACAATCTGCTAATATTCTGTCAACCGGCCCAAAAGCCTCGTCGACTTCCTGCTTCACCAACACTCTCAGCACTTCTGCTTTCCACATGGAGACAAACACAGGAGGCTCGTTCGAGAGGAGCCAGTCCGCAGTAGTGATGTGTCCTTTCGTGTCGAGGCTTCGAAGCGTGGCTGGATTCCAATAGTCCAACAATTACCTCCTAACGTCGATTCCTAACCACTTTTCATGAGGAGTTAGGAAAAGACAACCGCGGTGTTTAGAGGATCCGACTCCATTTTCTTTAAGTTACGTAGTTATGATGCGACGGCACGCGCATGTTAGTGACGTCAGTGTGCAGCGATGAAACTACAATGTTCTGAAGATGGACAACAAAGAAGCGCGTCTCAAATACTTCGTCCGTGTGATTACAGTGTTGCGTCATAACGACATAAACAACCAGGTTCATAGTATTACTTTATTAACAATATAAACAACCAGGCTCATAGTATTACTTTATTAACAATATAAACAACCAGGTTCATAGTATTACTTTATTAACAACATAAACAACCAGGTTCATAGTATTACTTTATTAACAACATAAACAACCAGGTTCATAGTATTACTTTATTAACAACATAAACAACCAGGTTCATAGTATTACTTTATTACATAAACAACCAGGTTCATAGTATTACTTTATTATCAACATAAACAACCAGGTTCATAGTATTACTTTATTAACAACATAAACAACCATGTTCATAGTATTACTTTACAGGTTCAAAACTATTTAACATTTTAAAAAAAACTTACCATTTTTTATATTTTACACTCTGGTGCACTGGCCTGTTTTCACCACCAGGGGTCAGCAGACAGTAACTTTTTCATGTCTGAGGGACAGAAGCTCTCTCCCTTTAGCTTTTTAATCATACATTTACTTTTTATACAATGCATAAAATGCAGACATGAAAGCTACTTTCATCGTTGTTTGTTTATTCATATCTTGTTTTAAAAAGGCCGTGATCATAGATCACACAGAATATCAGGAAAGCGTGAAGGGACGCTCATACAAAAAATACTTTGAAAATGAGTTGAATTAATATTATTCATATATATATATATATGTTAAACTTATTGCTTGACTGTCGAAATAGTAAAAATAAAATAAAGGCTTTCTAGGTGACACTAGACACTTATAGACTTTGTCTACTTTCCTGCTAACTATCCATCTTATCTTTTCTAAGAACCTTCCTAGAGTTTACAGTTACATAAAAGCTTATTTCTAGGGAATTATACAAAATAGGATCTGTAAAAGAAAGTGTCACCAAAGTTTCAGTAACACAAAGTAGACTTGCATTATTTTATTTTTTATGTAGATTTTAAAACATTAAATGGAAAAATGCATTTCAAATACAGATGTATTTGTACAGAGTTTTTAAATGCAGATGTATTTGATGCAGATGTTTGTTTACTTTCCTTCATCACAGACACATTTGTCATTGTTTTTAATAAAGATTCATTAGATGTTCAGAAAACACTTTGCCTACCATCTGATTTACAAACAAATGACAGAGAGAACATTTGAAATGTTTTACATATATTTTAAATACACAAGAGAAAAACTATTTTTCACAATTGAAAAGAACAAATCCTATCCTGTGTGGACTCTCATGTGTGTCTTAAGATGATGCTTCAGGTTAAAGCTCTTCCCACAAACATCACAACTGAATGGTTTCTCTCCTGTGTGGACTCTCATGTGTGACTTCAGATGTTGCTTCAGGTTAAATCTCTTCCCACAATCATCACAACTGAATGGTTTCTCTCCTGTGTGGAGTCTCATGTGGCTCTTCATATTTGCCTGTTGTGTAAATCTTTTCCCACAAACATCACAACTAAATGGTTTCTCTCCTGTGTGGAGTCTCATGTGGCTCTTCAGCTGACCCTGTCGTGCAAATCTTTTCCCACAAACATCACAACTGGATGGTTTCTCTCCTGTGTGGAGTCTCATGTGACTCTTCAGCTGATCCTGTCTCGCAAATCCTTTCCCACAAACATCACAACTGAATGGTTTGTGTCCTGTGTGGACTCTCATGTGTCTCTTCAGATTTCCCTGTTCTGTAAATCTTTCTCCACAAACATCACAACCATATGTTTTCTCTCTTGTGTCCCCATCTTCACTTTCAGGTCCAGAATCTGACAACGGTTCTTGCCCATCATCATGACTGACTTCAGTCTCAGAAGATTCTGAAGCCTTTTCATCATCAGCATTTGGATGTGGATTTAGGTCCCTGGCTGGTCCTGACCCCCCACAGTCCTCTTCATCAGGTTCTGTTTTTATGTGTGTAGCTGACCTGCCGGCTGGAGGCTCCGCCTCTCTGTTGTCCTCCGTCTGGCTTTGATGAAGCTGTGAGGTCTGAGGTTTGTCATCTTCACTCTTCACAGTAACAGCAGTGGATAGGAACTTGGTGATATCGGCCTCCTCCAGCACATTAAGCTGCTCTCCTTCTAGACGGGTCCAGAGATCCTCCTTTTCCTGTTTTATGCGGAGAGGCTCCGGGTCCTCTTGGTCCAGGCACTCAGGGGGGACATCTGCTTTAATCGCCAACAGCTGCTGGTCATCTGCAGGGAGCACATTATGGACAACTGTGACTTCAGACTGATATCAGCTTTCATTAGTGGAGACAGTCAAGGAATTTGACTAAATGTATATTTGTTGCTCTAAATGTACAAACACAGAAATGCATAATACAAAACAATAACACAATGACATTTGTAAACAGCAGTACAGTAGTGCATTGGTGCAGAGTGCAAAGGGCGCTGGAATAAATATGGAATGTTTAATGTAAAAGATTGCTTTTATACGAGGTAGGCGGATGTCACACACACACTTCATACAATGATAGTAATTAGGGTCCGAGCACCGACGAAGTCGGTCCGAGAGGACCCTATTGAAACTGTCATGTTTGTTATTCTTCTCGTTCTTCTTCTTCTTCTACCAATTGAATTGCCATTTTGGGGGCTTTATTATATCTGAAAAGTTGCCAAAGTTGACATGCGTATCAGGACTGGTGAAAAATTTTATATTTTAGGGGTCTCACATTTGGGTAGAAAGAAATGTGTCTATAGCGCCCCCTAGAGTTGTTTTTATTTTGAAAGCCAACAGCATTCGCCCCCAATCACCAATTGACTTGAAATTCGACACACATGTCCGGTTCAGTCTACTCTACAAAAAAGGTACATGGTAACATTAAGCTCCGCCTACTTAGATTTTCCACCATTTTGTATTTTGTGAAAAACACATTATTTCCAAATCCTCCTAAACGCTGGTTCCGATTCTTACAAAATGTTATGTGGTTCATTATTGGTTCAATGTCATCACAAGTTATCAAAAGCTTGTTGATATCTCATTGTGTTGAGAACAAAGAGGACCAATCAACTTCTAAGGGGCGTGGCTTAGATTTCAATCCACGTAACATCCAAATCACTTGGCCTATCATCACTAAATTTGTAGCATATGTCCACATCGCTTCCTTTAACTTACTCTGTAATTTTCATTATATTCAAACACTAGGGGGCGATGCAGTAAATTGCCCAATTTCTGCATTTTAAGCCATTTTTCATAATTTTCAGAAGTTGTACGTGAACGAACTCCTCCTACAGAATTCATGCAATCAACTTCAAATTTGGTCAGAATGATCTGAAGACGTTGATGATGAAAAGTTATCAAACTGGCGAGTTGTCTTTGAACGGCCTTGACGTTGCGGGGCTCCAAGTATACGCCCATTTCTTGCGGTTCGCCACAAAAGTGGATGTTGCTGTAACTCCAAGGTACATTATCCAATTAGCCCAAAGTTTCTTGTGCATGATGTTAGTTAAGACCTGAGCGCATTTCAATGCAAATAGTTTCACAATATATGAGCGCCACCTATTGGCAAAAGAAAATGACAAGTTTTATACTCTGATCTATTCCTCCTAGCACATTCATCAGATCCCTCTCCAATTTTGTCAGAAAAGCCTTAAGACTTTGATAATGCTTCATTGTGAAGATTGTAAGAATTCGTTTCAAGGGCGGCGATGTTGCGGCTCTGCGAACTTTGATCCTTCGCCGTGAACGAATAAACCGATTTCACTCAACTCCACATGATCAGATCCTTTCCAAATTTCACGTTTGATGAGATTCCAGGCTTGAAGACAAGTGCAGTCCAATTTTGAATCAAAGTCATAGCGCCACCTACTGGTAACAGGAAGTTAAAGCCTCTATACTTTGGCCTGTTTCTCTTAGTAGGTAAATCAGATCGATATCAAATTACTACCACACATATGTAAGAAGTTCATAATGCCAGCTCACAAAGCTTTTGAGCTTTCGTGTAACGCCATTGCCGTGGCGACCCATGCTTCGCCGTCAACAACGAGGGTACTTTTGAGGTACTAAACATGCTTGAAACGTAACTAAACTTTGCACACACATTTAAAGTCATAAATATAGTTACCTGACATGATTTTAATGTTTCAGAGTAGAAAGGTTGCTCGATAGCGCCCCCTACAATATTTTGACAAAGCAGCCCTCGCAGTACGTTTGACATATATAGACAAAACTTAGTAGGCATATGTATCACATGTAGGCTTAAAAGAAAGTCTCTTGGTACCATGCTCTAAACCGTACCGAAGGTCAGCCATTTTGATTTCTGTGGGATTTTTCCTTTAATTTTTGCCTATTTCTAGGCCCTTTATTTGAACGAACTCCTCCTAGGTAAATCATCAGATATACTTCAAATTTAGTCAGTACAATGTAAAAACCGCAGTGATTAAAAGTTATCAAAATGTTGTTGTTTCGTCGAAGGCTGTTGCCGTAGCAACTCACTCTTCGACATGAAAAACAAATATATTTTTGAGGGGCTAAACATGCTCAAAACAGACCAGAACATAGCACACACATTTAATGACCCAAATGTAGTTATATGATATGTTTGGAATGCTTCAAAATTAAGAATCGGCTCGATAGCGCCCCCTACAAAATGTCAACAAAATTCCGAAAAAATTCGACAAAGCAGCCCTCGCAGTACGTTTCACAAAAATATATAAAATTTGGTAGGCTTATGTAACAAATGTAAACTTACAAATAAGTCGCTTGGGACCATGCTCCAAACCGTATCAGAAGCCGGCCATTTCGAGTTTTACATGAATTGCTCATGTCGCGTTGTCCGATGGTCGCAGACATTCTCGGCCGCGTGAGCCGGCATTCCGCCAGCACCCCCGACGTGCGCAAAGGTAACGGCCTAAGGTGTTCTGGTACCAGGTACACTTATGAGCCACCCTATGTTCGAACATGGTGTTCGTTATGGACAAACCGTGGCTAGCACAAAGGTCCAACAGCGAGACACCACTCGGGTTCAGATCGGGCAAGCCGTTCCTCCCAATCACCCCTCGCCAGGTTTCTCTGTCATTGCCCACGTGAGCGTTGAAGTCTCCCAGGAGAAGTATGGAGTCAGCAGGAGGCGCCCTTTCCAGGACCCCTCCCACCGACTCCAAGAAGGCCAGATACTCCAAACTGCTGTTCGGTGCATAGGCACAAACAACAGTCAGAGCCTTACTCCCCGCAACCCGCAGGCGCAGGGAGGCGACCCTCTCGTTCTCCAGGGAGAACTCCAACACGGCTGCGCTCAGCCGGAGGCTCGTGAGTATCCCCACTCCCGCCCGGCGCCTCTCACCCTGGGCAACTCCAGAAAAGGACAAAGTCCAACCTTTCTCCAGGAGCTTAGTTCCAGAGCCAGTGCTGCGCGTGGAGTTGAGGCCAACTATATCTAGCTGGTACCGCTCCAGCTCCCGCACCAGTTCCGGCTCTTTCCCCGCTAGCGAGGTAACGTTCCACGTCCCTAGAGCTAGTCTATGCTGCCGGCGATCGGCTCGCCCAGGCCCCCTGCCCGGCCCGCCACCTGGTCTACATAGCACCCGACCCCGATGCTTATCCCTGCGGGTGGTGGGTCCACAGGATGGCTGCTCCATGTTGTTTCTTCGGGCTGAGCTCGACCGGGCCCCATGGGCGAAGGCCCGGCCACCAGACGCTCGCCTACGAGCTCCCCTCCTGGGTCTGGCCCAGGGAGGGTGCCCCGGTTTCCCTGGTCCAGGCGAGGTGGCTGTAGTCCGTGGGCCGCAATTCATCAGGGTTTTTTGAACCGCTCTTAGTCTGGGCTCTCCCCTGAGACCTGTTTGTCTTGGGAAACCCTACCAGGGGCTGATGCCCCGGACAACATAGCTCCCAGGATCACTGAGCCACTCAAACTCCTCCACCACGTTAAGGTGGCGATTCACGGAGAAGCCAAAACCATGCATGTACTCCAAATGGTTCAAGAACAGCTTTCAATTTCAATTTAATTTGGGTATGCCTTAGGCGAATTTTACAGGAATGGGAAGAGGTTAATAAAGTTTATTTATATGTGGGACCCACATTAATGTTGGAGACAATAATAGGAACTGGACACGGACACCCCCCATATTCTCATTTATTTCTTATTTTTGTTGATTCTTAATTGTTTTGTTTATTCACCTGGCATATGTTCATCTGTAATAGAAACTGAAATGGTTTAACAGGTTAATATTTGGTCAAAATGAGTAAAGCTCATACAGGCACTTCAGTCAGCTCAGGGGTCCTTTGGGAAGGAAGTGAGGACAGCATTACGCTTCATCAGGAGACTAACAGCCTGCAGCATGCGGTTGCGTTGCTGATGTGAGTGTATTTCTGTGCTTTCAGGTGGGTAAAAGTGGTGAAAACTGTTTAAAAGTGGTGAAAACTGTTTAAAAGTAACGACACAGATGCATCATAACTGTAAGCGTAATGGACTTTCAGTGATACAAATATGGATGTATATCGGCGTTTTACAAGTTGAATGTCATAACGTGTCGGGGGACATAGTGCATCACTTAGCTAGCACCCCGTGAACGAGAAAACCAGAATCGTGACCGTCTGTAGCCTGTGAGAATGAGAGTTGTGTGAATGTGCAGAATGTCGCCAGTGTGAATGAAGTTGTAAGAGTAACAGTATAAGCAGAAATGTTATATGTATGTAGCCCTGTGGGAAAAGCTAGACTATTAAACAAGTTGGTTCCTAATAAGATATATTAAATAATTCTAAGGTAATTAAACGGAAAGTAATTTCGAAAAAGAATTTCACGAAAAAGAACGAAAAAGAAGCGGAAGGGGAGAGCGCCAGAGGGTGGAAGACGGAAGAGAGGTAGTGAAAACGTGAGCATAGAAAGGTTGGTGTTCTATGACCAAGGGAGATAAACCGTAGCGGGACATTACGGCACCTTTATCGCCTAATCCTGTTTCTAACTGTTTCTGTGACTTCCTGTTTTTTCTTTAACCCTTCTAGAACGAACCCAGTATGCCGGCAACAGGAAGTGACGTGTCTAATTCAAATTACCATAACTTCTCGACCATTCACGCTATCGACGTAATTCCAACTGATTCTGAAAGCTGAGAAGCAGAGCTTTCCAGTACGATACATTACGTTTTTTACTGTGGGGGAGGGGGAAAGTGAGCGCAGCAGGTAAACAACAACGGAGAGTGAGAGTACAATTTGGGATTATTCTAGCGGTGTTATTGCGGAATTATAACGGTGTCTTAGCGGCGTTTTTTTGGTAAATAAAGTATTAAATAAAAGTATTAGTAGTGTTTTTTGCGTTGTTTTAGCCATTGTTTGTTTTTTTGCGTTTTCGTCTTTTTAGCCATTGTTCAGAAGGAGAAATGTCGAAGAGATCAACAAGGGAGAGGAAAGTCCCGTGTAGATTTGTGGAAGATGGACAAGAGGATGAACAGGAGGAGACAGGAGCAGTGTTGCCATCTCAACCACAGTAAGTAATACAGTTTGGATATTATATATATATTCTGGATATTTATAATATTTTTTTCTTGGCTTTGTCTCAAATTAATTTATCATTGCTTTATTTATTACTTTTCCTATTCTTATACTGTGAAATTTTTTTTCTGGAAACACAAGGGTTTCTTTTGGATAAATCTCATGATATATCTTTATATTTTTAGAGTTTCTTCTGATGAAGGGCCATCCACCAGTACCAGCAGTGGGCGAAGCAATAGAGGTGCTGATGCTGCTGGTGATGCCCCTCGGAGCCGGTCACCGCATCATCAAGATGCCTGGAAAATGGTGACAGACCCCGACACTGCCAACCCTCACCCACCCAGGTTCATCCCCAAGCGTAGCCCCAGTGCCCAACCCCCTCTCACCACTGTTACCCAAACACCACATGACATATTTGCTCTTTTTTTTACGACAAGGTTCTCAAACTCTTGCGTGCAAACACAAACAAAAATTTGGGGAAGGGGAAAAAGAGTTTGCATGGACAAACATCACACCACAGGAGCTGAAAAAATACCTGGGCATGTTGCTCTTCATGTCTGTGTGCAACCTCCCAAAAATGTCAGACTTCTGGAGGAAGACAAAAAAATGTCATGTGCCCTTTCTGGCTTCAGTAATGTCAAGAGACAGGTTTAGGTTCATCACCTCTAACCTGCACATGAGTGATCCAGAGGAGGATGCGGTCAATGACCAGAACAAGGGGACAGAGGACTACGACCCCATGCAAAAGGTCAGATCCCTCCTGGAGACGATCAGAAACCGCTGCATGACCATTTACCATCCAAAGCAGCACATCTCAGTGGATGAGAGGATGGTTGCCACAAAGGCTGGGCTCTCAATGAAGCAGTACATGGAAGCCAAGCCAAAAAAAAAAAAGTGGGGGCTTAAATTGTTTGTGTTGGCCGATGTGAATGGCTACACAGTGGACTACAGGCTGTACACAGGGAAGAACCACGGTGCTTCAGGGAAGGGGCTTTCATTTGACGTGGTGGCGGAGCTAGTGAACAAGGACTATCTGGGGAGTGGCTACATTGTTTACTGCGACAATCTTTACACCAGTCCTCTCCCGTGCCGTCATCTGAGCCAGCAGAGGTTTGGGGCCTGTGGAACTTACAGGCAGGGCAGAGTTGGGGAGTACAACAAGTACATGGGGGGAGTGGACACCTCTGACCAGATGCTGGGAACCAACTCTGTGCATCGAAAAACGAAGACATGGCCAATGACAGTTTTTCAGCACCTTTTAGACATTGCTGTCACGAACAGCTTCATCATACACAAGGAGCTCAGCATGAGGCAGCAGCAGAGGCCGATGACACGCCAGGCTTTGCAGGAGGAGCTGTGTGCAAAGCTGCTCGGCATGTCACTGGCTGGCCCACCTAAGCCCCCCACTCAAGGCCACTTTCCTGTCCCCACAAACAAAAAAAAGAGGAAAAGACAGAAGGCAAGCCAGGGGAGGAAACAGTGCACCCTGGATGTGTGAGGAGTGCAAGGTTGGGCTCTGCATTCAGCTGGACTGGAACTGTTTCAGGAACTACCACTGCAGCTAAAAAACTCCTGGACATGGAAACATAACAACCTGTAACATGGACACTGGAAGCTCTAGGCAAACACAACTGTTTGAGAAGATGTAAAATAGGTTACGGTTCATTTTTGTAATCTCAAAAGTTTTGTTCATAATCATTACAATTGTTTATTAAGATAAACCTGATGAAATTTGAAATGCGTTTGTTTACTTTTTGGTTATTACACACTGTTTTAAGCTATTATAACATGTAATAATGACAAATATTTGCCAAATTTTGAAAGTTTAATTTCTTCTGAAAAAAGACCAAAGAAATTTACAAAAAGGACATTTTCTGACACTTTTGACAAAAATAAGACGAAAAGGACCAGGCGGCCTGTTATAATTCGGTACTAAAAGGTTAAAGACAGCTGAAAACTGTCTGACTTGACCTCAGTTCTTTGTCAACACCTCCTGCTGCCGCCTGCTCTCGTTCACTTTACAGGCGAGAAGCAGTTCATCTCAAACGAGCCTATTTCCTAGTTTCCTCGTTTCCTCACTTGAACCAGAAGTTGTTCTGCGCCGCCATATTGACCTTTGTCCCAAAAGCTCTCCTCGTGAGAATCCTGTAAAAAACGGCGAAAAGGCCTAAAACGTGACTTAAACCCGTGAAACGAGCATGAAGACTGTGAATAATAATGAAAATGCACAAACCTGATCCGTGGAGCTGAACTCGAGGGTTGAAACCATCCACCAGTAGTTTGATTTGTCGCTCATATTCTCTGATACGAGAAACTTTCGCCTCACAATCTGCTAATATTCTGTCAACCGGCCCAAAAGCCTCGTCGACTTCCTGCTTCACCAACACTCTCAGCACTTCTGCTTTCCACATGGAGACAAACACAGGAGGCTCGTTCGAGAGGAGCCAGTCCGCAGTAGTGATGTGTCCTTTCGTGTCGAGGCTTCGAAGCGCGGCTGGATTCCAATAGTCCAACAATTACCTCCTAACGTCGATTCCTAACCACTTTTCATGAGGAGTTAGGAAAATACAACCGCGGTGTTTAGAGGATCCGACTCCATTTTCTCTAAGTTACGTAATTATGATGCGACGGCAGGTGCATGTTAGTGACGTCAGTCTGCAGCCGTGAAACTACAATGTTCTGAAGATGGACTACAAAGAAGCGCATCTTTGATACTTCGTCCGTGTGATTACAGTGTTGAGTCATAATGACATAAACAACCAGGTTCATAGTATTACTTTACAAGTTCAAAACTATTTAACATTTAAAAGTTTTCTTTAGCCTTTTTTATATTTTACACTCTGGTGCACTGACCTGTTTTCACCACCAGGGGTCAGCAGTCAGTAACTCTTCATGTCTGAGGGACAGCAGTTCTCTCCCTTTAGCTTTTGAATCATACATTTACTTTTTATACAATGCAGACATGAAAGCTGCTTTCTGTGCTGTTTGTTTATTCATATCTCGTTTTAAAAAGGCCGTGATCACAGAGGATGAGCTCAGCAGGATGCAAATGCTCTATAATCATAACGTGAGCACATGCTGCGGTTGATTAAAGAAGTCCATGATGTCGTGGAGGAATAAGAGCCCACATTGGTTTATTACAGAGTGGCAAGAGACAAAATTTACTTTTTCCAACATTTTCCTAAACAAACTAATATACATAAAATCTTCATCGTGGAACAAAAAGCATCAAGTGGAGGTTGAAACAGCTTCCACACCTTCAGCATCATAAACAGGGAACGGTTTGATTTTCACCTGAAAAGATGTGAAACTTAGAAAAATGGGATCCACATTGTGCGATGAATCCAAAAGCATCTATTTCTATGTCAGTCTCAGAAAGGCCTCATCCTGCAGGCTGCTGGCTGCACACTACCAGCTGCAGGATGTCATTGTAACTTCCTGCTAACAGACATTTTGGCATCGCTGCAGAGCCTGACTCATGCACTCCCTAGAGCAGCAGCCGCCACCCCGACCACACCACGCACATCTGGCTCCGTGCGTCTCCCTCCACGCCTCAGAGCCCTCAGACACGGAGAAGATGGAGAAGAACCAGAAGAGGTCACGAGGTCAATCTGTGCTTCAGAGTGTTACTACGGAGAGAGAGAGGGAGTCCTCTCCTTGACGAGGAGATGAGGTCCAGGTGTGTCTCCTGCCACACCTGATCTCACTCTCCTGGAGGAGTGGGTGGAGCCTTCTGGCTGGAAGGTATACCCCAGCAATTACCCTTCCCCATATATATGTTAAACTGCTTGCTTAACTGTCGACAATAGTAAAAATAAAATAAAGGCTTTCTAGGTGACACTAGACACTAATTGGATCAGGCAGTTAAAAACTGTCTCTACTTTCCTGCAAACTATCCATCATATCTTTTCCAAAAACCTTCCTGTGAGTTTACAGTTACAGAGAAGCTTATTTCTAGAGAATTATACAAAATAATGGGATATGAATAATAAAGTGTCACCAAAGCTTCAGTAACACAAAGTAGACTTGCATACGTTTATTTTTATGTAGGTTTTAAAATATTACACGGAAATATGCATTTTAAATACAGATGTATTCGTGAAGAGTTTTTAGTTTCTTTTTAGTTTCCTCCATCACAGTCCGTTATTGTTTTTAAAAAACAAATTATCAGATGTTGAGAAATCACTTTGCCTTCCATCTCATTTACAAACAAATGACAAAGGGAACATTTGACATATATTAAATAAAAACAAGAGAAAGACAACAAACAAAATAACCTGATGTGGTTCTTCCCAACACACTTAAGTCATTAATCTTTCACAACTGAAATTAATGGTTTCTCTCCTGTGTGGACTCTCATGTGTCTCTTCAGATGTCCCTTTTGTGTAAATCTCTTCCCACAAACATCACAACTGAATGGTTTCTCTCCTGTGTGGACTCTCATATGCGTCTTCAGAGTTCCCTGTTCTGTAAATCTTTTCCCACAAACATCAACACCAAATGGTTTCTCACCTGTGTGGACTCTCATGTGTATCTTCAGATTTCCCTGTTTTGTAAATCTTTTCCCACAAATATCACAACTGAATGGTTTCTCTCCTGTGTGAACTATCACGTGTCTCTTCAGATGTCCCTTTTGTGTAAATCTCTTCCCACAAACATCACAAATGAATGGTTTCTCTCCTGTGTGGACTATCATGTGTCTCTTCAGATGTCCCTGTCTTGTAAATCTTTTCCCACAAACATCACAACCAACTGGTTTCTCTCCTGTGTGAACTATCATGTGTCTCTTCAGAGATCCCCGTTCTGTAAATCTTTTCCCACAAACATCACAACCAAATGGTTTCTCTCCTGTGTGGACTCTCATGTGTCCCTTCAGAGTTCCCCGTCCTGTGAATCTTTTCCCACAAACATCACAACCAAATGGTTTCTCTCCTGTGTGGACTCTCATGTGTACCTTCAGATTTCCCTGTTTTGTAAATCTTTTCCCACAAATATCACAACTGAATGGTTTCTCTCCTGTGTGGCTTCTCATGTGACTCTTCAGAGTTCTCTGTTGTGTAAATCTTTTCCCACAAACATCACAACTGAATGGTTTTTCTCCTGTGAGAACTCTTGGCTGTGATTCTTTCCTTTCCTTCACTCTAAAACATTTCTTTCTCACCAAACAGCCAGAGGACATTTTCCCAAAATGACACATCATGTGTGTCTGAAGAAACCCCTTGTAGCAAAACCGTTTACTACACTTGAAGAAGCTGAAGGATTTGTTACCAGCTTTACATCCCACATGACTTACAAGTGCTTCCTTATATTTCAGGGCATGTGCAGCAGACTCAGGTGCCCTGGTGTCATTACAAACATTGTCCCCGTCTTCACTTTCAGGTCCAGAATCTGACAAGGGTTCTTGCCAAACACCATAACTGACTTCAGTCTCAGAAGATTCTGAAGGCTTTTCATCATCAGCGTTTGGATGTGAATGACGATGTGGATTTAGGTTCCTGGCTGGTCCTGATCCCCCACAGTCCTCTCCATCAGTTTCTGTTTTTATCGGTGTAGCTGACCTGCCGGCTGGAGGCTCCGCCTCTCTGTTGTCCTCCGTCTGGCTTTGATGAAGCTGTGAGGTCTGAGGTTTGTCATCTTCACTCTTCACAGTAACAGCAGTGGATAGGAACTTGGTGATATCGGCCTCCTCCAGCACAATAAGCTGCTCTCCTTCTAGACGGTTCCAGAGATCCTCCTTTTCCTCTTTTATGTGGAGGGGCTCCGGGTCCTCCTGGTCCAGGTCCTCCTGGTCCAGGTCCAGGCACTCAGGGGGGACATCTGCTTTAACTGCCAACAGCTGCTGGACATCTGCAGGGAGCACATTATGGACAACTGTGACTTCAGACTGATATCAGTTTTCATTAGTGGAGACATTCAAGGAATTTGACTAAATGTATATGTTGCCCTTAATGTACAAACACAGAAATACATAATACAAAACAATAACACTGACATTTGTAAACAGCTGTACAGTAGTGCATTGGTGCAAAGGGCGCTGGAATAAATATGTAATGTTTAATGTAAAAGATTGCTTTTATACAAGGCAGCCGGATGTCACACTTCATACGATACTAATATTTAGATTGATAGTGATGATATTAACACATTAAAGATCAGTAAGTATTTAAACTATTACATGCTTTTAAAGATACATTTGCATGTTATTTCATCATTAAATTCACTTCTGAGAATGTTTGAGGGGAGAAATGGACCTTGTAATATTTAATAGTGCTAGTTTCAAAAACATTTGCGCCAACGTTTGTTGAGAAGTTCAACAAACAGCAAGCTGGCGTCTGCAAAGGCCGCAAGCTAGCGCAGGACTGGCTCATCTCCAACGAGCCTATTGAAAAATCAGAGACTCGGGACGTATGTGAGCTTCTCAACTCAACAAACGTTGGAGAACATTTTTGTTCCATAAATTTTCATGAAACTAGCACTATTCAAAATTTTGCGAGGAGAGAGGAAACAAGGAAATAGGCTCCTTCGAGATGAGCCTATCAGAATCGATCACCGGCTATCGCCGCACAATGCATGCCGGTTAGATTTGTGTCCTACTTGATCTCGACTTGCTCTGACGTCATGCACACGTGGTCAACGACGACCTCACGAGAACGAGGCGGCCGCAAGTTTTAAAGCCAGGTGGCCGCAGTAGCTCTCCACCGACTGCATGACCCAATGCATGATGGGAAACGCCTGGCTATTGCCAGATCAGAGAGTTGATTGCAGTTTTGTAGAAAATCCTATTTTTGTATGAAGTTGTAATAGTTAACGCTCGATTGTTGGCCATTAGTCTCACGTTTAATCTAAAAACACATCTTGTGTCGTTCATAATAACCTGTTAAGTGTCAACTTGTGTTATGTACACAACTGCTATGTATAGGTAGGTACTGATAAGACATATCTTTGGAAAGCTAAGATTCTGGTGATTTGTCTGATGCAAACCATTTCAAGATACGATCACAACAGCAGGTACAATCTACGCCTCTGTCAGAACATCAACAAACAAACAATATTTAAAAAAAAAAAAAAAAACCGAGGCAACTCATCTATGAAGCCTCATCGTAATCCACCAATTAATAATATTCCAACAAAAACGGTCTTGTTACATTGGCAAAGGTCCAGACGATCCAATCCAGTAAAATATCTAGTCCAAAACACATTACATAAATAAATACCCACGGACTACTGTTGCATTTCAAATTATCCGGCAGATATGCCAAATTATTTATGTATTTTCGCTCTTAACTCCTGTTCACATGTAAACAATGCCGATCGCCTGGTTTCAAAATGGCAGCTGAACTCTGACCTTTCGATTGACACCTCACTTGACCCAATAGGAGCTGGCATATCATTTCCACAGCCTACAATAACCAACGAAAGGCCACGTTGAAGGAAAGTGCCTGCCCCTCTTCCTTCGTGTAAAGGCTGAGCAAATTGCAACCGATTGTTCTGATGACTGACACTTCATATAGTCAATGACATGACGATAACAACGATATGCTGCTTCAGGGGGAAGCGTTAAAGCCACAACAAGGAAGTCACTGCGTAAAGAGGAACAGTTGGTAACAATTCAGTGTGCATCCGTGCACAAATACTATGATGCGTTTATGCTTCAGTTTCTCTGTCAGCAACACTGATAGTGAATCTAGATATGGGATAGGATACCTCTCAGTGTCACCTTTCATTAGAGCCAAGATGTAGAGACTAGTAGCCTTTTTAGCCCAGGTATGTGACCATAGTTACCAAGGGTCCTTTGGAGTCTCCAAATGGCCTTTTTGGGAAAACTCCAAGACATTACCCTCAGAAAAACATGTGTAAAATATTAATCTTTCATTCGGTATTGTTATCAGATTTAAACTTGTTACGGTAACGAGGTACGGCTTCATGCTGTGGTCCCATTGTGTTTTCCAGCTCATAAGTCCCAGCTATTGTCATCTGCAAGCATCAGTTTGCAAAAAAATATTCAGGTTTAAATAAAAACCTTCTACTTCAGTTCAGACTTCTATTACTCAATGCCAGTAGCACTTACAGTGATTCTGACATCACTGGTTAAAAGGTTTCAAAAGAGACCAAAACCATGCATGTACTCCAAATGGTTCAAGAACAGCTTTCAATTTACTTTGGGTATGCCTTAGGCTTATTTTACAGGAATGGGAAGAGGTTAATAAGGTTTATTTATGTGTGGGGCCCACATTAATGTTGGAGACAATAATAGGAACTGGACATGGACACCCCCCATATTTTTATTGATTGTTTATTCACCTGGCATATGATCATCTGCAATATAAACTGAAATAGTTTAGGAGGTTACTATTTGGTTAACATGAGTAAAGCTCATACAGGCACTAAAGTCAGCTCAGGGGTCCTTTAGGAAGGAAGTGAGGGCAGCGTTACGCGTCATCAGGAGGCTAACAGCCTGCAGCACGTGGTTGCGTTGCTGATGTGCGTGTATTTGTGTGCTTTCAGAGAAGTAAAGACGTTCTTTAAAACCCATGAACGGCTCGATGTCCTTTGTGTCGAAGTGTGCAACAAATACAACACATTTTAAAGCGAGTAGCAAAGTGTATTTACAAACATATGAATGAATCCGCGCCGCCATATTGACCTTTGTCCCAAAAGCTCTCCACGTGAGAATCCCGTAAAAAACGGCGAAAAGGCCTAAAATGTGACTTAAACCCGTGAAACGAGCATGAAGACTGTGAATAATAATGAAAATGCACAAACCTGATCCGTGGAGCTGAACTCGAGGGTTGAAACCATCCACCAGTAGTTTGATTTGTCGCTCATATTCTCTGATACGAGAAACTTTCGCCTCACAATCTGCTAATATTCTGTCAACCGGCCCAAAAGCCTCGTCGACTTCCTGCTTCACCAACACTCTCAGCACTTCTGCTTTCCACATGGAGACAAACACAGGAGGCTCGTTCGAGAGGAGCCAGTCCGCAGTAGTGATGTGTCCTTTCGTGTCGAGGCTTCGAAGCGTGGCTGGATTCCAATAGTCCAACAATTACCTCCTAACGTCGATTCCTAACCACTTTTCATGAGGAGTTAGGAAAAGACAACCGCGGTGTTTAGAGGATCCGACTCCATTTTCTCTAAGTTACGTAGTTATGATGCAACGGCAGGTGCATGTTAGTGACGTCAGTCTGCAGCCGTGAAACTACAATGTTCTGAAGATGGACTACAAAGAAGCGCATCTTTGATACTTCGTCCGTGTGATTACAGTGTTGAGTCATAATGACATAAACAACCAGGTTCATAGTATTACTTTATTAACAACATAAACAACCAGGTTCAAATTATTGCTTTAACAACATAAACAACCAGGTTCATAGTATTACTTTATAGGTTCAAAACTATTTAACATTTAAAAGTTTTCTTTAGCCTTTTTTATATTTTACACTCTGGTGCACTGACCTGTTTTCACCACCAGGGGTCAGCAGTCAGTAACTCTTCATGTCTGAGGGACAGCAGTTCTCTCCCTTTAGCTTTTGAATCATACATTTACTTTTTATACAATGCAGACATGAAAGCTGCTTTCTGTGCTGTTTGTTTATTCATATCTCGTTTTAAAAAGGCCGTGATCACAGAGGATGAGCTCAGCAGGATGCAAATGCTCTATAATCATAACGTGAGCACATGCTGCGGTTGATTAAAGAAGTCCATGATGTCATGGAGGAATAAGAGCCCACATTGGTTTATTACAGAGTGGCAAGAGACAAAATTTACTTTTTCCAACATTTTTCCAAACAAACTAATAAACATAAAATCTTCATCGTGGAACAAAAAGCATCAAGTGGAGGTTGAAACAGCTTCCACACCTTCAGCATCATAAACAGGGAACGGTTTGATTTTCACCTGAAAAGATGTGAAACTTAGAAAAATGGGATCCACATTGTGCGATGAATCCAAAAGCATCTATTTCTATGTCAGTCTCAGAAAGGCCTCATCCTGCAGGCTGCTGGCTGCACACTACCAGCTGCAGGATGTCATTGTAACTTCCTGCTAACAGACATTTTGGCATCGCTGCAGAGCCTGACTCATGCACTCCCTAGAGCAGCAGCCGCCACCCCGACCA
The DNA here is from genome assembly GCA_016806645.1 of Ophiodon elongatus. Lineage (NCBI taxonomy): Eukaryota > Metazoa > Chordata > Actinopteri > Perciformes > Hexagrammidae > Ophiodon > Ophiodon elongatus. The sequence continues at coordinate 283,983 of JACSYO010000591.1, read as the reverse complement.
CACCACGCACATCTGGCTCCGTGCGTCTCCCTCCACGCCTCAGAGCCCTCAGACACGGAGAAGATGGAGAAGAACCAGAAGAGGTCACGAGGTCAATCTGTGTTTCAGAGTGTTACTACGGAGAGAGAGAGGGAGTCCTCTCCTTGACGAGGAGATGAGGTCCAGGTGTGTCTCCTGCCACACCTGATCTCACTCTCCTGGAGGAGTGGGTGGAGCCTTCTGGCTGGAAGGTATACCCCAGCAATTACCCTTCCCCATATATATGTTAAACTGCTTGCTTAACTGTCGACAATAGTAAAAATAAAATAAAGGCTTTCTAGGTGACACTAGACACTAATTGGATCAGGCAGTTAAAAACTGTCTCTACTTTCCTGCAAACTATCCATCATATCTTTTCCAAAAACCTTCCTGTGAGTTTACAGTTACAGAGAAGCTTATTTCTAGGGAATTATACAAAATAATGGGATATGAATAATAAAGTGTCACCAAAGTTTCAGTAACACAAAGTAGACTTGCATATGTTTATTTTTATGAAGATTTTAAAATATTACCCGGAAATATGCATTTTAAATACAGATGTATTCGTACAGAGTTTTTAGTTTCTTTTTAGTTTCCTCCATCACATTCCGTTCTTGTTTTTTTTTTTTTTTAAATGATCAGATGTTGAGAAATCACTTTGCCTTCCATGTCATTTACAAACAAAGGACAAAGGGAACATTTGACATATATTAAATAAAAACAAGAGAAAGACAACAACAAACAAAATAACCTGATGTGGTTCTTCCCAACACACTTAGGTCATTAATCTTTCACAACTGAAATTAATGGTTTCTCACCTGTGTGGACTCTCATGTGAGTATTCAGACGTCTCTGTTCTCTAAATCTTTTCCCACAAACATCACAACTGAATGGTTTCTCTTCTGTGTGGATTCTCATGTGTCTCTTCAGATGTCCCTGTCTTGCGAAATCTTTTCCCACAAACATTACAACTGAATGGTTTCTCTCCTGTGTGGACTCTCATGTGTCTCTTCAGATCTTGTTGCTGGTTGAATCTTTTCCCACAAACATCACAACCAAATGGTTTCTTTCTTGTATGAGCTCTTGTGTGTTTCTTCAGATTTCCCTGTGCTTTAAATCTTTTCCCACAAACATCACAACTGAATGACTTCTCTCCTGTGTGGACTATCATATGTCTCTTCAGAGATCCCTTACTTGTGAATCTTTTCCCACAATCTCCACAACCAAATGGTTTATCTCTCGTGAGAACTTTCTTTTGCTTCACTCTAAAACATTTCTTTCTAACCAAACAACTGGAAGACATTTTCCCAAAATGACACATTATGTGTCTCTGAAGAAACCCCTTGTAGTAAAACCGTTTACTACACTTGAAGAAGCTGAAGGATTTGTTGCCAGCATTACATCCCACATGACTTACAAGGGCTTCCTTATATTTCAGGCCATGTGCAGCAGACTCAGGTGCCCTGGTCTCCTTCCAAACATTGTCCCCATCTTCACTTTCAGGTCTAAAATCTGACAAAGGTTCTTGCCTATGCCCATCCCCATCCCCATCATCATCATCATCATCATCATGATGACTGACTTCAGTCTCAGAAGATTCTGAAGCCTTTTCATCATCAGCGTTTGGATGTGAATGACGCTGTGGATTTAGGTTCCTGGCTGGTCCTGATCCCCCACAGTCCTCTTCATCAGTTTCTGTTTTTATCGGTGTAGCTGACCTGCCGGCTGGAGGCTCCGCCTCTCTGTTGTCCTCCGTCTGGCTTTGATGAAGCTGTGAGGTCTGAGGTTTGTCATCTTCACTCTTCACAGTAACAGCAGTGGATAGGAACTTGGTGATATCGGCCTCCTCCAGCACATTAAGCTGCTCTCCTTCTAGACGGGTCCAGAGATCCTCCTTTTCCTCTTTTATGTGGAGGTGCTCCGGTTCCTCCCGGTCCAGGTCCTCCTGGTCCAGGTCCAGGCACTCAGGGGGGACATCTGCTTTAACTGCCAACAGCTGCTGGACATCTGCAGGGAGCACATTATGGACAACGGTGACTTCAGACTGATATCAGCTTTCATTAGTGGAGACACTCAAGGAATTTGACTAAATGTATATTTGTTTCTCTTAATGTACAAAACAGAAATACAAAACAATAACTGACATTTGTAAACAGCAGTACAGTAGTGCAGAGTGCAAAGGGCGCTGGAATAAATATGGAATGTTTAATGTAAAAGATTGATTTTATACGAGGCAGGCGGATGTCACACACTTCATACGACGATACTAATATTTAAATTTATATTTTTATTCTATATATTTAAACTATGGAATATATTATACTCTTTTAAAGATACATTTGCATGTTATTTCATCATTAAAGTCACTTCTGAGAATGTTTGAGGGGAGAAATTAAATCATAATTTTGAAAAGTGCTAGTTTCATGAAAATTCATGGCGAAACAAAACAAAAAGTTCCTCTAACATTTGTTGAGTTGAGAAGCTCAACAAACAGCAAGCTGGCATCTGTGAAGGTCGCAAGCTAGCGCAGGACTGGGTCATCTCCAACGAGCCTATTGAAAAATAAGAGACTTGGGATCTACCCATATTACATCCCCGTTTCCCTCACTTGCGTCATTTCCTTGTGTCTTAGTCCCTCCCACCAGGGATGCATGGAGAGACGCAAGGAAACCATGCGAGGAGAGAGGAAACAAGGAAATAGGCTCCTTCGAGATGAGCCAGTCCTGCGCAGAATCGATCGCCGCACAATGCATGCCGATTAGATTTGTGTCCGACTTGATCCCGACTTTCTCTGACGTCATGCACATGTGGTCAACGACGACCTCAGGTTTTAGAGTCAGGTGCCGCAGTTGCTCTCCACTGACTACATGACCCAATACATGATGGGAAACGCCTGGCTGTCGCCAGATCAGATTTGCTCTTAGATTTGACAACAAACACCACGTTTTGGAGAAAATCCTATTTTTCTATGTCGTAATAGTTAATGCTCGATTGTTGGCTATTAGTCTCATGTTTAATCTAAAAACACATCTTTTGTGGTTGATATTAATAAAGCGTATTTATATGTGGGGCTCATATTAATGTTGGACACAATAATAGGAACTGGACACGCCCCATATTCTCATTTATTTATTATTTTTATTGATTGTTAGGTTTATTCATCTGGCATATGTTCATCTGCAATAGAAGCTGATGGTTTATGAGGTTAATATTTGGTGAAAATGAGTAAAGCTCATACAGGCACTTGAGTCAGCTCAGGGGTCCTTTGGGAAGGAAGCGAGGGCAGCGTTCTATGAACAAGGGAGATAAACTGTAGCGGGACATTACGGCACCTTTATTGCCTAATCCTGAGGGGTTTTGTCTAGAGTTTGGTGTGGGAATGAACCTACGTGAAGATAAAGTTTGCTGAGTCGCTGATGCCACTGCGGACTGAAGGGACTGCTGGTGTGTGTACGGATGAGGACTTCGCCCCGTGGCTGTCACCTTCTTTGTAGTTTCTCTAACGATCGAACTGTGAGTCAGACTTTCTTTGTTTTTTGCTCTGCTTAGGATTGGGATTCGGGACAAACGAGAGATGCTGCACAGGAACCGCAACAAGTATTTGGTCCTGCTTTTCCCCCCAAGCAGCCACACCGGAAGCTATTATAAAGAGCCGTTGGACATATAGTGCAGAGAACATCTAGACCTACTAGTTAGACCTGCAAATTTTCTCTGGAGTCTCCCCAACACCTCCTGGAAAAGACCAGTTGGATAACTGGATAGAACAAGCTCACCTGATTATAGATGAATGTGATCGATCAGACAGAGACAAGAGGATAAAAATCATGGAAAGTGTCAAGGGGCCTTAGAGATCCCGCAAGTTGTTCGAGTCAACAACCCTGATGCCACTCCTATAGAGTACATTGATGTTCTTAACAACACTTTTGGCACACCTGAAATGGGTGAAGAGCTTTACTTTGCTTTTAGACTGCTGTGTCAGCACCCAACGGAGAAACTTTCCGAATTTCTGAGAAGGATGGAGAGAGTATTGAACAAAGTAGTTGCACCTTGTCCAAGCAGATAAAGCACATCTGGACCAACTCATTAAAAGGAGCCACCAGATCTGAAATGATGCTCCTAAACCACAGGCTGAGGGAGCAAAGGAATCGACCACCTACTTTTTTACAGTTGTTAAAACGAGATCCGCACTGAAGAGGAGTATGAAGCCTCCTGCCACAAGTTGACGCCAACCAAATCAGTGCATGTGAAGGCTGTTAGGATACCTGCAGGGGCGGCGATAAGAGATCTCAGAGCTGAGATACAAGAACTGAAATCACAAGTCAACGAGCTTACAGCCTTTCAACAGCACGGTCTCCTTCACCACCTGCACTACAAAATGCGGTCACTCCTGAGACGGACTCTTCAGGGGAAGATAAATACCTCCAAGCTTTAAAGAAAGAGGTTAGAAAGTTGAGGAAACAGGTCTCAGTTATGGCCATCAGACCTACCCCGGGACCCGTAAAAGCACAGCCTAGTCACGATTCTACGCCCAACCACAGATGGGAGAGAGCCTCACCTCAAAGAGACTCAAGGGATTTCTTCTCCTACCGTTGTGGAGAGGATAGGCATTTTGCCATGAAATGTAGGGCTCCAGAAAACTACTCAAAAGTGATGCAGAAACTAATCTCTGCTCAGCGACAGCTGAGAATAAGTCGGAGAGAAAGGAATGCTGCTACCACTGCAGGGAATATCCATAACATCAATGTGAGGGGAAGTGCTGTAAAAGTACAGACTAGCCATCTACCAGAAGGACTCATAGGGCCACCCTCCACCGCCTGGGTAGAAGTGGATGGAAAACCCTGCACTGCTCTTCTAGATAGCAGATCACAAGTGACCATAATTTTTGATAGCTGGTATGCCAAGCACCTGTCACATGTACCCTAACATCCAGTCAGCGGGATAGACATCTGGGGGCTTAGTGAAGCAGAGAGCAGCTATCCCTATAGAGGCTACATCCAAGAAGAATTGGAGCTTCCAGAAAAGGCACCTGGCAACACCCCGTCAATCCCTGTTCTTGCCTTGGTGTGCCCAGATCCCCGTTGTTCAGACAACATTCCTATCCTGGTTGGCACCAATGTCCGCAAGGTCAGACCCTTTAAGTCGAGCGAGGGAGTTGCAGAGCCAGGTAACATCCGATCAGTGAGAGTATGTGAACCAGAGCATAAAGCCCAACCCTTACCTGTCACCATGCCTCCGGAAACCAAACCTGATAACAGCCCTGTGGCTGAAGTGAAGTGGTCTGGCCCTGGGCCCCTTGTCATTCCAGCTGGCAGTGAATATATAGCTGTCTGCAAAGTTAACGAAAGACACTGTTTGGCAGAACTGTCTTATTTTCAAAAATTATGGACAGGACCAAGTTCCTCGTGTTGTTGCGGAATGAGTCAAGAAAGGCCACCTCCATCGCTCAGGGTACAGTGATTGCACACCTACATGTAGCGGATATGGTGACCGAGGTTTTCAGTGTTGGACTTGCACAGTGGTTACTACCAGATCCCGATGGCAGAAGAAGATGAAGAGAAAAACACTTTCATATGTCCACTGGAATTTTATCAGTTCGAGAGGAGGTCACAGGGGATCACTGGAGCCCCGGAAACTTCTCAAAGACTTATGGAGAAGGCAGTCGGGGACAAGCACCTGCTGGAGGTCATTATGTACTTGGACGATCTTATCGTATACGGGAAAACCCTGGAAGAGCACGAACAAAGACTACTCAAGGTGATAGACAGACTTGAAGAGGCTGGGCTAAAGTTGTCAATAGACAAATGTCAGTTCTGTCGGCCACAAGTAACCTACGTGGGAGACATTGTGTGAGAATGGGATCGCTACAGACCCTGCCAAAGCTGAAGTGGTAGCCCACTGGGAACAACCCACTGATCTTAAATATTTTCTGTCCTTCTTAGGATTCAGTGGATATTACCGTCGGTTCATAAACATTACATTTCATAAAGAACTATTCCATCATAGTAGGACCTCTTACCAAACTCTGCAAAGGTTATCCCCCTACCCAAAAGAAGGGGAATGCAGCCAAGGTACCAGATAAGACATACTACAAATTGAGTGAACCCTTTGGGGGCAGGTGGGATCAATCCTGCACAGAGGCCTTCAAAAAGATAATTTACTGCCTTTGAAGTTTGAAGGGCGGTGCTCAACCAAGAACACCCGGAAGGGCTGAGACCAGTCGCCTTTGCTAGCAGAAAGCGGAGTTCTTCGGAAAGGAACTATCCAGGACATCAGCTCAAATTACTGGCACTTAAATGGGCTCTGGTCGATAAATTCCATGACTAATTGTATGGAGCAAGTTTTACTGTGAGGACAGATAACAACCCCCTAACGTATATCCTCACTTGTGGCAAGCTAAATGCAACCGGTCATCGTTGACTGGCTAAGCTCTCGACATACAACTTCACCCTCCAGTACCGACCAGGAAGGAGTAACATTGACGCTGACACCTTGTCACGCAACTCCCTGCCAGATAACGATGTGGAGTGGCAAAATATTCCCCCAGAAAGTGTCCAAGCTCTCTGTAAACAGATCAGATGTGGGAAGTCAGCTGGAGAGTTTTTCAACTGTACAGAGACATTAGTATTGTGTTTCCTACACGTTTGGATTTTGGTTGTCTGACTCAGATAAGTCAGGAGAACCTTATTAAAGCTCAAGATACGGACTCCATAATCTCTTTGGTGAAGAAAGCGGTCATAGGGGTTTGGGTCGCGGCTTGTCATTAAGGGGTGATGGTGGGTCCCACAGCCAGACCAGTTGAGAACCACTGGTTTAAAGGCAGCTGGAAACTGTCCGACTTGACCTCAGTTCTTTGTCAACACCCCCTGCTGCCGCCTGCTCTCGTTCACTTTACAGGCCAGAAGCAGTTCATCTCGAACGAGCCTATTTCCTCGTTTCCTCGCTTGAACCGGAAGTTGTTCTGCGCTGCCATATTGACCTTTGTCCCAAAAGCTGTGTTCCACGTAAGAATCCCGTAAAAAAGGCCTAAAATGTGACTTAAACCCGTAAAACGAGCATGAAGACTGTGAATAATAATGAAAATGCACAAAGCTGATCCGTAGAGCTGAACTCGAGGGTTGAAACCATCCACCAGTAGTTTGATTTGTCGCTCATATTCTCTGATACGAGAAACTTTCGCCTCACAATCTGCTAATATTCTGTCAACCGGCCCAAAAGCCTCGTCGACTTCCTGCTTCACCAACACTCTCAGCACTTCTGCTTTCCACATGGAGACAAACACAGGAGGCTCGTTCGAGAGGAGCCAGTCCGCAGTAGTGATGTGTCCTTTCGTGTCGAGGCGTCGAAGCGTGGCTGGATTCCAATAGTCCAAAAATGACCTCCTAACGTCGATTCTTAACCACTTTTCATGAGGACTTAGGAAAAGACAACCGCGGTGTTTAGAGGATCCGACTCCATTTTCTCTAAGCCACGTAGATATGATGCGACGGCAGGCGCATGTTAGTGACGTCAGTCAGCAGTGATGAAACTACAATGTTCTGAAGATGGACAGAAGAGCCTCTTAGATACTTGGTCCGTGTTATTACAGTGTTGCGCCATAACGACAAACAACCAGGTTCAAAGTATTACTTTATTAACAACATAAACAACCAGGTTCAAAGTATTACTTTACAGGTTCAAAACTATTTAACATTTAAAAGTTTTTTTTTGGCTTTTTTACATTTTACACTCTGGTGCACTGACCTGTTTTCACCACCAGGGGTCAGCAGTCAGTAACTCTTCATGTCTGAGGGACAGCAGCTCTCTCCCTTTAGCTTTTGAATCATACATTTGCTTTTTATACAATGCATAAAATGCAGACATGAAAGCTACTTTCATCTTTGTTTGTTTATTCACAAGTCGTTTTAAAAAGGCCTCATCCTGCAGGATGTCATTGTAACTTCCTGCTAACAGACATTTTGGCATCGCTGCAGAGCCTGACTCATGCACTCCCTAGAGCAGCAACCGCCACCCCGACCACACCACGCACATCTGGCTCCGTGCGTCTCCCTCCACGCCTCAGAGCCCTCAGACACGGAGAAGATGGAGAAGAACCAAAAGAGGTCACGTGGTCAATCTGTGCTTCAGAGTGTTACTACGGAGAGAGAGAGGGAGAGAAAGATAGGAGGAGGGAGAACAGAGAGGCCCTGCATACCAGATCCACCTCCCTAAAGAGGGACCTTCTCTCTCTGTGGACCATGAATTCAAGGACTGTGAGGATCTTTATCTGTAAATGAGAATTAAAAAAGAGGTAAAGTGATTAACCCTCAATCTGAGTGTCTGCCTGTTGAAATGATAGAGGAGGTGTCGGCACACAGCTGACGCCTGAATACAGATTCAACCTAAAAGCAGCTCCATGAAACAGGAACTCAAACAATGACATTCTGAGAATGACGGTCTCGACCTTTGGCAAAGTCGGAGTTCCTGTTGGATGTTGTGACCAAGAGAGTTTCAGGTCATAGATTCCTGATGATTTCTTTCCTGGAAAGAGTTCATTATTAATTTCGCACCAATGAAAGGAGATTAAAGAGATTTGATACATTTATTTGAGTTTAGTTCTGTTTTTGATCTTCAGAGAAGTTTCCTTAAACATAATTATTGAACATTATTTAGCACATAATGAATTGTAAATTGTCTGGAGACAAATTTGACCAGCAATTAAATGGATTTGATAAAGTCCTTTTCAGGAATATAAGACTTTACAATTACACATCAGTTAATTTCTGGGAAATTAAACTAAATTATGGGACCAGACCAACCAAGAAAAGAATCACAAACCAGCTGAGATAAAATCAGTTTAGTTTATACATATTTTAAAAAGGTCAAAATCTAAAATTGCTCTATAAACTTCTCCCCTTCCCTGTTTGCACTTTGTTAAAACACGATCCAACACTTCAGTTGGCTGGATCACTTTGTCTGAATATGTATCGATTCCACATTACACAAAAAGTAAATGTTAAATACTAAATGTTCCCTGATTTGCAGTTTATCTTTGGTTTCTTTTCTCGTCCCTCAATCTCAGAGCTGCAGAGTGTCGTCGTTGCCGTTAACACAATAAAGTCTGATGGTCTGATGTTCTGATGTTCTGATGTTCTGATGTTCTGATGGTCTGATGTTCTGATGTTCTGATGGTCTGATGTTCTGATGTTCTGATGTTGAGGACGTGATGCCTGAGTCCAGTTCGAGTGGCAACAATACATCTGGAGGAGCTTTGGTACATAATCCCATCAGTACCTCGGTTCAGAGAGGAGTTCAGGTGTGGCTGCTGAACGAGCAGATTCCACGAGACGATTCTTTGGTGACTTCCTGGTTTGTGTTGTTATGGAAACGTCCAGAATCCCCTCAGCAACAACAACCAAACTACTGATTCACTTTGTTTATGTTTTTAAAGGCTCTGAAAGTCCAGCAGAGCCGACACAATGTTCTTATCATCACACTGCGGCACCTTGTGGACAAAAAGTACACTTGTGTGCTTTAAAAAAGTGTCAGAACAAAACAGATAAATTAAGTCCCTTTAACTAAATATACTTTCAGGTTCAAATGTTTCCCCAATGAGCTCTTTAGTCCCACTTGGTGTTTCCTTCCACAGTAAAACACACACAGACACACTCAGAGAATGTAATCTGAGTAAATGTCAGAACAGACTCGGCCACAGCCAGCAGGGCTCCGACCGTCTATTTAGGGAGGGGAGACGGGATGTTTTAAGAAAGGGGCCAACTCAAGTGCAGTCTTGTCTCTTGTCAACACGCTGTATCTCACGGCAACAAGACACGACTTTGACTCAGCCACAGACTGATTGTACGACACGCTCTGAGTTAGTAAACATGCTTTTTGGCACAAGACTGTCATCGACGAGCGATACGACTCCGCGCTGAACAGTTGAGAATATTGAAAATGTCCGTTGAGCCGCTATCTATCGCCAAAGGACACAATGTTGATTGAAACTATATCAATATTTATGTTTTCAGTATTATGAACGGCTGTCTGTGGTCACATTAACGGAAAGATATCTTTATTACAGTTTCTCTCCATTTTGTACACAATAAAAATGGAGGCTATGAGCTCAATTATTTTGTTTTCACTCAAATAGAAATTCTAAAATCAATCAGGACTGAAATGTTAACGATTGCCACTTTAAATCTGTTGCAGCTTTTTAAGCTTTAACAGGTTTTACATGACCGTGTCAACTACAGACACCTTGAATATGGATTAAAGTTATAAGTCTATAAAGTCATAAAAAAAATAATTCAGAAGCTTAAATTAAATAAAACAATCTGTAACCGTACTGCTTTGATAGTCACGTTACCTGTACGAATTAAAACAAAGCAAGAAAATCTAAAACTGCCGACCCGTCTCACTTCTTCTTCCCTGAAACACGTTTCCATTCTTTGCATCTCGTAAATTCCTCCTGAATGAGAGGAGCTGAGACACAAGGGAGAACAATAAGGAGACAACTATGTGAACCAAGTGAAAAGGCCTCCCTCAGCAGTATGAAGGTTAACCAACGCTGCACTCGCAAAGTCAACGGAACAGCAGCGTCGTTGCAATTAGAATGCACCGAGATGTCAACAGTTTAACAGTTAAATCAGATTTAAACAGATGTTTAGCAGGTGAAATGTTTACTTTTGTTTATTAGCATTAAACGAAGTAGCGGAGGCTGATGGGAATGTTGTTATCTTTTGTAGGTTTTTGTCAGTAAGTATTCAACATAATTAAAATAATCTGGATATCACCAAAGTTATCAATTCAGTCGTTGTTGAATTATTTCAGCTTGAAATCAAAGTGGACGACGAAACATTGATCAAAATCTTTTTAACCAACTGTGGTCTGGTTGTGACGTCTGGACCTACTTTGAGCCACAAATCACCCAAAAAAAAAAAAAAAAAAGATTTTTAAGATCTTTAAAAATCATAACAAATACTAAAAAGTAAATCTTCTGAACAATAACTGCAGCTGTCAATAAAAAAATACTCTTTGTTTCCTTCATTAAAAGAAAACTTGTGCTACTTTTGTTTTTCTTGTTTTGCTCCGTTCAGAGTCTTGAACAAGTCGTTCTGAGAGAGAAAAGGCTCGGCCATCTTTGGACTTCTGTCTGCTGGTAAGTCGCGTGCAGACAGGAAGACGCGATCATCTGCTCGACCTGAATTCACTTGCGCGTGTAGAGGCGTAGGAGGCCCGCCTGGTGCAGCTGCTGCCACAGACTCATTTCCAGGAGCAGGTCGTGGTTGATGAAGAAGCCCACGGGGTGGTAATTGTTGTCGTAGTAGTGGTCGGAGTAGTTCCTGTAGTCGAAGGTCATGAAGCCGTACGCGCTCACCTTTATTAACCCAGGAAACAAAAGCTACAGTCAGGATTAACAAATTCTGTCAGGTTAGAGCTAATCATTGAACCACCTCCAGTTCGTGTTTTCACTGCTTAATCATACGATAACTATTTTAATGTTCCTCTGAGTCCACGGAGCGGCTCGCCTGACTGAGTCGCTGCCAGCACAGAGTCAAGAGATACGTGCGTTAACATGGCCGACCGCTCACAAAACATGCTGACGCCATCAGGTGAGTGCAGCCGTGTCCCACAGTGAGGACACAGCTGACTGACAGTAAAGTGCAATACAGAAATGAAGCATTCCACCTGGTCGCAGGCGTGCAGCGCAGCCAGCAGCATCACAGCACCTGTCGACGGACGGTAAATGTCCTTATATTTGGTTTTCAGGGTCTTGGAGCGAAGGAATCTGGAACAGAAAAGGTCAAACACGACATTAATAAATCTGCTGTGTGTCAGGGGTTAAAAGTCGCACACACATAATTAAACCGTCTGCTTCTCTTTTTTAAACCTCTCGGTCACTGTGTGTGGAGGAACTTCCCCCCTCGGCAGCTCACTCTGGTTTCAGCCTTCCGCTTTTCTTTTAATCTCATTTCCAACTGTTTGAAACGTGAGCCCCGGCTTTCATTCCGTCCACCTGCTCTGCGGATAATTTCGCTCACCTGTTTCTGAGGTAACGGATGAAGTCGGGGTGGTACATCTTCAGCTTCTCCGCTGACACGTCCTTACCAAAGTACATGGATGGACTGTGGGATAAAACATACAACATTATATCATACGACATTAAGAGCAGATGTTTAACGGCCGTGTTTAAGCCCAGAAAGAGAAGAAAAACATCGGCATTTCAGGACAATCCACCTAATATAGTTGAGACTTTTCACTCTAAACCACAAAGCTCAGCCTCGCTGTGGCGCTAGAGGAGAAGTCAGCTGATCACATAAGTCAGCCGGGTTCATCCTCTGGGGATCACGAATGTCTATTTGAAATTTCACGGCAATCCGAGCAATATTTGTTAAGATATTTCAGTCTGGACTGAAGTGGTGACCCGACATTGACATCCCTAGAGCCAAGACGCTAGCATGGCTAAAATGTGTGTGGAGTTTCTAGCTGAACATACGAAGAAGAACAATAAAGGTCATCATCATCATCGTCATCAGTATTATGACAGCCTGTAGGTGTGGCTTACTCTTTGGCCTGCTCAGGCCCTCTCTCCACTAGCGTGTGCGTCGCTGCAGCCTTCATCAGCAGGTAGTCGCGGTCGTGATCCGGCAGAAAAACGTATCGCGTTTCCTGTTGGAGAGCAGAGAGATTCTGTTACGCCACCAATTCAGCTCCTCTCTTTGTTCGGGATCCATTTATGGGAATTCTCTTACACAGAACACAACATTTGGCAGAAAGATGTGATGTAAAGATTGAAGTAGCTAAAAAAAAATATCTTAATAATGAATATCAAGTCGTAGAGCAACGTATCCTCATACAACGGTTCGTATGGTAGCTTACGAAAAAGTGACTCATCGTTTTTCGGGTGTTTTCCCTTGAAAACCAGCAACACTGTATACATGCAGTCCTTTAAAATAAACCTCCGTCTTACAGGAAACAACTCAGGTTTAGGCAACAAAACTACTTGGTTGTGTTTAGGAAAAGATGGTGGCTTGGGTTCAAATATCTACAGAAGAAGAGTTGAGACATGAACAGCGGTCTCCTGGATCAAAGACCTCTTGATCATGACTACGTGGATTACGCAGCCTGCATGGAGTCATGAAGGCCAAATACCCCACAACACTTTGCAGAAAAACCCAAACAAAATGGAGAAGACATGACCAAAGAATTATATAAATAAAATTTGGTCCTCACTTTCGACAGAGGGGGTCCTCTGTACCCGACGGAGGCGTAGCTCCTCATGGAGTTCATCAGCGTGTTGGTGGAGAAGGTGTAGTGGGTGGTCCGAGACCCCACGTCCTGCTCATAGCCCGTAATGATCGCCCCGTTGGTCCTGAAGACCAGTGGTCCAACAAAGTCCAACAAAGGTCCAACAAAATCATTTAGGTTGGGGCGTTTATACACAATCGAATAGTTAATTATTGTAATAAAGGTTTGCTCTTTTTGAAAGATTTTATTTGCTATAGACGTTACTTCACTGTTACTCTAGACATTTGTACATTTTTGGAGAGTGGGGATATTAAAACCTGCAAACGTGGCTTTAGAAACCAACAAAAACAACAGACTTGACTGTCGGGGCAGAGTTTAGCTCGAGTGGGGAAACCCCTTACGTAGGATTACGTGACGAGGCCAGCGTCGGTATCTACCTGAAGACGTAGTGGTGACCGTCGATCTCCTTCCCTTTCTTTGAATCCTTCAGGATGCCACCGTTCCCCACCACAGCACAGCGGATGCAGTCCGATGTATTGCTGCGATCCTTCCAGTCGTCCAACAGCCGCCAGTTAGCGGAAGAGTTGAGGACAGACAGAGTCTCCACCAACGCTGTTGACACAGAAAACCCACAGCATTACTCTGGATGAGATTTATTACACACACACACACACACACACACACACACGCACACGCACACACGCACACACACACACACACACACACACACCCCTTTTCAAAAAACAATCCTTGAATCATGAGAAAAAGATTTAGTTGCTGAGCCACTGATTATTTTTGTGCCCATGTAATTGCATCCGCCCACAGATTCAGTTATTTGTGATTGGTCTGAAAGAAAAGAGCCCCGAGGCGACATGTGTGGGCACACAGACAGGAAGCTACAATTATCTCACCAGTGATGAGGCCCACATGCCCTCAATCAAATCATCCACAATGCTTTGCTTCTGTCTGGGTTTATTTGGAATGTAATCAAAGACTAGACCATCAGCTTTAGACGGCACGACAAGTCGATTTGGTTCTTCTTTTGTGTTTTGTTGCCTTTTTGCTTTGGAATTTAACTTCATATTTGTATTTACATTGTGATGTAGCGTTTTTGTAGGAAACCCAGGAAAAGTAGTTTCTACTAATAATGGGGACATACATACATTACTTTGAATTCTATTTTCATATATAAAAACACATGGTGGCATAACCCTAAAAGAAGGCCACGTGTTCTGCACTTAATTCAATGAAAAACTGGTTTTGATGCAGATACAAGACGTTTCTAATCAATAACAAATTTAGAGCATGAGAGGATATCTGCCAAGGGCCCAAAGTTTCACTGTGTGTTTTTTGGCAATTTGATAAACTGTAAAGAAAAAGAAAAAAAAAAAAGAAAGAAAGAAAAATAGAGAAATGAATGAACAAAAAAATAAACACACAAAAAAAATACTAAAACAAAAATGGAAAATAATGGAATAAAAAAAGAATATATCGAAACCCCTGCCCCAAAACTCACTCTCGTAATCGATCCCCGCCCAGCCATGTCCTCCTGGGTACTGGCTCAGGCGCTTGTGCTGTTCACGAGTGACGTGTTCGGCCCACTGCAGGACCGGAATGTGTTTCAGAAAGCGTCCACCAAATTCTGTCTTTGTGACCCGACTTCTGATATCGTCTGGGCAGTCCTGAGGGAAGCAGGTGACACGTCGCCTTGTTGTTATGAAACCTCATACACAAAGTACTTTCTCCACTCCATGTACGACTTAGCAGCAACACACGTTCGTGTCCCACATGATCCTGGCAAAGCCAGCATCATTAGTTCGCCTTCGCAGGTTGAACAACCTCAAGATTAACCTCCAGCCTCTCACTGGAGGCAATTATCTAGGAATTACCCGGCTGCAAACGAACAAACGCTTACTACAAGAGCTTTTAACCACAGAGATGTATTCGTTATGAAATTTACATGCACACTTTCTGCCGACCGATTAGATATGAAACATTATGCAACAGCTGAAAACCTAAACTGCAGCTTAACCAAGTCGACCAAAGTACAGCGTGAGCATGGCAGGAAATTCACACGCGAAAAAAAGATTGTGATTCACCATGTTACATTACATTACATCAACCATGTTGATGCATTACTCCGTTAAACTCTTAAAAGAACCCACGAGACGTTCAAAGACTTTTGAGGCAGATTTGAGTTCTATCTTGGGCGATTCCTCCCTCAGTTGACCATCCGACAGATGGACAAAGATATTGGGTGGCAGTTGGAGAACACAGAGCCAGGAAGGAGGAGACATGGCTTTACTTTCTATGAGGCGTTTACTGGAAACACAGACCCACCCAGTGTGGCTGTGGCAGCCGCCCTATGACAGCATCTCCAGCCTAATGATGGAAACCAGAAGCCCTGATACACCAGACCATGTGACACAAATCTACAGGGTATGAATTACAACGCTCACTTCCTGTTGGTTTGTGTATAAGCCATGATGAATATTTACATTTACATAACTCTAGTGGGTTATTTTTGCCATTAATTGGAGGATAAGACAACAATTATAAAATGTATGCATTGTTTGTTTATCAAAGCCTGATGGGGGGTTGAGAGACACTTAGTCACGTCTCTGGTCAGCTCATTTTCTACATTCAGTGGAGCATTACAATCACAGCAGAAGCCTTTTCTCTCCATTCTGTGGACTAAATATCAATAGGTCTCATTTAGCGGCCGGCTAGTTAGTTAGCTAGCTAGCTAGCTGGCTAGCTAGCTTGCTAATTCCACCACGCTCCAGTTACAGAAGATGAAAAGCACCACGTGAACAGAGCAGCTTGGTCCACATTACTTTAACATTTAGCCAGACTTTACCGTTTTAAGATAAAAAAAAATATATTGATTGAAAAAGCATGAATGCTAATAGCTAGCATGCTAACTAGTGTTACCATTATTATGGAAGTTGCTGTAAAGGGACTGATGGTGACAAAATACGGTATAAACTCTAAACATTTGTGAATTTAAGTTTACTCGACTTGATACTCGAGTTCACTACAAACAATAAATATAGATATAAATATATAGTAAAAAGGTGCTGTAATCACATCAACAAAGCGGCTTTAATTCACCGTTTGTGGCGGGATGTCTTCACTCATGTAAGTGTCTCCGATGAAGGAAGGCTCTGTTGGCCCGTCTGCCTGGGTGAGCTGCTGGTGTTGCAGTATCATGGGGCCTTTGGTACTGGTCCTGGTCCTGGTGCTGTCCGCCCCATCAGACCTAGAACTGGACTTCGAGGCGTCCGGGGCTTTGGTCTCTGCTGGTTTGTGTTGCGCGGCCGTGGATGTTGCCGTGGATGTTGCTGTGGATGTTTGAGTCTTTAAAGTCGGAGCCGGTGTGTGTTCATGCAGAACCGGTCCAGAGGAAAGCTCCGGGTGAACGGTGGAGGCAGGGGGCTTCTGGGTCCACTGGTCTCTGCTGGTCTCTCTGTGAAGAGGCTCCTCAGAGTCCCGTGAGCCGCTGAGGAGGACAGAACAAGATTTGGCGGTGAGCCCGACAGGTGACTGCTGGAAATAAATCCTCTGAACCCCCTTTCCTCTCTCTCGCAACATGCTCCATGTGTTGTGTGCACTTTCTTAAAGGAATAGTTCGACATTTTGGGGAAATATCCATATTTATATATCATGTGTAATATCAGTTTTTCATTATTTTCCCCATATCATTGCCCATATTACTCTCAATATTACTTTCCCATTTTAGTTTTTTACTTATTATACTTTTACTTGGTTTTGATTTTAGTTACTTTTTTTTAAACTATATTTACCTCACTCTTATTGCCATCGTGTTTCGCACAGGTGTCAATATTACTTCTTATACACTAAATACTTATTACTCTATTGTTCATTTGCTTTTTTCCTGTATTGTTTTTCTTCTTAATCTTCTGTTGTAATCTTTGATCAATCTCTGCCACAGGATTTTTCTTTGGGATTAATAAAGTTCCATTTGATCTTATTTGTGTTCTCGACTATGGTTAGACGAGAGAATGGATAAGAAACTTAATTTGTATGGCACCATAACCAAGGTTTTACAATAAAGTAAGAGATATAAAATGGTCATAAAAAGGTAAATTGAGACTTAAAAGTAAACTTCGAAACTTTGACGTCTTGTTCACAATAATATTTGCTACCTCGGCTTCTGAGGAGAGAAGCAAACACAAAGCCTCCCAATTTCTTAGTCACAGCTAATTAAAATCTAAAGTGAAGAAATAAGTCTTTTGAAAAATAGTGAGCAGCTGGCTGATATCTATAGGAAGTGTGTTTCATAGCTTCTGGGCTTAACTGACAAAGGCTGCATCCCCGATGAGACCACTCTCATGCGACATTCAATATGTCGCTGAAGTCAGCAGCCAGTTAGCTTAGCTTAGCACAACGACTGGAAACAGGGGGAAACAGCTAGCCCGGCTCTGAGGTTTCCATCAGCTCAAAATCTGACTGATCCTCAAAGTGTTGTATCGCGTTCGCTGAGATGGAACGTGTGAATTATTGATCTTTACAGCTGCTGGTTGAGGGATTAACTTTGAGCAGGTTCGCCATTTCCCCAATGTTTCCAGTCTTTATGCTAAGCTAAGCTAAACTTAGCGGCTGCTCACTCCGAAATCATATACAATGGATAGATATGTGGTATCAAGCAAAAACGCATATGTCCCTGAATATCTAACTATTGCTTCAAATGTATTATTGGAGATTATTTTATTTTGATTGACAGACACATAAAAATAACCAAAGTAAGATTTATTTTACTGTTGAAAAATATTGACAGGCTAAAAACCACGAGGGTAAATGGAAACATGGGTTTTATTTTTTTATTTGAAAGAGAACCAACCCTTTAATTAAGTTAATAACGTTCAACACAATAACACATATGTGAGAAAATGGGAGGATCTGACGTTTACTTTGAAAAATAAGCTGATTTATGACTCCCACTGCATAACTTGGGAAACATATTACAATCATAAAGAAAAGGGAGGAGGCTGCATTTCGTCTGAGATATTAAATGTTTCTCAACTTACTCAAGGTTCACTTACTAGCTTTTGCAGTGTGCCGCTAACATTTTTAATGCCGTTTACCAGAATGTCTGTTTTTTTCTAGCTGTGAAGATAAAAGTTGTTGTTATTCCACTACACAGCTTTTAGACTAATCTTTTCCTCAGCGGATGGAGTTAGTCAGTTGCCATGGAGATAGCTTGGTTACCGTGACATGACCTGAGTAGGTATGAAACCTATGGGGGAGGGAACTGAGGAAGGAAGAGAGATGCAGCTGAAAGTTCCAAAAAAAGTCAGTAAGTGGACCTTGATTTAAGATTTTTTTAATTTATTTTTATTCGTGTCAAATTTATATTGTAGAGAGAAATTATTTACCAGGTAACCATGGCGCTCATCTTTATCCCTTTATTGACCCTTTATCATTGTCCTGTCACCGAGTTACCCTCATGAAGATGCTAACGAGGGCAATAAAGCAACTGAATGAAAGTGTAAATGAAGCTCGTTAATGCAGAATAAAGATCAATGGTTCAACGGCAGAGAGGATGGGAAATCGGTAAAAAACATTTGACTGGTCAAATAATTTGTAGAGAAGGAAAGATCAAATAAAACTACATTACATTAAACCTATTTTTTCATTTATTAAAAACACAAGTATATCTATTTAATTCATGAATAAGGCCTTAACTGTGTTTTGAGGGATGCAGGGTAAAATATTATATTTGACTCTTTTTGGAGTCATTTATTGTGGTGAAAAATTACTATTAATTGAAGATTAAAAATAATAACGTTTATTTTTCTATCTTTTTCCCACTAAAAAGTAACATTAAGGATTTTACTGTGTTCTTTTGTCCCATTGCTATTTAATACATATTATAATATTAATATTGAAAACAGTGTCCTGAATATAGTTATATAGGAATAGTTCATTAAAATCTTTATTTAAATATTCACACTTTCACAATATTGCATCTCAATAGAATGATGGCAAAACAAAATATTAAAAAATACTGTATTTTAGTTTCTAAATGCCAAAGAATCCTCAGTCCGTTAACAACATGGAGGTCTCCTCCATCAAAAGGAGCTGCAGACGGGAAGTGAAGAGGATACTCGTGACCTTATATTTTTACACAGTTAAAGGACAGCTCTTAAAATGAGACCTGCAGGCTCCACACGCCCCAAACTTACCATTTACTGTCTGAAACAGACCTTTTGAGAAGCCGCCTTCTTTTCCATTTCTTTCCCCTGACTTAATGCGTTTTATCTGGACCTGCTGGCTTTTAAAGCTGGAGCGCTGCCCGATACAACAAAGCTTACACTTCACATACGCGGGGAAGAGACCACCACCACTGAAACAACTCCAGGGGCTTTTTTTCATTACTGTGTGGCTCCTTTGTGAAAACCACAATGACACGACTAGAGGGGGAATAAGTGCTGGTTACAGAAAAATAAGAAATCATGGAACTTTTCATACCACTCATGATCTGAAAGTTTAACCCTTCATCCCCATTTTACTGCTGAATCTGACCTCAGTCCGGTTCTGATGAACCTGCCTGGCCTCCTCGAGTGTTAATGATCGACTCAATTCAAAAGCAACTCACGGACACGACACACAAAGTATTGTGTGAAACATTTGTTGTGTTGTCTTTGAAGCACTTCTGATTGTAATGAGACGATGAGGCTCACTATGAGCGATGGATTTCTTCAGTTTTTATTTTGAGCTCTTCTCGCTGGTTTTAAGTGGGCGGGGCTCAGTTGGGAAAATATGATGTCACATACTTCCCTGCACCAATCAGGATTCAGCAAGTCTTACGAAATGTAAAAATAAGTTTGTGTATGGATGTTTTTTTTATCTTTAACTTTGATTGTTGCTTATTTAGCCTTTATATTCAATTCTAAAAGAGCAACTTAAAAGTCTTTTAGCAGTTTTAAGTTTATATAATGTGTAACCCTGTTTTATAATGAATCACTTTGGACTATGGAAAGTGTAAGATGTAGAGTTTTTGCAGCTTTCCTCAAACTAGGGACTAAAAGTCGTCATTCTTGGCCTCTGCTGCGTTCATTTTGACTTTCCTATTTTATCCACGTCTCTCGTAAATCCCCTAATTTTATGGTAGTGCAGATTTTTCCCCCTGTAGTGTCTCCTCTTAAAACCTTAAACTTTATTCACATACAGGGACGTACATGGAATGGTGGGCAACTAAACTTAAGAGTCAGCGTTTTCCTTTCATACATTTCACTGCACTTTTATGGTTTATTTTACTCTTATGTCATCGCTCTGCCTTCTTTATTTTATCATTGCTTTTATTGTTTCTGTTTTTACCATGTCAAGTGCCTTTGAGTACCTTTTAAAGCACTTTACAAATATAATGTATTATTATTATTATTGTATTCAATGTGTCAGAGCACCAGAACAAAATGAACATATTTAATAAAAACAGTTGCCGTCCCTCCACTCACCTGCTCGTTCCCTGTGGGAAGCTGCTGACATGTTTGAGGGGCACCATGGACGGAGGCCTCTCCAGGTTCACACACAGCATGTAGACGCACAGCAGGAAGCCGGCGATCAGCACGCAGAACACCAGCCTCATCTGGAGCGCCATCTCCGTCAAGGAGCGTGCATCCGCCGCCCCCCCCTCCTCTCCCCCTGCAGGAACATGAGGAGGAAGAGGATGGAGGCCGAGGAGGAAGAGGAGGATGTTGTCCGGCTCAGGACAGTCTCTCAGCCGGGCAAGGAGAAGACGGGGGTGTCAGTGATGGTGGGGATTTAATTAGCCCACAATAGTATCTGGGTTCCACTCTGAGCTTCTCTCAGCACAACTAGGGTGAGAGAGAGAGAGAGAGAGAGAGAGAGAGAGAGAGAGAGAGAGAGAGAGAGCGAGAGAGGAAGCGGAAGCGAGAGAGAGAGAGAGGAAGAGAGGGGGGCAAAGAATAGAAAGAGCTGGAACAAGGGCAAAGACTTCATCTTTCAGCGTCAACAGAGTCCCAAATAATCCCTTTTTAATGAGTCACTCATTTTGTGGCCAAACGAATCTCTAAAGAAGCTGGAGACATTAGCATACACTCTGAGCAGCAGCCCTCTCCACTTCTCACCTCTTTGTGAGTGGAACAAACGCAGCCCGAGGCCGGGCTCGGCAATCTGCTCTCTGAACTTTTGGTGAATGTGAGGAGAGATCTACAGACGCAAAAAGAAAGCAGTAAAATAAAAAACACCTAAACGTGTCTTTGATCTCAAAGAAGACGTGTTGTGGAAGCTAAACAGCTTCAAGTCTTCCAGCTGCTTTTCTTGAGTCCATCAATCCTCGCAAGTAGTCACTTGATAATGAGGTGAAGCAGGAAAAATAATAACGGCACTGATGACAAAGTGAGTGATCCGTTTCCCCCGGACCGTGTGAGTAGGTACTCCTCCCGGCTGAGGCTAAAACGGGGGAATGGAAAGAATGTGTTGCAGCGATCCAGTGATAAACTCAGCTCTCTGATAAGAGACATAACAGGACAACTCTAAAGGAAGGTCCTGGTCCATTCCAAACAAACACAATACAGTTTAAGTAGAGATTTGTACCGTCATAAAAGTGATTAAACAATCTCTAATGTGGCTGACAAAGAGTCAGAGACAGAAATAAGAGGGGAAGGACAACGCTCATGCATCAGGCTGTGACAAACCATGACTCAAGCTCTCTTCCTTTTAGTCCGAGGACTCTACCCGCTTGTGTCCGCCTCTCCTCGCGTCTAACGGAGACAAAGCTCTTCAAATAGATGATAAAGTAAAGAAAGACAGCTTGTCCTCTCACCGGCAGCGTCCTGTGTGTTCTGTGGTCTCCCTCCGTCCTCCACGATGCTTACAACAAAGACATATTCCTCCAAGTTGGGAGCTCTGCTGCTCATCTAGTGTGGAGCGGCTGCACTGCCAGCCTCGCACTGTATGGGCGGGACCGTTGTGAAATGAGCAACAGCTGCTGGCAATTGGTCAACCCCCCTCAACTCGACTGCATGAGAGGGAGAGAGAGAGATAAGGGGGGGAGAGAGAGAGAAAAGCTCACTCCAGGCTGTAATAAAGTCTCCGGCATGAGGCAGCTCTGAGGATCTGTGCTATGCTCACAATGTGTGGAGACCCTCAATCACACACACATACATGAATGTAAAAGGTCAGGTGACAGGCAGGAACATGCACTTCCTCATGGCAGCTGGCCGCTTTTGAAAATCTCTTCCGCCACAAGAGCCAGTCGCTCCATTCGCTCCATTCGCTCCATCCAGCCCTCCAGTCAGCTGGCCCTCCGAGCCGAGCCAGAGGCAATGGTCGGCGTGCCTCTCCGGGTTCTGGTTTCCTCTGTGAAAAGAAAGGAAATAAGGCTGAAAGGAGAGACACGTTTTCAGTACGCACCACCGGTTGCTTTGGCAGTCGGGAGGAAGGGAGCTAGCTGGAGGGTGAAGAAGAAGGAAAAAGAGAGAAGAAGAAGGAGAAGGAGGAGAAGAAGAAGAAGGAGAAAGTGGGTCAGCTCTGGACATTATTCCAGATGTACAGGCTGAAACATCCCTGAGGTGGTTTTAACTTCCATAAAGGCAGCTAGTATTGTGCCAAAACATCAATTATCAAGAAACAGTTTGAGGTTTTCAGACATTTCAGGAACGAAACGATGATTTTAAACGCTGAAGAAAAGCGGTCAATAAATCATTCAGGCTCCAAACCAACAGCTACTTGGGCTCAGCATCAAGATTCCAGAGGGTGCTGAGTGTTGAGTGGATGCGATTAAAGACACGTCTTCGCCTCCCTCGACCTCATGAGTTATGGTCTGAGAGAGCGAGGGATGATGGGAAGGCGGTGGGGACGGGGACGGGGGGGTCGGGGACGGGGACGGGGGGACGGAAAACAAGCAAACAATTGTCTTGTCTTCCTACAGCGAACAGAGACGAGGAACACAGCGCGAGTCTTCAACAAGTCTTTGCTTTTTTTTTATTATCTTTTTGCTGATAGATCAGTCACCATCTTCTTCACAGTTTTTCAAAACCATCATCACCACCATCATCATCATCATCATCATCATCATCATCATCATCATGATTAACAATCAAAACTAAACTAAAACAAGATGAGAAAAAACAACAAAACAGTGTGTTTCAAGAGCTACGTGTTCGGGCACAGAGGGTTACACATGTAGAAATGAATCACAATCAAAACAATAACTGTTGACAGCTGGAATGGTTTGTATACAAAGTTACAAATGAATACAAAAAAACGTTAAAAAAAACGTATGTGTGTGTGTGTGTCTGACACCACGAGGGTCATCTCAGTTCACAATGGGAGGAACGCTGGCACACAAACACACACATGCACACAAAGGCAAGGCGCATTGGCACTTGTAGGACGGGCATGCGCGAGGAATGCCAGCTCCCGTCGCCAGCTCGCATCGCCACCGCCTGCTGTGCCAACAGCGGCAGAGCAAACTGTGGCTGCTTCCAGGCCTACGGGCCGCCACACCAAAGTCCTCATGACTCACAGCGAATCTCAGTTAGTGGGCCGTGAAACTCACAGCGGCGTGTGACACACATCAACCACCTCCCGTCTCGCTGACCGACCTCCGGTTTTTGTTTTATTTCTGCTCCGTAACGAGGCTTGGAATTGATTTGTGGTGACAATCACTCGGATTTAGCGCCTCGGGTCGGAAACTGCATTACCCATAAAGCTGCGCCACCCCTACCCTTCCACCACGTTACACTTCATATGAACCCTTTACATTGTGGCTCGGACAACTTCCATTGTCAGAAAAAACCTGACGTACTGTATTTAAACCATCTACAAACGGCATAGTTATAACGTTTTAGCGTGACGGTTAGACGTCCTGCTAAGTAACAGTAACAACACCTCATGTGCTGACTCGCTTTGGGAGAAGAATACTTCAAAAGCTTGACCTCTTCTGTGGACCAATAACACGAGAAAAGGTCGTGTAAGAGCGCTGGACTGGGAAATAAATATGGAAAAGAGGAACGGAATAAATATTTCATATATGTGAGGTCTAATTTGGGGCCTTTATAATCACATCAGACAGCGGTCTTTTCACATCATGTTGCACCTAAATTACAGGCTTCACTTCCAGGTTTAGGGTTTCTCTCAGCAGCCCCCCCCCCCACACACACTGAAATCTTATCCACAAAGACTGTTAGTGTCAGTGAGAGAGGCTTCAACACATCTTCAACCAACGTCAGGGCTAAGAAATTAGAAAAGAAGCAAACTCAATGAGATACACAAGTGAAGAGAGGAGTGAGTGTGTGTGTGTGTGTGTGTGTGTGTGTGTGTGTGTGTGTGTGTGTGTGTGTGTGTGAGACTCGAGGGCCAGTTGAGTGTGATGTGTTTTGTCACAGTGCAGCCTCTGAATCAGAGCGGTGAAACATACCTCTGGTCACATGCTTTGTGCCCCCTCAGACCCTCGCTCTGTCCCAGCTCTGCCTTCCTAATCCTATAAACATTTTCTATGCGCATTCCTTCCTCCTTCCTCTCCTCTCCGATCCTCTCTCCTCTTCTTTCTTCCTCACATTCATAAACTTCCAAAGCCTACAATCATCTCGTCTTTGACCTCAAACGTGCCATCAGACCTCGTCCTTTTTCTTTTTTTTAAACTTGCCCACTCATCCAATCGCTCTTTGTGGCGTCGTCTACATGCGCTCTAACTTCAGTCTGTGACCAAGTGTTAGGACTTCACTTCTAACTTCTTTGCTGGACCCCAAACAGTTTGGTTTAAGACACAGGGCTGCAGGGAGGGAGAGGTTATGGAGCCTGTAATCAGCACTCGCCTTGAGGGGGCACTGGGACAAAAACACATGACTCATCAGATAAACGGGGACCAGGAGCTCCACTTGGTCCCAACAGAAGCCAATGCTGTGGCTCTGATGCAGACTGATCCCAGTCCTTGGTTGTAAGTGGTCCTCCAGAAAGAGTAAACCCCCCCTGCACCCACTTCCCACCAGCGCAGGTTTCAGAAACATCTGGAACTGTTCTCCGTGGCAACTCTGTGGGGAACATGGAGGCATTCCTGCTCCAGAGGAAAAGGGGGCTGGGGGGGTACAGTCACAAAAAAATGCAGTACTCCTCCTCGGGAAAGGGAAGAAGAAGAAGAATTGGTGCCACCTGGTCTGTGGCATGTAACTTAGGGAAGTTCCAACACAACACGCTCCTTCATGCCTGGAGGGCGGGGGGGGGGGGCTCTACAGTGAGGCCCAGTGCATTTCCCCATTTTGTGTTTTTCAGATGAGGTAGGACAAGGTTCAGTCACTTGTTCAACCTTCTGAAGTTCCACAGGTTCAGTCTTGCATCCGAAGAAAAAACTGAAATCAGGTGGGGGCTTCAGCGACACAATGGATAGAGCTCAGCGAGGAGGAGGAGGGGAGGGGGGGTCCACACGGATAAAGCCCTCCTGTCAGTCACTTCTCCAGCAGCTGCTTCCTCTGCTGCTCCCACAGGGCCTCCAGGTGATCCGCCCTCTTCAGGGCAGCCTATCAGAGGAGAGGACCGACATATAAACACACGCTGTCAATCATCTCTCATCCAACTGTGTTTTCCTTATTAATCCCGCTCTGACAGAACCACGGGGGCCGGCTCACCTCGTGCTGCTTCCGGAGATGACTGACAGTTTCCTCCTTCTTCAAGATGGCCGACTTCACTCTGGCAGAAATTGCAGAAGAGAGGACGTTAATGAAACGTTTATTTGATTTGCTGTTTTCACTTCCCATCTGAAAACACGAGATTCAGGAGCTGAAACACGTTTGCCAATAAATAGATTTCACATAATACAAATAAATAAGAAAGGTAATAAATAAATCAAGTCTTCACTTTCACTCACTGTTTGGCCAAATGTATGTGGACACTACTGTCAACACGTTAACAAATCCCATGAAAAGACTCAAACCAGCAGTGAATGTATGTTTTTACTTCATCTAAATCTTTTAATATTTAAAAGAGAATAAAGCAAATTATTACAGTAAGTTAAACTTACCGTTGGTGGACTTCAGCCAGTTCCTCCTCCTTCTCCCTGGTGACTCGCTCCACCTCTAGCCGGAGCCTCGCTCGGACTTCGGACACCTCCCCTTTCACCCTGCGGTTCTCCTCCTCCGTCATCACCAGCCGGTCGGCGAACTCCTGCCGTATCACCTCCGCCAGGCTGCGGCGCTCGTCCACCAGCTTGTCCCGGGTCTGACCAGACGAGGTCGGAGGAGATGAGGTAACAGAGTGGTAAGAAGAGGCCTTCAGAGGAAGCGTGAAAGAACATGGGTCTCCATGGTTACCATAAAGGACCTGCTCCTCACCTGAGTGACGTCTTGGGTCTCCTGTTCTTTCTGTCGGAGCACGGCCTGGAGTCGGATCAGCTCTCCCTCCGCTTCCATCTGCTGCCTCCTCAGCTCTTGTTGCTTCTCCACAGCCGCCCTCTCGGAGCGCTCCAGCTCCCTCAGCTCCACCTCGTATTTCTCCCTCACACGCTTCACCCTGAGAGCAGTGTTAAGGCCCGATCGGTGTCGATTAGAACTTTTGTGACAATCCAGTCAATCTGTTCATTCTGTTCACATGACATCCGATCCACTTCTGTTCCCCATGCTGCTCTACCTGAGGTTTCTTCATTTTCCCCCATTAAAGGGCTTTTTGGGGAGGTTTCTTTATCTAATGTGACGGTCCAAGGACATAGGGTGTTGTATGCTGTACAGACTGTAAAGCCCTATGAGGCAAATGTGTGATGCTGGGCTCTACAAATAAATTGAATTGAAATCAACAACAAAAACAGTTATGGATATCCAAAACAGCGACCAACTCCCCAAATTGTATTCTAAGAACGCTTTCTTAAGAACTACCATATTACCAAACATGAGTTCATTGTAATATGTCACAGGAAAAACATTAGAACTGGGTGTGACTGTCCCGTAAAACACACACACACACACACACACACACACACACACACACACACACACACACACACACACACACA
Source organism: Ophiodon elongatus (assembly GCA_016806645.1). NCBI lineage: Eukaryota > Metazoa > Chordata > Actinopteri > Perciformes > Hexagrammidae > Ophiodon > Ophiodon elongatus. The sequence goes on along the minus strand of JACSYO010000591.1, from coordinate 256,751 downwards.
CACACACACACACACACACACCTGTTGTCCGCTGCCCTCTCACACTCCTCTTTGTCCTTGCTGGTCTCCTCCTCCAGCGTCCAGATGGCGAGCTCGATCTCTTTGTCGCGTCCTCGTCGTAGTTCTTCTTTGAGCCCGCGCTCGCGGCTCAGCAGCCACGCTTCCTGCGGACACACAAACACACATGCTGTCTGTCCTCACACACGCACGTTCACATGCACATACAGATAAAAAGGGAACCGCTTACACACCCCGGCCGGCTCGTTACATGTAGAATATTAGTTTTTTTGTTAATAAACAGCCAGTTCCTGCCAGGATCAAAGAGATGTGACTTATTGACTCTGTTCTTCCTCCTTCCATGTGATTTACACATTCAAATAGAGAGTTGGAAAGCACAGGTCACTCTCACTTCGTTGCCCTCCAGAGAGCTGGAAATATGCCATCTGACTCTGCCACTTTACACAAAGGAAAAATATGTTTTTCTTTTTCTCTTGAAGTTTCACCGGCCCCGCTGGAGTCTGGTCTGAAGGAGGTTCTGGTGAACCTGCATGATGTCATCTGGTTTCACCAGAATCCGACCCAGTGGTTCCGATGAGGAGCTTTAAGAAGAACTCTATAGAACCAGACCATCTTCTCTATGGTGGTCTGGTTACTGATGGAGGTCTATAGAGGACCAGGACTACATTGAGACTGGTTCAGGACCAGGTAAAAGTTCCTCACTGTAACTCTAAAACTGACACATGAGGACTGGCAATGCACTGAAGAGAAGTTTTGTGGGGCCGAAGCACTAAACGTTGAACCTGTGTGTACTAGAACAAAGTGTCACAGAGAATCTGACGCCATATTTTGCAAAAAGTATCAAATTTGAAAGGTTTGACTCATTTCCACGTATTAACTTAACTTAGGAGGCACAGATTCTGTAATGAGTCAATGTGCAGATTCCTGCAGGAACTATGAGCACAAAACTTCATTTTTACAGGGTATTTAGTTTAGTTTCTTACACCTCACTGTGAACAAAAGAAGGACAGCGTGTCAACAAACCTCTTTTTTCTTGTAGTTTTCTTCCCACGTCTGCTTTTCAATGTCCAAACGTTCTTGTAACGCCTTCATCTCCACCTGGTCACGCAGAACAACACTCAGTCAGTCCTGCTAACTGCCTGACATTTGTGTGATGGATGTTACTGGAGGTGCAGATACTAGTTAATGATAATGATTCAGCATTCTGTCCACGCTCATCACCTGGTGCCTCCTCTCCTGCTCCTCACGGCTCTTGTCCAGCTCTTCTCGGAGGGCCCTCCCGGCCAGAGAGCTGTTCTCCTCCAGCTGCCTCCGGAGATCCTCCAGCTCGGCGCGCTGCCTGCCGGTCAAACACAAACAAGAGCCCAATAAATCATCTGTGACAATACAGTTGATCCACTGAAGAACAATCCAAAAGGTTTCCTATGGAGCCCAACATAGATGCTGCATGTACGAGATACACTTAGGTCTTCTCCATCCATCACTCTGTTCTGTCAGCATCATCCACGTGGGACTAGATTCATATTTCAAAATATGAAAAGGGAGCTATTATTGGGGTTTAACCATGCAAGTACAACAAATTGTGTTCCAATGAACAGTGTGCATCCAAATACGTAGACAGCGTTTCATTTAAGTTCACACGGCCTCACGCCGTGTTAAGGGCATAATAGAGCTCATTTCAGTCACCTATCTTCTAAAAGTCACTTGTTTAACAGCAATGTGTTGAGGATACATGATGGTGGGTTTAACAGTTCCTGTACTCTCTGACACAAACATCTCTAAAGCTGCTCCAGAAGAATGATCCGAGGGTTCTCCTCAACAGAATTACCAGACGAGGCTGGAACCACAACTCTGCTCCGAAACACCCACAAGAGTTTTCATTCTGACGACCAACTACTGGAACATTCTGTGGATGTCTCTCGTAAGATCAACAACTCTGGTTAATGACTTCAGATTTTCACAGTGGAAAAAAAGACATGACCTTTGACCTTACCTTGCAGCCAGCTGAGCCAGCCTCTCTTTCTCATCAGCCACCTCCTTGTAGAGACGCCTCCTCTGCTGCTGCAGCGACAGCTCCTCCTCCTGAAGCTGCTTCTCATATCACACACACACACACACACACACACACAAAAAGACGCAGGCTGTTGAAATGAAGGTAAACACTGTAATTATTACCCCCTGGCAGAGCACAGAAACGAGCGACCGCTACGTTTTAATTAACTCATTAACTCCACCGGCCTGTTCCTGGAAATGGAACAAGACCATTCCTCGTGCACCGCGGCTGCGAGTAAATTAAAAGCCTCTCTCTTTCTCTCTGCGTGTCTCTTCTCTTGCGGTACAGTCAGCATGATTTCAGCGCTTCCAAAAATAGCCTTGAGGAGCACGCTGAATAAACTGTTAAGACTGAAGGCCATCTCTCTCAGGTTTTAATGCACCGAGCTCCACGCAGGCTGCTTGGTATGCAAGATGTTCACTTTGAAGCTGCTTCCTGTCTGAAGAGTTTTTCTGTCAGCTTTCAGTTCAAAGAGCCGAGTGTTAGGTTGGAAGTTTTTACGGTTGTATTCTTACAGACAGTTGTAAGCTGCCTATGTGTGCTGTCCATTTAATATACAACTATCAAAGAATGTCAATCATGTAAGAAAGGTATAGTATAGTAGTATTAGTATTCCTGTACTAGACCCTTTGACAGTTTGTAAACAGAAGTACGCTGGAGTATAAGCAACAGCTTCTCAAGCATGTGAGGACATTTACCACCAAAGATGGAGAATACAACCTAAAAACAGGGACTTTTCAGATCCGTGTGCTGTTAGTGAGTGAGTGGAATACATGAGCTAGTGGCTCAATATTTAGAGTCCAGACATAAACATGTATTTGGTGGAGAAACCCAGCATGTAATGTAATGTTACACCAGAGAGAATTACGAGCTGCGAGTCACGAGATGATCCGACTCTGTGATCTGTGTTCATGTGCAGAGCGTCAGACACCGTGACAGAGACTCAGAGGTTTCACTTTATTGGTGACCGAGTTAACTGGTGACTCTCAGCCGAATGCATCGCGGTTGCTCGTAGTGACGGCAGCAACACGTCGGAGTCCTAAAAGCCTTCAATCAATCTGAAATATCTGTGTTTATTATCTACGCCAACCATTAAGGTACTACGAGCAACCACGGACGCATTCGGCTGAGTCACCAATTAACACGGTCACCGGTTAAACCAAACACCCGTTGATCTGATCCTGCCTGAATTCTGTAGAACTTGAGTCCGCTGGAATATTTATTCTGACAACTGCACAGCCAACAACCTGACATTTTAAAGCTGGTAACAGTTTTAATTCAACACTTAAAGCTTGATAACTCGTCTGGAGGCAAAACGCCACTTCTACTGCCAACATGCACACGCATATTTTTGATGATGTCGGCTGTGAAAGGGTGTGTGGAAGGCCATTCTGAGTACTGACGGAGTGACATGCCCACCTCTGCTTGGCTAGCTCCCTCTCTCTGTGACCCTGCTCCTCCTTCTCCCTCTCCAGCTGTTGGCGGAGCTCCTCACACTGGCGGACGTAGCGCTGGGCCACCCGGTCGTCCGCCTGCAGCAGCTCCGCCTCGTGGAGCGTCCGCAGCTTCTTCAGTTCCTGTTTGTGCTTCGAGATCAGCTTCTGGATCTCTGGCTCCAGGCCTGAGGGGGGAAGAACAGATCCAGGTCATGTTCTGCGGCTGGTCGGGGCCTGCGAGATGTTTACGGCTCACTGGATAAAACTTGCTGGGAGAAAAATCTGATGATTTATGTTTTGTTTTAAATAATAATTCTGGATACTCATGAGTCAGATGACTTCGAGGCAGGTTTATTTTAGGTCTAAATATTGGTGAAAACAGAGATTTGTAGATATCTAAACAGTCTCCGAGTAAAGAAACAAACAAGTGTTCTTGAGCCCGGTGGCTGTGTGAAGTCTGGGACTTCTCAAGGACTCCAAACATCACAGGCAGGAAATAGTGGAAGAACGTGGTAACTTTCTGGGAACAAAACTGCACCTCTTTGTTCATTCCGCCCTTCACAAGCTGGACAAATGCAACAATCAACAGCCAGTCCAATTGATTTATTATGGACAAAGTTTGATTAGTACGTATAAGAGATACAATGCAGCATGCGTCTTTGAGTTTGATGGCAGAAAGTCAGAGTCAATGTGAGGACTGAAAAGGAGCTGAGGTCATGTCAGATTCCTGCACAGTACAGGATTTGGATGAAAATTTAGCTGAGGCTAAAGTACCTTTAACTGTGATCTCTTTGATCTTCTTGGTTTTCTCGTCGATCCATTTCTCCCGGCGGATCTTCTCCGTGGCGCTCATCAGCTCTTTTAACTTCTTGATTTCCTGTGGAGGGAGGAGGGTAAATGATGGAGGTGGTTTGGGGTCACTGATAAATTAGCAGCAGGGTATGTTTCTCATGAAAAGCAAGGGAGGGACGTTGTTCAGCTTTCACAAGGTGAAGACAACAGTGACAAAGTCAAGGGGTATGCGTGTTAAGATCAAAGAGTTCATTGAAAAACACCACAAAGGTAATAATAGGAGAAGGGGAGTTCAAACTAATTCTGGGAGAGACAATTAACCCAATAGCATAAATCCAAGTAAGCTTTATATCGTAATCTAGAGATGAATGAGAAAAGACTGAGGAGACTCACATGCAGACAGACTGTCCAACAGAAGTTGTGAGGGACAGACAAATAAAAGGAAAAAGGAATGGTAGAATGAGAGAGAGATGATCGTGCCATGGATGACCAGGTAAGAGGAGAAAAAATAAGTTACCTCGCACAAGGGACCCAGAATTTGCCACACCTAAAAGCCAGGATAAAAAAAAAAACAGATATACGGAAAGAACGAAGAAAGACAGTGAAGGAGAAGGAGAAGAAGAAGAAGAAGAAGAAGAAGAAGAAGAAGAAGAAGAAGAAGAAGAAGAAGAAGAAGAAGAAGGAGAAGGGGGGAAACAGAGAAAAGACAGTTAAACAAAAGCAGCACTGCAAGAAAGTTACGCGACACGATGACGCGAGATGCAAAGCAGAAACTGAGAAGAAGAAAAAAAAAACGTAAAAGTACACGAGCGGGAACATTTGATCATCATGGAGCTGTTCAGCTGGCGGGAACGTCTTCTCACCATTTCATGTTGCTCCTGCATCTGTGCAATCTTCTTGGTGTACTTTTGGTCCACAAGCTTCAGTTCTCCCACCACTCCTTCACAGCGCTCACTCAACAGCTTCTTATCGTTGATCAGCTGAAGAAAGACGGAACATATTTTTAGACCCGAGAGGCGACAGAGACGCGTGATGCAGCTGGGCTTAGATTGTGTCTGTGCAGCTACCTGATCAATGAATGTGAGGTGTCTCTGGATGGTGGCCTCATATTGTTCCCTCTGGAGCTGGAAGTTTCTGCTCAGCTCCTTCTCCGTCTCCTTCACGTGTCTCACGGTGAGCTCCCTCTGCTGGCCCTGAAGGACAGGAGATAAACAAGATGAACAATCCTGAGGTCTGGGTGTCGTCATCCAAGGCAGCTAACGGCGCCGACAGCGTTGTGCGCTGTAGCGTGTTTGCGTGTCCCCACCAGTGCGGCCTGCAGCATGTTGACTGTGCGTTTCTTCTCCTCCAGCTCCAGCTTGATTCTCATCATGGAGCCGGTGACTTCGGCGGCGGTGGCAGACGCCTGCTCGACACCGACCAGCTCCTCCTCCGACAACACGGCCTGAGAACACGCAGGGTCCGTTCAACAAGCAGGCAACTTATTTATCGCTTTCGTTATCATAATCAGGAAATACAACAACAACGGGATTAAGATAATCTGAGAACGGACAGACGCTGACCTCTCGGTGCGACCCTGAAGTCACCGAGCGCGGCCTCTCCTGTTCAGACTTCTCCATCTCATCCAGGAAGCTCATGATGCTCTGCAGCTTGGCCTCGGAGAGCAGGGCGCCCCCGTCTGGCAGCGCGGGGTGGTGACTCAGCTGGCCGTGGCGCTCCAGGTTGTCGGTGGTCAGAGAGTTGGAGTCTCCGTCCTTCAGATGAGACACAGTGGAGATGCAGGTTTAAGTCGAGGCATCACTAAATTAACAGTTTTTTATTTCTGGACAAAGAAAACCAAAGAAGTCCACTCTGGCTGAGGATCAGCAATACATACTAAGAAATGAATACTGATATTAATCACCTCATCTATCCAGGCGTATTTCTCTTTGCTGTAGCACTTTGGCTGTGACAGCCTCTCTGGCTCCTCCTCCAACAGCTTCAGGGTGTCCAGCAGCTCGTTGAGGGTGGTTTTGGACGGAGCCCGGCTGGACAAAGCTCCCTGCCGCTGGTCCTCCACACTCACCGACCTCTGCAGGATCTCCTGCAGCACGGAGATAACAAACAGGCGATTATTGGTCAATCATTTTTAATCAGTAAAGTGCAGCTGGTTTTCAATTCTTTACCTGGGAACACTGGGAACCTCTGCAATTGGACAAAGCTGGGGAAACTGCTCTGAAGCTGGAGAGATCACCGAACTCAGCCACAACGTTCAGATTGGAGTCTGTGAAAACATTGAAACGAGACCACGTCGTGACCAGGAAGGACCGAAGTGCATCGAGACCGAGACAAGACCAAGACTTTGAGGGGTTGAGACCAGGTCAAGACAGAGACCAGGGTCGGGTGAGACTGAGTCAAGACCCGACCAGTGAGAGTCCCAAACTGCATGACACACTAACAATAAAATGTTGAGCCTGCAAACCATAGTAACTCCTCAAATTGATCTAAAAGATCCATATTCCCATAAAGATTCCTCTTCATCCACCTCTTTTATTGACATTCATACTGCATATGCCTGTATGTAAAACTGTTCATGAGAAATGTCTTGATAAAATAAGCAAAAAGTAGTTTAGTGATTTTAGTTGTGGCCTTGAAATAAAACAATAAAAGTCCTCTTTGTCTGAAACAGAGACAAGAGATCAGGCTCTTCTCGAGTACTACAACACTGCTACAGTTACAGTATTACTGGGTTCTTTCACATCTATTTTCCATGTTTTTTGCATTCTTAGTTGTTGTTTGTGGTCAATAAGGCTCACCTGTGTTCTTAGCTTTCACATCTGTAGGCGACGTCGGGCTGTTGTTGCCCGGTGAGGCCAGACTTTTGTTGGTGAGAGAAATCTTGGGCGGCTTCCTGCGTCCAACCACGCCTGCTTGTCTCAGACTCTCCAGCTCCACCTCAGCTGCATGCTGCGCCTCTGCAGACCGCTGCACTCGCTTCTGCTGCAGCTCCTGGAACAGACCACCAGAGGGAGACGTCAGTCGATCAACAGCTGAGAGCCTTAACGCCGTGTGATGACTACTTTAATTAGGTTCTACAACACAGTACGTACCTCAGGTGTGTTCACCTGGGTGGCAGTGAGGCGGGCCAGGCGGGCTTTCTCTTTACGAATCGATTTCCTGTCGTTCTGCTGATGCTGCTGCACCAGGCAAACGTCTACCTCGACTCCGTCCTCCTGTGAGGGAGACACAGAGGACGTGTTACACATCAGGAGAAAGGGAGAGGTAAGGAATGAAGGAAGCGGAGAGCTAAGATGTGATGGTGCGAAGGTATTTACCTGAGAACACTGAGAGCCTCTGTGATTGGACAACGCTGGGGAAATGGCCCTGAAGCGCAGCTCAATCAAGTCAGCCGTAACTTTCAAATTGGACTCTGGAGACACATTACAAATCAATACACTTATTACAATATCCATGGCTCGTGCTGGAGCAGTACAAGTGCTTTTAAATAACACACAACAATTTATCACAAGAACTATAAGGACGATAGACTTTAAACTGCATAAACAAAACCAGGATGATTGCAAAGGAATGATGATGAATCTGAAGTTGAACAGAACCGACCTGTGTTCTTAGCTTTCACGTCAGTGGGCGACATCGGGCTGTTGTTGCCCGGTGAGGCCGGACTTTTGTTGGTGAGAGAAATCTTGGGCGGCTTCTTGCGTCCAGCCACGCCAGTCGGCCTCAGACTCTCCAGCTCCACCTCAGCTGCATGCTGAGCCTCTGCAACCCGCTGAGCTCTTTTCTGCTGAAGCTCCTGTAAACACACCACCAGAGGGAGACATAGGACAATGTTGTGAGCCATCATATTCCAGGGAAAACAGCCCAAAAGATGCTTGTTTTGAATGTTTGGTTAGGGTCAAGTGCCGGACCTAATAGAGTAGATCTTAGCTCTAGCTTCTACTGAACAGCTACGTTGAGTTTTAGCTTGAGAGGAGTTGTCTGTGCTTTGGTCCTACAAGCAGTGTGCCTCCACAGACTATTTCACACTGGAGAATCTCCACCTGGAGACTAGAATTTATTAAAAAGAAAACCTTTGTAATTTGCTGATGATTTAAAAAACTATGGACGTTTACAAAGCAAGATTCGTCTCACAAAAAAAAAAAGGTATTATGGGTGGAATTGGATCCACTGGTTTTGGATTAAAAGTCAGACTCTCCCTCTGTCTCTCTGCTGCATCAGTAGTTTATGGACGTGCAGCACTACAACGGCTGGAGGTAAATTAGAGCTGGGTACCTGGATGGCAGCCAGGCGGGCCAGGCGAGCTTTCTCCTCACGAATCCGTTTCCTGTCTTCGTCCCTTCTCTGCTGCTGCTCCGGCCGACTGTCCTCTTCTGTTCTCTCCTCCCACTCCTAAAAGGGAACGACAAAGATAGCGGGACAGTTGATACATTGTGAAGAGAAAGAGAGAGACTACACCAGTTCAGGCTATGGAGAATAAAAGGTGAGGACGGATAGATACCTTTCTTTTACTGGCGAGGATGCGCTTGAGCACCGCCTGGTTGGTGTGCTGTCTCTTGGCATGGCGTCGGTACCAGCGCTGGATGGTGACCGCCGCCTGGTTCACCTGCTGAATAAACCTTCAAAACACACAAAGGAGGAGCTGTGAGTCCCGGAACAATCGACGGGAGAACGTTAACGCCAACTGAACAGCAAACACAGTAGAACCGGAGCAGCGGGTCTGACCTCTCGGCCTCCTCCTCGGTGACCTCCCTCCTTCGAGGCGGGAGGGGGCTGGAGCGCTGAGCCGACACGGGGGACTTGTTGTTGGAGGTGGAGGAAGTTGAGGAGAAATTCTTCTGGGACTTTGTCAGGGAGCTGTTGTCTTGTGACACCTCATCGTTTGCTGTGGCCTTCAGGATGTTGCTGAAAGAAAAGTATGAGTGGAAATTCAGAAAAATCGCACAAAATTCAATAAAATTTCAATGACTTATAAAATGTTACAATAAAAACTCTGATTGTGATCATAATAAATTAATTGGATGAGTGCTATTAAAATCTCCAAACCCGTGTAAGCAAGCAATGATGTTAATTTCAGGACATACTTGAACGACGGCCTCTGGTTGGAGCTCTTGGGCGTGAGTGGTTTCTCAGAGTAGTTGTTGTGTAAGATGGTGGTGACGGAGTTCCCCACAGCTCCCTTGTTGCTCCTGGGAGAAACACAAAGACACGGTGTCACCTTTTTACACTTCACCCCCCCTCAAGGCCTTACAGTGACAGATAATGTACAGGCTTGGAAATTCTTTCCATGTTACAAACTCAATTCTCATGAAAGAAAAACGTCTCAGTGTGTGGGTGGAATTCCTGAAGTCTATATCAGCTGCCATGATCAGTAGGTATGAAATGTGAGAAGCTGCTAGAACTCTAGAATGCAGCAGTGCAGGTAGTCGCCGGACAGTTGTCGGGCCTGTCCCTGCTCTACCTGGTGTGTGTGTGTGTGTGTGTGTGTGTGTGTGTCAGAGCCACTGCCCACCTGTTGTTGGCAGTGAAGGTGGCAGCCAGAGCGATGCCAGGCTCTCTTTTCTTCGGGCCGGTGGGAGAGTCCACGCTGCCAGTGCTGCGGGAGCTCGAGTGCAGGGAGAAAGCTCTCGGCTGATCGTCCTTAGAGACAGGAAACACACACTTGTTACATCGACAACCACTGAAATATTGACAAACCTTAAAATCTATTTTTGAGGTCTGGAAAAGAGGAAACAAATACTTTAGTAAAACTCTTGAATTCTGATGTCAGCTATGTTGTTTAGCTACAGATGATATGATGATCAAGATGTATAATAAATCAAATGTGTGTGTATGTATCTGATGTCTTTCATGTACTTATGTTGTAGTGTATAATGTATTAATGTGAGGCTCTGTGCAGACTGTGGCAACACATTTCCTTGGAAAAGGACAAAAAGGATCTCTTCATATTAAATCAAATGTGATGACAAGTGAACAAATGTCAGAGTGGTTGAAGGCCACTACCAGGATGTTCCATGTGGTTCTGTCTGGGGAGGCTTTGCTGAGGCTGGCCAGTTTGTTGCGTCCATCTGAGCTGCTGTCGAACAGGGCCAAGTAGTCCTCACTCTGGTCCTGACTGGGAAACGCACACAAGCCAGCCACATGTTAGGCCCACTGCTTCATGTAGAACAATACTGCACTTCACTAGCATTGTTATCCCAAAACCTGGGGAAATAAAACCCAAACTATTGTGCCAATAGTAGAAAGTAATAGTAGGAAGACGCCACTAGAGTGGGGCGGAAAAACATTTTTGCAATTTGGGTGAACTGTATTTTTAAAAGGCTGTCGTGGTGTCTGCGAGCCAAGATAATTTTTTTTTTTTTTTTTTTTTTTTTTTAAATCTGTCCTTTTAAGTGGGGGGAAAAAACCACAACAAGGGCTTAGCAGTGCACAACACGCAATTAAACAACGCCACACAATGCAGGAACCTCGAGTCATGGCTTTTAGTAGATTAAATGTTGTAATGACAGCTGCAGATATGGGACTCATCCCCGTCTCTTCTCCTCCCCTAAGTACTGGAATTCAGCATGTGGCAGCTGATCGTCTGCTTAGGGGAACTCCGTTGTGGATTCCATGTAAATGGCTGCATGCATGTGTTGATCCCGACGGCCTGTCATCCATCCTTCAAATAGCCCTTACACACCAGCACCTCCATCATGAGGCGCAGATGTAGGCTGACCTCCCGTCTGGCCTGGCCTCCTACGGTATGTGTGCTGCAGCTTGCCTGTGCTGTGCAGGGTGTCTGGAGAAGTAGATAAATGAGCATGTGTGTCTTCGGAGGGGGGTGAAGCCAGCTGGCCCAATGAAAAGCAATCTGACAACACAATTGAGGCAGCACATTCCTCTACTTTCTGCTTCACAAGAGAGTGGTGCACGGAGGGGAGGAAGCAGTGGAGAGGCAGAGGGGTAGCGAGTGACCCAATGACAGCCCTGAAAGACTCGGAGACTTAGAGGGGAGGGGGTATCGGTGGTATTTAGAATGTCTTTAAATTTAAAGCCCCTCTGCTCTGCATCCTCAGAGACAGAGAAGGGGGGGATGGCGGCAGCTGCCGGACAATAGAACCAAAGCGTGCACACACACTTCTCCTTTCACTGGCTCCAGGTGGAGGGGGGGGGGGTAACCTGACCCCGAGGTTCAGGCCCTCCCCCCTCTAACCTGGGACAAAGCAAGTCCCTGCACCCCGCGACCCTAGCAACAGCCGCCCAGCTCCCCTCCACTCTTTATCATGCCGGAGCTGGCGCGCCACAATTCCCATTGTCCGGACTGCTGAAGCTTCAGGGCTGCCAGCTGTTGCTCGCTGAAGAGAGACACTCTGGTTTAAAGAGCAACGGCTCAGGGATTGTTCCTAGCAAAACATGAGCGCTGTCTGACACACCTTATCTGAAATGCACACATTCTTTTCTGTCGTTTCCAAAAACATGTCCTTCATATTTCAGACGCATGTGTGTTACTGTAAACGGTAACTTGATGATCCAACTGAGAACCTAGGAGGAAGTTTTGCCTGAGGCTTTGCAGAATACAATCAGCACACACTGTACTGTGCAGTTTAGTGTCAATGTCAGTGATAAGGTATGAAGGAAATAAGAAGGGATCCCACTGTGTTACAAGCATGAATAGTTACAGTGTTATTACATCAGTTATTACATGTATGCGTGTGTATGTTTTCACCTTAAACTGATGTTGGCCTGCTGATTAACCTGCGTGGTGCTGTTGCACCGCCTGAGGTTCTTGATGGAGCGGGAGCTGCCGAAGCTGGCATCACTCTGTGGATTTAAGAGGTTTGTTAAAATCTGTTGGCAAACGTGAGACACACATCATGGTCTCGTGGAGAATTCTGAGCAACCGAGAAGACAGTTTGCTCTTTCCTGCATCTTGATCAGATTAGAACTCGTAAACAATCAGCAGCTCCGTTCTGTTGCCAGCTCAAGAGTGCACATATGGCCGTAGACGGTTACTCACCAGGGTGTTGCGTTTTCCTCTGCTGTCACCAGCCACAGAAACTGACACGGACCGAGAGAAGTATTTCCCAGGCGATGCGCTGCTGGGTCTTTTGGACATGGAGAGCTGGGAGCCTGACAAGCTGAGGTCCAAGGCGTCTCCGGAGACACCCGTCGGGATGGACGAAGGGCTGCGTGTCGTATGCATCCTTTGAACGACCTGAAATAGAGTAAAAAGAGGATTTAATGTAGGACACAATGGGCCACACATGCCTGAGGATTCTGCCACAACAACACAGGAAGTAATCCACTTTTCCCTCCACTGTTTTGTCTCCCTGGGTAACCAACAACAAAACAAAACCACTCAGCTGGTCGTTAAGACGTGTCACTGTGTTTTAAAGCGAAATATTGATCACGTCAGCTGACGTCAGGTGGACGGATACAAAGGCTGCTGAGGCTGAGAGGCCAACAGGAGCTGCTCTCCTCAAACAAGCTGGTTGTCTGACGTGTGTGTGTGTCTTTGTGTAGGTGAGTGTGTGTTAGCTCTGCTAGCTAACGTTTCGTCTCCCCATCACAAGCACGGGGTGGTGAAGCGTGACAGGTTTGATAAATACTGCTGCGTATGAAGCAGCACGAGCAAGAGCAACAACAACAACAACAACAACAACAACAACACATCTGTTGTCGTTAGTTAGCATAACATTACTTACAAGCTAGCTGTTACCGTGTGTCTGTCTCTGTGTGTGTGTGTGTCTCTCTCTCTCTCTCTCTATGTAGGTGTGTGTGTATGTGTGTGTCTGTGTCTCTATGTGTGTATCTGTGTAGGTTTGTGTGTGTGTGAGTATATGTCTCTCTCTCTGTGTGTGTGTGTGTGTGTGTGTGTCTCTGTGTAGGTGTGTGTGTGTGTGTGTGTGTGTGTGTGTGTGTGTGTGTCTCTGTGTAGGTGTGTGTGTGTGTGTGTGTGTGTGTGTGTGCGTGTGTGTCTACGTGTGTCTTTGTGTGTCTCTGTGTGTGTGTGTGTGTGTGTGTGTGTGTTAGCTCTGCTAGCTAACGTTTCGTCTCCCCATCACAAGCACGGGGCGATGAAGCGTGACAGGTTTGATGAATACCGCTGCGTATGAACCAGCATGAGCAACAACAACAACAACAACAACAACAACAACAACACATCTGTAGTCGTTAGTTAGCATAACATTACTTACAAGCTAGCTATTGGTAAGCTAACACCGCCAATAAACCGCTACTAACGTCCGTTAAACCGCTACTAACGGTCGTTAAACCGTTAATAACAGTCAATAAACCGCTACTAACGGCCATTAAACCGCTACTAACGGCCGTTAAACCGCTTCTAATGGCCGTTAAACCGTTAATAACGGCCGTTAAACCGCTAGTAACGGTCAATATAAAGTTAGTTACCTTATTGACGTCATTCAATACGACGACGTTCACCGAGCGAACGTTAATTAATTAAAACGTTGTTCAGAAATAAAGAAAAAACGTCTGTTTTCCAGATTAAGTCGCTTCCAGCGAACAGTTGACGTCTTTAAAGGGGTGTTTGTTTTGCTGCTGTCGTTCTACTCACTCTAAGAGCTGCACGGCATCGCTGAGCCGCTCTGGTTCGCTCTCACGGGTTTGATTCCCAACGCGAGCCTTCTGGTTCCCAGTGAAAGTGGACAGATACACCATCTCTGTGGCAACGAGGGGCAGGGCGGCCCGCCTCTCGACGCCCGTGATTGGTGGAGAAAGAGCACGTCTCTTTGAACGTGGATCTGATTGGCTGGGCCGAGCTGTCCGTCAACTCGTGTGGGCTCCGAGGGGGCGTGGCTCGAGCAGCGGTTTGGTTGACTTGGCAAAGCGAAGTGTGAGGGCAAAATCACATTTCTTTGAGTGTTGGGAAATAAAAAAAAGCTCAGATTTATTTATAGTGATTTTATTGACTGTTCCCAGACTCCTCATAAACAGATTCAACATGTAACATAAGGAATAGGCATTATTAATAGGCATTAATTTGCACCACACTTTCAGACATCTCAAAATATAAAAGGATTCATTCAGAACATGCTGTACCATATGGAATGAATTACATTCAATATCAAGATATCCCATGAGTATTACAACAACAATAACAAAAATGATTCACATAAAAAAAGAAAAAGATCAGAAATAAGTCTGGGGAGATAATTTATCTTCTTTTAAACTCGACAGCAGCCATCCACACGTCGGCCCCGTGTCCCAGGGTGATGTCCTCTGGTAAAAGCTCGAGCCCCTGCACCACTGGGAGGTTTTTCTGCTCCAAATGGACCTCTAAGGTGGACCTGATGCTGGAGACAGCAGGGAGAGGAGGGCATGAAGAAAAACAACTGTTAGCACTGCGTCCATTGTTTACACCACACGCATGCCTATTCACTTCCCTGTCCAGCTGCTGCTTCAATAGAAATGACCTGTGGCTGAGGGGATACAACTTAAGCTCCTTTCCCCTGACAGATGGCTGCCTGGAGGGGTCACGCTCTGGTCCTGGAAGTCAAACAGGCTCCAAATCCCAGGGGAGAGCCCCGGGTGAGACCTCCACACTTTACTCTGATTAAAGCCGTCTAGAATCAATGGATTCCTTTAGACGAGGGTGGTCATCTTAGAACTGACAACAGCCACACGTCTTATATTCATGAGCTTACAAACAAATTATCATTCCTGAAAACACCTCTTGGGTAAACCAGGGCATAGATGTAAATAATGCAAATGTTTTGGGGCTTGTTTTACCATTTGGCGCATTACTTCTTACAAAAACAAAACTCACAAATGGTCCTTTTCACTACAGAAGTGCAAATGGTTTGTGCTTACTCCCAGTGTGAGCTGTAACCCTGGTCAGGCGCGGCATCGCTCGTCTTCAGCAGGAGGATTTCATGCAGCTCCAAAGAGAAAGTCTCAACATCTGTGCGAGCGAGGAAAACCTTCAGCTCTTTCCGCTTTTCCACAGACAGCTTCAGCTGGAACTCGGAGGGAAGCTTCGGAAACGGGTCCTGAAACATGAACATGAATTAAGTGTAAATCTGTTTCCGGAGCAGAAACTGCAGCGCCGACTGAATTCCTCAAGTTCTGTTTTTATTGGGGTCAAATCTGGGGCCGCCTGCCGTGTCAGACGGCACACTTTCAATGGATTACAGCCCCGAACATTTAACTCTCCCTGGTGTTTGGGGTCAGCCACTGGCAGGGGGAAAATTAAGTCTAAAAAACAAATGCTGCGGTCACTACGGGTGGAGTTGCTTTCATGGATTTGTGCGTTTTAAATTCTTAAAAGGGGACCAGTTTAACCGTAGTGACTGGAAAATAGGATTATTATCTGTTATGTTTGTATTTTTTCTGCCACGTCTAATAAAAGTCCTGCAAATGTATAATTATATTACATATATTTATATTATAATATTATTTATTTTAGATTTCATGAGAGCCTGAGAGTGATATATTTATTTAGATTATAATTTTTATTTTATTTGTATTAATTACTATTTAATGATCTGTTATGGCCTCATTTTAGACATTAGTGATAGGCTTATCTAAAATGTCTGAACAGTTGGAAATAAAACTCTTTTGGGAATTTCTATACAATGCTCATGTGCCACAAAAGTTTAGTTAAAATATCTCCATTTGGGGGCTTTTCCATACAAACATTGATAGATGTGAATGTTTGCGATTAAATCAGCCTATATTTATATATTTCTGCCACATCTTAAAATCTCCATGCCCCTCTGGCAACCCCATGAATATTTCTCTCGATCTGCCGCCGTATACATGTTACATATTTTACTTACTTGCTTTCTGTTCAGCATAAGCTCAGATTTCCAAGAAGTCAGGAGCTGCCAGGTGAAAACGCTGTGTTCAAGTTTGCTCTCCCCCAGACCCTGAAATAAAAATGAAGCACACAGGTTTAATATTTCACCAGAAACAAACCAGTTCGTGAAGAGTTTTAGCTCCTCAATCACAGCTCTTATGGGTTTTTTATTCTTTTCCATTCATTTCTGTATTTAAAACTCGTGAAACTTGCGTGACACTGAACATCGAATGTCACTGGCTCATTATCATTGCATGGTAATGCATTGCACACTGAATTCAACTTGTTCATTGTGGCGGACGACATCATTCATGCAACTTTTAAAAGTGTGTTAATAGATTTGTCATAATTTACAGAAATGAAAGGAAACCAAAAAAAACTCGGTGGTGAATTTTCCCAAAAAATAAAAACTTACGCCATGATTTAAAGTA
Organism: Ophiodon elongatus; assembly: GCA_016806645.1. Taxonomy (NCBI): domain Eukaryota; kingdom Metazoa; phylum Chordata; class Actinopteri; order Perciformes; family Hexagrammidae; genus Ophiodon; species Ophiodon elongatus. Next base: position 240,221 of record JACSYO010000591.1, on the reverse strand, counting down.
CAATGTAAAGTGACTCTTAGTTCACTAAATCAGGCTAAAAACATGCAAATTGCTTTTATGGAGCTGAACACCACCGGTTTTAAATATCAGATTATTATTTTGTTTATTTCCACACATTACAGTAATTTTAATGTTATTTAAATGTGCGTTTTATAGAATAGAAAAACAACCCTGTGAAGGTGCACTGCTTCCAGAATGATGTCACCTTAATCACATTCTTCACATAGCAGTGTTGTCATGGAGATATCTGTGGTTCTGGAGGGTTCTACCTTGGCTACAATGCTGGAAATCTGTGTCTCCAGCTGCAGCGACTCCGCGAGGTAGGACAACAGAGGAGCCTGTGGATCACCGCCCGTCTTGCCGAGAAGGCGAAGGCCGATCTTCAGCACGTACAAAGCGTCGCAGACGTCCGTGTACGAGCGCAGCACCGTTCTCATGGCGCCGCTCACCGAGCCCTTCAGCGGTTCCTGCAGGACAGCGAGGAGAGTGAGGGGGAGGAATTTGACCTCTAACAAAGCGGCCTCACAGAGTCCCACCGGGGAAACTACTGTGAACATTCTTAAGGCCGCCACACACCGAGGGCGAGAGAATAAACCACACGGGAAACGTGGAATAACGCATCAGATCTGTTCACACCGGCAGCGAAGTGAATCTGAGACGGTTGAAACACTTCAGTAAAAAGTAAATAGATTCACAAGCAGAAGAAGAAAAAACAATCGTACCGAAAAACAATTACGGTGCAATAATCGCGTTCTGTGAGAAACTGTTCAAAACTAAATATATTGAGGTGCAAATTAATCGCACGATGAAAACAGGTTGGCATCAATTCAGATTTTTGGCATCTGGATTGATTTTAGAAAGACTGAAAATTGGATCCAGAAGAAGTTTAGAGGTGATTTGATATGAGATTCAAATCTGAACATGGAGGAGAACATGGAAGAGAACATGGAGGAGAACATGGAGGAGAAACATGGAGGAGAACATGGAGGAGAACATGGAGGAGAACAACATGGAGGACAACATGGAGGAGAACATGGAGGAGAAACATGGAGGAGAACAACATGGAGGAGAACATGGAGGAGAAACATGGAGGAGAACATGGAGGAGAACAACATGGAGGACAACATGGAGTAGAACATGGAGGAGAACAACATAGAGGAGAACATGGAGTAGAACATGGAGGAGAAACATGGAGGAGAACAACATGGAGGAGAACAACATGGAGGAGAACATGGAGGAGAAACATGGAGGAGAACAACATGGAGGAGAACATGGAGGAGAACATGGAGGAGAACATGGAGGACAACATGGAGGAGAAACATGGAGGAGAACATGGAGGAGGACAACATGGAGTAGAACATGGAGGAGAACATGGAGGAGAACAACATGGAGGACAACATGGAGGAGAACAACATGGAGGACAACATGGAGGAGAACAACATGGAGGACAACATGGAGGAGAACAACATGGAGGACAACATGGAGGAGAACATGGAGGAGAACAACATGGAGGACAACATGGAGTAAAACATGGAGGAGAAACATGGAGGAGAAACATGGAGGAGAACATGGAGGAGAACAGTCCGTGGACTGACGCCAAAATAAAAAGTGTCCTGGCAGACTGACGAGGAGATGAAGACCCTGGGAGTACGTGAACTGGTCTCACCTGATAGATCTTGTCCCGGACCCCCTTGAGAACCACAGAGAAGTCCTGCAGGTGTCTGTTCAGGTACCTGGAGGTGTCCTGGTGGGGATCAGAGAGGACACAGTGTTGGTCAGCAGGGTGTTGGCTTTTACCCGACGTGCACATGCAGCTGTGTGACTGGTTTAGTTTGGTGTTTACCGCTTGGATGAGTGGTTTCCCGGCCAGGAAGCGGCGGGCCAGCTGGGTTTGGATCCCCGGCAGGTCGTAGGTCCTGTCCGTCTCCCCGCCTTTCTTCAAGGTGTAGTGGCAGTGGGATAACACCAGAGGCAGCAGCTCTCTCTCCGGGCTGCACAGAGTCAGCTGGGTCTCTGACACGCTCTCCAAAGGAACACTGTGTTCACTGGGGAAACATGGCCGCCGCGTTAAACACACAGGAGGCTGATGCTACAGGTACAGCTGCGTTCGTATTGTCTAAAGTACATGATGCACAGATCCTTTATGACCACCTGGTCAGAGCAGTGGGTTTCACTCTGCATTCAAATGTTTTTACAAAACAACTTAAACTCAAGGTCCCTTTACTCGCTAGTTCTAGAGCTTTCGACCGCGCTACATACGCTTCATCAGCGGATGCTTTGACTCGACCGAGACGATCAGGAGAGTTTGGAGAACCGTGGATCCATAGCTGAGTCTGCTGCTGACGATGGTGTGAAACGGTCGAAAGCTCCAGAACAAGTGAGTAAAGGGACCTTGAATTAATATTGACGGGTTCCAAAGTCCAGGAGGAGCTGCTCAACCCAAAAGCCAAAAGTTTAGCTAGGCTCCGAGTATTTATCAGTTAAAAGCATAAATAAAAATGATATTTTTTTCACATGTTTACAAGATAAGAAACCTGAACACACTGAAGAGAAACCGTTGGTGCTCTCAAATGGATGCAAACAGACATTATTTTAAAGAAGGAGAAGAAGAGGACTGTTTTGCTCGATGGACCCTGCGATGGTGTTTTCGTTCTCGTTCCTAAAACCCAACGGCCTTCGCACTTGGACCCTCGGATGTACTGACCTGTCCTCTTGGCGGCTCGCTCTCACCAGGCTGTTGTGGGTCTCCGACAGGAAGTCCACCAGAGTTCGGAGACACGACCCCGGTCCGTGTCGGCTCAGAGTCAGAAACTCCGCAGAGCTCTCGGCCGTCAAGTTCACATCCAAACTCGAGTCGGTTGCTATAGATGCACACAGGCACGGGAGAAAGTCAGTGAAGTAAAACAATATATATATATATATTATTAGCTATTATATATATTAGCTATTATATATATATATATATATATATATATATATATATACTGCTAATCACTAGTCTACATAGAGGTGTGAGCTTCTGCTTTCATTCTTTTTACTCTCAATTCAATCTGATTCAGATAATTATGATTTGAGTCAATAACAAATCAATCAACAAATTAATCAAATAAATATATGTAATAATGAGACATTATCCTCATTCTCTTGAAAAAGTTGAAAAAATATAAAGAATAATGTCTTAAAATAAGAGACAAAATGTAATGTTTTCATTATTCCCCTACATATTATGAAGTGTTCACATTAAACACTGAGCACTATTATGTTATAATAATAATGGATCTAATAATTAATTTCCGCTTCTCCGTGAATCGCTACCTTAACGTGGTGGAGGAGTTTGAGTGGCTCAGTGATCCTGGGAGCTATGTTGTCCGGGGCATCAGCCCCTGGTAGGGTCTCCCAAGACAAACAGGTCGCAGGGGAGAGTCCAGACTAAGAGCGGTTCAAAACCCCCGATGAACAGCAGCACACGGACTATAGCCACCTCGCCCGGACCAGGGAAATCAGGGCACCCTCCCGGAGCCAGACCCAGGAGGGGAGCTTGTAGGCGAGCGTCAGGTGGCCGGGCCTTCGCCCATGGGGCCCGGTCGGGCTCAGCCCGAAGAAACATCATGGAGCAGCCACCCTGTGGACCCACCACCCGCAGGGATAAGCATCGGGGTCGGGTGCTATGTGGACCGGGCGGCAGGACGGGCAGGGGGCCTGGGCGAGCTGATCGCCGGCGGCATAGACTAGCTCTAGGGACGTGGAACGTCACCTCGCTAGCGGGGAAAGAGCCGGAGCTGGTGCGGAAGGTGGAGCGGTACCAGCTAGATATAGTTGGCCTCACCTCCACGCACAGCACTGGCTCTGGAACCAAGCTCCTGGAGAAAGGTTGGACTTTGTCCTTTTCTGGAGTTGCCCAGAGTGAGAGGCGCCGGGCGGGATTGGGGATACTCACGAGCCCCCGGCTGAGCGCCGCCGTGTTGGAGTTCTCCCCGGGGAGCGAGAGGGTCACCTCCCTGCGCCTGCGGGTTGCGGGGAGTAAGGCTCTGACTGTTGTTTGTGCCTATGCACCGAACAGCAGTTCAGAGTATCCGGCCTTCTTGGAGTCGGTGGGAGGGGTCCTGGAAAGGGCGCCTCCTGTTGACTCCATAGTTCTCCTGGGAGACTTCAACGCTCACGTGGGCAACGACAGAGAAACCTGGCGGGGGGTGATTGGGAGGAACGGCTTGCCTGATCTGAACCATGTCCTCTAGAGAGGAGGCAGCGCCTGAAGACTTGGGGGGGTCGCATCCATATCCTTGGCAGAGGCCACTAAGGTAGTCAATAAGCTCCTTGGTGGCGCCGGGGGTGGATGAGATTCGCCCTGAGATGCTGAAGGCGCTGGACGTTGTTGGGCTGTCTTGGCTGACACGCCTTTTCAATGTCGCATGGGGGTCGGGAACAGTGCCCATGGACTGGCAGACCGGGGTGGTGGTTCCCATTTTCAAAAAGGGGGACCGGAGAGTATGCTCTCTATCGGGGTATCACACTACTCAGCCTCCCGGGGAAAATGTATGCGAGGGTGTTGGAAAGGAGGCTCCGACCGATTGTCGAACCTCGGATTCAAGAGGAGCAGTGCGGATTCCGTCCCGGTCGTGGAACAGTGGACCAGCTCTTTACCCTCGCAAGACTACTGGAGGGGCTCTGGGAGTTTGCCCAACCAGTCTACATGTGTTTTGTGGACTTGGAGAAGGCCTTCGACCGGGTCCCTCAGGGGTTTTTGTGGGGGGTGCTGCGGGAGTATGGGCTGCCGGACCCGGCCATCCGGTCTCTGTACGAATGCAGTAGGAGCTGTGTTCGTATTCTCGGCAATAAGTCAGACGCGTTCCCGGTGGGTGTTGGCCTCCGCCAGGGCTGCCCTTTATCACCGGTCCTGTTCGTGACTTTCATGGACAGGATATCTAGGCGTAGCCGGGGGGAGGAGAACGTCGGGTTCGGGGGTCTCGGGATCACCTCTCTGCTGTTCGCTGATGATGTGGTCCTGTTGGCCTCTTCGGACCATGACCTCCAGCATTCACTGGGGCGATTTGCAGCCGAGTGTGACGCGGCGGGGATGAGAGTAAGCACCTCCAAATCTGAGGCCATGGTGCTCTGCCGGAAACCGGTGGATTGCTCCCTCCGGGTGGGGACGCAGTGCCTGCCGCAAGCGAAGGAGTTCAAGTATCTCGGGGTCTTGTTCACGAGTGAGGGTAAGATGGAGCGGGAGATCGACCGACGGATCGGTGCGGCTGCAGCAGTAAAACAGGCGCTGCACCGGACCGTCTTGGTGAAGAAGGAGCTGAGCCGGAAGGCAAAGCTCTCAATTTACTGGGCGGTCTACGTTCCGACCCTCACCTATGGTCACGAACTCTGGGTCGTGACCGAAAGAACGTCCTCCTGGACGCCTCCCGTTAGAGGTTTTCCAGGCACGCCCAACTGGTAGGAGGCCCCGGGGAAGACCCAGGACACGCTGGAGGGATTATATCTCCCAGCTGGCCTTGGAACGCCTCGGGATCCCCCAGAACGAGCTGGAACGTGTTGCGGGTGAGAGGGAAGCCTGGGTCGGCCTGCTAGGTCTGCTGCCACCGCGACCCGACCCCGGATAAGCGGAGGATAATGGATGGATGGATGGATAATTAATTTTATTCAAATTGTTGCAGAAATTACTTTTAAAATTATACCTTTATTGCAAAGCTTATCCAATAAACACGTTTAATTTGATCTTGTAAATCACGTAGTGAGTGCTCCATAAACTAAGGTTATTGATATTTTTTGTACTATATTAGCAGAAGAAGCAGCTGTAATATTCATATTACTGACATAGTAATTTTACTAATTTAGTAATTTAATTTAATATTATTATTCTATTCTATTTGTTGTATATATTGTGCATTTTTCTTATATTTTCTTATTATTATTCTACTCTATTTGTTGTATATATTGTGCATTTTTCTTATTTTCTTATTATTATTCTATTCTATTTTTGTATATATTGTTGTTGAAAAAGATCTATAGGTAGCAGTGGCTAATTATTACTTCTTTAGTTTCTAATTGATGCAGCGAGAGAAACAAACGATGGTTACACATGAACTCATCAGAGGTAAATGCTCACAGTTGTTTGCCACCTCGGCTCTGAGGCAGTTCCACACCTCCATGAACGTCTCCACTCTCGCCTGCAGCATCTTCTTCTGGTACCCTAAAGAGGAGAACCAGAGAGCTCAGTGTGTGTGTCCCCGTTTCATTGTTGTTGTGCGTTCAATGGTGGATTAAAAGGTGGACATACCTGCCGGTATCTTCTGTAACATCTGTGCAACAGTCTGGTCTGCAGAGTGTGAGGTCAGAGGAAACGTCCTCAGCAGGTCGGACTGTAAGGCAGCGAGCTCAGGGAGGTGATGCAGCTGCCTCACACAGTGCACCTGTGGGAGGAGTCAGCACACGTCACACACTCCACGAACAACAGCTCACTTACTGTATGTTACTATGATCATCTGGAGTGATTAAACACACATTAATAAACACTGGGAACGAACAAAACATGAGTTTGAGGAAAGCTGCAGAGACTCAAACAACCAGAGCCTCAAAAACAACTTTAAAAAGTGTCATTTTCCACAAAAGCAATGGAGTAAAAGTTAAAATACTGGGGAAATAGAGAAAATAGTCAAATAAAAAAAGGTTTCAAGTTTAGTAACGCTGTTTACGCAAAATTCCTGCCCGACCTGTTTGTTATGTGACTTTAAAAATAGTAACATGAAACCTTTTCTGCTTCTTTTGAGGTGGCAGGAGTCAAAATGAGTCATCCTCAACATCTGTTGTGTTACGGTTTCAGAATGATGAAGACGAGATAAAAAATAGGATGGAGGCTCTACAGGTACTCTCATGTTTCTGCCTCGATGCCTTCCCCGGAAGGAACTATGTTTTTTTATTTTTCTCAGATTTTTCTCAGATTTCAGTTAAATTTGTTGGACAAATATGATTTGATTATGATTCGACGATGTGGCCATTTAAAAATCACTTGTTGTATTTGAGCTCATCAATAAATGTAAAGTGTAAAAGTTAATCACAGTTTTTAGCATTTCAAATTCCATCTAATCTCCAACAAATGTGGTTTATTTGGTGTTTTTTTGTTAAATTAACATACATTTTCAACAAATTCAATGTATTTTGAGTTAAAGGTGGCACTGAAACAACGTAAAACTTAAAATTACCTCAGTGGTCCTGGTTTGAAATGTTGCACAATTCAATCTTACCCCAATAATCCCGGCCAGGATTTATGTATTCTACAATATCTACTATGTGATTTTGATGCAGATTAATCTTCTAAACACTTTCTATTATTCAAATAACTTATTTAAATAATGGTGTTGGAGGTCGTCCCGATAGCTGAGGGGATGTTTCCTCAGATCCGGATTTTAAAAGGTGTCACATCTGGTGTACCGAGGTAATTAATTAACTATCCTCCACCGTGTCCCAGTGGAGGATCTCATGTGGCCCCTGAGGAGGACCGGTACCTTCTTGAGGAACAGGCTCAGCAGGGGTAAGGGTCCCTCTGCTTCTCGTCCCTCTGCTTCTCGCCCCTCTGCTTCTCCCACCAGCTGAGTGAAGCGCTCCACCGTCATGGACTCCGGTAGAGTCCAGAAGGAGGAGCGATGTGTCGGGCAGTCGGAGGGGAGGGACAACATGACCCCGGGATCCCCGAAGAGGAGAGTCATCAGGGGACTTACAGAAAGTCCGTCGTCACCACCGATTCTGTCCTGAGCTTCAGACAGATTCTTCTGCAACTTCTGCAAACAGGAGAAACAACCTTACAGACCTGTCTGCTTTGAAGTGTAACTAAACCCCCAAACCAGTTAGTTCAGCTCAAAACCAACGGACACGTGTATTTAGTAGTGTTTTGATGGATTCAGGTCCAAATTAAGTATTTGAATTCTACATATTGTGTTTTAAATATGCGCAGTGACTGCCCTCTACTGGTTAAAACCTGGGTTTTGCAACTTAATTTAGCTATTAGCTGATCTGGAGCCAGGTGACGTACAGTATATATGGAGGCAGCTTTCACCAACCAAGGCTAATCGCTGCATATATACTCAAATGTATATAAGACTTTACACTTTATATGTAACTATAAAAGTCCATTTGTAGCACTTTTACCCAACTATAATCACAACAATAGTCAGCATGCTAGCAATTAGAAATGTTAGTAACTTAGACCAAGCGCTACTTTGTATTTACAGGGTAGAGGCACCAATAAGTAGTGAGTTACTCCTTAAATACATCGTATTTCTCACTTGAAGTACTGGGTTGACGACAGAATCACAGACGAGCTTCTCCCAATGCTGCCGTCCTTGTCTGGAGGACAGATCCTGTCTCGCTCCGCGGGAACCTTTTGTTAACATTCAGCAGAGTTATGTCACTTTTAGTGTTTTTTCTCTCTCCATGAACAATAAAAGCAGCGTGCTGAAAATCGTTGGAGAAGTTAAGACTCACCTGGACTTTCTGCGCACGTGTTGAGAATCAAATGAACAGTGACCGCTGTGTTGTCCATGTTCTGATCCAGCGCCTTGCCCAGCACATGCAGGTCCTTCTCAAGGTGTCTCCACAGGAAGCTGAGAACATCATGGGGCCTGGGGTGGATCATGTCACCAACTCCCTACAAAAAAATAAAATAAAAAAAGAGTATAAATATACATAATGCCATCGTTTCAACACCACTGATGAATATCTGGTGCGAAGTCTCACTCTGTCATTTCTTGTAGCGCCTTGAAGCATGGCGAGGTGTGTGAACAGCCGCAGGATGCTGGACTTGGCAACTGTCATCTGTCTCTCTGGGGCTTCAGACCTCTGGTTAGCGTCTCCTAATATGTGTCCTGTCCGAGTTTGATCCCCGACACTTCATACAAACGAGAAGGAACAATAATTCAATATTTGACTGAAAATAGAGCCACAAAGCTGGATGACCGAAGAGATTCATACCTTTGCATTAAAGTAAATCCTGATACTGGGTTGTGATCCACCCCACCAATGGGGACTCCACACTCGTGACATCTCTCTTTAACCACCGGTTTGCCACACTATGGGACAATAAAGGACCATTAAATGTTTTATTTATTGAATTTCTCTATTCTTAATGAAACCCTGTTAAGAGGAACAGCTCATACCTTTGTCACAAAGAACGGATGTCCATTAGCGCAGGCTGTGAAATATGTAAAACAATTATATTTATAACCTGATGGACAATTCAGAGAGAAGTTATGATAGAATCCTTTATAATGTAAAGTACTTACAGTACAGCTGTGACCTATTTCCTTTAGTCAACAACTGTCTGATTTCATTCATGTGGTCATCGGGCATGGTTGGCAGAAAGGACTTCTAGGAGGGAAAAGGGAGTTCAGTTAATGTGCTACATTCATGGAGTAAGGTATTTTATAATAAGCATTGTAAACATGAGTTTATGTCTTAATCTCTAGTTTCAAGTCTTCTTCAATACAGCGTGATGTTCATTTAGTAAATTATGGTCCATTTAGAGTCAAACAGACCAGAAAGCAGGGTATGCTTTAGGGGGCGGGGCTACGAGGTGATTGACAGGTATCTGTGATATTTTGTAGATCCCCCTGCCTGGTGAACACCCACGTCTTTCAAACTCTAGTTTGTAACGGAGGAATCTGTAGTCTCCAAGCTCAAAGATGATGACATCACTGTGACATCATCAGGGTTATCTCCTTCTCCTGTTTTCACGGATCGGTGCCGACCAGGAGAGAACTGAGCCGTGTGTAACGTTGGCTGAAGAGCCCCTTGGAGTAAGAGATGAGATGAGAAGTGTCTTACTGTGACATTCTGAGGCTGGGAGGCGATCTGATGAAGGGGAACCAGCAGAGGGTTTCCACTGAGGAGCACCGAGTCCAGGTGGACCAGCAGCTCCAGGAGGGTTTGTCTCTGAGGAGACAGATGAGTGTCGAGGCGGAGACCCGAGTGCGGTCCGCCAATCCGATTGGACAGAAGCGCCGTGCAGAACTCCCTGAACTCCACCGGCTTGACGCTTCTCAGGAGCTCCTCCAGCTTCGCCAGCTCCTGTTCATGCAGAGCCACGTGTTTACAAAAGAACATAAATCTACTTTTGACACGTTTAACAGGAGACACGGTCCTGACCTGAGGGGAGGGAAGCACGCTGACGTCAGGGGATTTGTAGCGGCAGGTGACCTGTCTGAACAAGGCCAGGGCCAGAAGACTGATCTGAGAACCGCTCAGCTTCTACAGAGAAGATCAAACAAGAGAAAGAGAGAAGACAGAAAACCCTCAGGATGACGACGGTGAGAAGAACAAACAAACAGAAAGAGACTTCTCTTCGGCGGGTCATTTACTTTTGTTACTGTTTCAAATGGAAGAACCCAACAGACTAACATTTTACTGTAAACCATACTCAGCATTCATAAACAACATTTAATAAATGGTTTATAACAGATAGAAGAGTTAATTCATATTTGAATATTTTTTACGGCCATTTGAAAGGTTTTTGTTCATGAAAATAACTCACAAATAGACGATGAAGCCTAATTCTTGCAGCTGTTAAAGTAATATTTAATTGTGAACTTAAGTCAAAACTATTTCAGAACTTGAAGCAACTTGAGCAATGTATGTATATTAGAATCTTTTTTTTTCTATTTAATTCATCAAGTAGGGCGATATTTTCCTTTCCTCGTGTGGACACACAGGGGATGCCATCATAAACAACAAAACAAAAGGTTAAATGATAATTTAACATGCCAGAATTAAATCTTAGGTATTTGATGTGCTCTATTGATGAAGTAGTAATAATCACTATAAGGGGGGAATCATTTTGTCCCCACGGGAGATAAAAAACAAATCCGGCAGAGGAAGGGATCTATAGACCAGAGATCCATCAGTGGAGGCTAGTGCATAAACAAATAATGAATTTAAATAACATTCATCACTCCTCATAGGAGTAATAAATATGATCAAATACAACAAATGTCCTCATAAAGGTGTGCAACTACATAAAGTGTGTTAATAACCATTTATGAAATGTTTGTTTAGTGCTTATAAATGCTAAACAAGAGGCCTTTCTGACCTCTAGTGGTCGCTAGGAGACATGACATCATTGACTTGTCTTTTCTCTTCCGCTGGGCCTCTAAACGGAGCACGCTGCTCACAAACTAAATCAACTAAACATATTGGTGGTTGAGTATCTCAGCCGTTGAGTGTCTCTGACCTTTATTTGAGTCGTGAAGGAGTCAGATCTGTTTTCCATCAGAACGTGGCCCACGGCGTCTCTCGTGTCTCGGTACCGCGTCCCGCAGCAGAGGAACTGGTCCATGTTGGTTGGAATTATCCTCTGTGTGGAAAAAATTATATTTTAGTGATTTAGATAAAAAAAATCCTCTTTGCACAGTTATCAGCACGAGCTAATGCATCTTATTCTAAATCCATAGCCGTTAATAGAGCGATGGAGTTCCACGTTATGTTATAAATTGTACCTTGGGCTCTAAAAAGCTTAGTTTACATTAATTGACAGCATAAGTTGAGCTGAAGTAATTAGTCATTTAAGTTCATGGACTAAAAACATACTTGGTAACTATTTTGATAATCTATTATGTCCTTTTTTAAGCAAAAATGCCAGAAAATTTGCCAGATTGCTCTGATAGTAAACTGATTATATTTGGATTTTGGATTATTGGGCAGCCAGAATAAGAGATTATAATAATACGTCAATTTAGGACTTGAAAATATAGATTTTTGACATTTCTCTCTATTTCTTTCAGACATTTTAGAGACAAACGATTCATCCAGTAAACAATTGAGAGATTATTTAAAAATGAAGTCGTCTCTAAACATGCACATTGAAAAAGTCTTTACCTGCTTCCGAAGCAGAACCGGAGGGAACGCCCACCTCCAGGCCGGGTTGTTCATCAGGGACAGGATGCAGTCCACACCCGAGATCCTGTAGAGGGCTCGCAGCAGGTAAACCCTGTGCCAGTCGTTAGTGGAGCTCTCACACACCGCCTTCACCTGCTGCAGGTACTCGGCCGCCACGCCTGCAGGTCTGCCTGCATTTCATCAGGAAACACATGGCGCTTTATTTCTAATCCCAGTGTGGACGCATCAACGTGTGTCACTCGGAGTGGGATTAAACAAGGTCAAACAGAAGCGTCCCACCTTGAGCCGCGGCCTCCTGCAGCAGCTGGGCGGCGGCGCTCAGACACACTCTCAGTCTGGCGACGTCGAGCAGGAACTCGGCCGGGTCCTGTTTTCGGTCTGGAGTCTGTTTGCTGGCGATGCCGCTCAGGAACGCCATCTCCGCTCGCCTCCGCTGCTCCACGCTCTGCTCCGCCTCCCTCGCGTCTGAGCACAACAGAGAGTCCTGGGAACAAAATGACAAACTTCATCACTGACAAAGAGATGGCATTCGATTGGGTCTAAATACATGTTTATTTTGCAGAGAATCTGTGGTTAACAAGTGAAAAACACATCAGCACCAAAGATGAAGCCAAAATAAAGCAACAAGAAGGATCCTCATCAAATGGACTTCTACCTGGAAGCAGTTGACAAACAGCAGGTAGAGTTCAGTTCGATCTTCTCTGTTCAGAAGATTCTCCTCCAGATTCTTCAGGTAGGTCTGAATGTGAGTCTTCACCTGCTCGAAACTGAGACAGACCAACAATTACACACAGGCGCTTCCTAGAAAAGCGTTACTGTACTCACAATACGTGAACATCTGAGGCTCCAAAGTAAAACAAATGTGACATCAGTTATCAGAAGAGGATCACATAGAATAAATGTGTGTTTTGGTGAAAGAGTCCAGAGATACACTACTTTTTGAGACTATAAAAATATGAGATTTGTCCCCAAACAAGGTTAACTTTGGGGGATTTTCATTGAAAAAATGTATCTCTAATTTCAGGATTTTTAATGAATCTACATGATTAAAATTCACTGTCAGTTTTGAATACGTTAATAAAAAGTAAGAACTCTACTGTGCATTTCCTTTCTTCCTCATGTTGTGTTACTGCTTTTCAATGAGCAAAGCGTCTGACTACTTCCTCCACCCGTGCTCAGCCCTCACCTGTGCTGCAGCAGCAGCTTTGGCAGCACGGACCGCACCACTGGACTGTTGTCCACACACTCCAGGAAGGGAGTGAGCTCTCTGGTCCTGTAAACGTCTCCTGCGTCGCACAACAAGAGTACAAAAAGGCGACTGTGTGATCATCGCAGCGTCATCAATCATCCGGTTATCACCATGGACTCGTTCCCCCACTGACCGTTAGCGGAGACCAGGAGGGAGAAGAGCAGCTCCACCACCCCGTCTCCGGGCCTCCGTCCCTCCGAGAGACAGAACCTGGACACCACCTCCAGGAAGAAGGAGTTACAGCAGTCTCTGATGGCTGCTTGCTGCTGGAGCGCTGCCCTGGATCACGAAAAGAAAAGCCACTATAAAAGCCTCAGCTCCTTTTACTTTGTTTGACGGGGACATTTGTCTCAACTCACTTGACTGTGGGAGAAGCCGTCGGCGTGAAGTTGGGCGGCAGGTCTGTCCTGCATTTAGGACAGCGCCTGTGCTGCTGAATGCTGCGTCTCACACACGGCAGACAGAAGACGTGCTGGCAGGGCAGCTCGGCCGGCTCCGTGAGCCCCGACAGGCAAACCGGGCAGGAAATGCCCAACCTTCACAGAGCACAATGTCACGAGGGAGAGAGTCGTTACTGCACTGTGAGATAAGACAAGAGATTCTAGTGATATTTCATTGTTATTATTAATATTGCATTGAATTGTGAAATGGAGAGTCGTGGTGAGATGTTTCTAATGTGTCCAACTGAAACATCAGATCCTGACCTCAGATCCCTGCCGAGACACTCGTCATGAAAAGAATTGAGGATCCGGATCAGCTGCTGCAGTGTGTCCATGCTCCTCACATCAGGTGACTCCTGCATCAGCTGTTAGTAAATCAGAGAAAACACTTCTCTTGTTTTCTCCGTCTGACAGACGACAACGACCAAAACATGTTTCCTATTTCAAGTAAGAATTCCTTTACTGATCCTTTCTGTTTCCTCTGCACTTCAACATCACTCAAGGAGACACGTACCAATGAGGAGGAGACTCAAGTGACCTCAAAGACACTACAAAGAAAGACAATACTACAAAGATACACAAAAGGACTACAGAGGCACAAAATGACGACAAAGACACAAAATTAAGAAAGAAATCACAAAGAAAACTTAAAGAGACACAAAACCACCACAAAGAGATGCAAAAAAGCTGCAAGGAGATAGAAATAGATGGATTACGACTATGAAAAGTGGCAAACAACCACAAAGAAACACAAAATAATAACATAGACACACAAAATGACAACAAAGAGACACAAAACAACCACAAAGTGACGCAAAATGAAAACAGAGATGCGTAACAACTCCAAATAGACACAAAACAACAAAAAAAGAAGCTTAATAACTATAAAGTCTGTGTGTCTTGCTCCTGTGTAAGAGGTGGTGGGGCCTATTTGTGTCATGGGGCTGTCTTAAAATGAAAACACAGACCCTAAAACATTTTCCTTACGTTCAGGTGAAGGTTGCAGTGTTTCAGAGCCAGTTCTCTCAACCTGGAGTCATTCTGTTTAACTCTGAAAATGACGTTTTGGATGAAAGATGCAACAACCAGCAACCCGTTCCACAGTGACCTGAAGGGGCAAATGAGGTTATAAATAAACTTTAACACACAAAACAAAACTTGATTTATTCCCCCGGCACATTGTGACCGACTCACCTGATGGAGTCCAGATGCTGCAGACAGCCAGGGCTGCAGAGGGTTCTGTACTTCTGACCGAACACTCGGTCCAGACACGGCTGCAGGAACTCCACTCTGCTCACAAAGGACTTGCACTCTTGGAGGGACGTCACGGTCAGCTGCTTGGTCTGTTCAACACAGACAACCAGAGCTCCAATGTCCTCCACCTAACAAACATCGACAGTTTTAGAGTTCACAACTACAGGATGCTGAGGATTATGCTAATGTTTAGCATGTTAGCTAAGGGTGAAAATCATAAACTAAACTCGCCCCCTGGTGGTCAGGAAAGAGAATGCAGCTTTAACACATGAAGCTTTGACTTCTATACAACCAGAGGAGTCGCCCCCTGGTGGTCAGGAGAGAGAATGCAGCTTTAACACATGAAGCTTTGACTTCTATACAACCAGAGGAGTCGCCCCCTGGTGGTCAGGAGAGAGAATGCAGCTTTAACACATGAAGCTTTGACTTCTATACAACCAGAGGAGTCGCCCCCTGGTGGTCAGGAGAGAGAATGCAGCTTTAACACATGAAGCTTTGACTTCTATACAACCAGAGGAGTCGCCCCCTGGTGGTCAGGAGAGAGAATGCAGCTTTAACACATGAAGCTTTGACTTCTATACAACCAGAGGAGTCTGGTTGTTTGTGCCAAATTTGAAGCAATTTTCCTGTCTGCATTTCTGAGATATCGCGTAGGGACAGACAACCCAAAAAACCTCAAAATGATTCCCACCATTTCTTGGGGCTCCGTCTTCGACCCCTGCTGAGCGACAATGGCGGCTAGCTGTGGCTGCAGCAGAAACATGTGGCAGAGAGTGTCCAGTCTCGGGGCAAAGTGTTTGGCAGCAGCCGTTATCCAAGCAGGCGAGAGGTCCGCGGCGGCACCCACGGAGGTCTGAAGCTCGGACACGCAGCCCAACACGGCCCTGGAGAACACCTGTATAAAAAGTAGAGAAAATTACCGACTGTTCCCAAAATACGTTTCACCCAAACACGAGGCTCAAAGCGTCTGTACCTCCAGCTCGTCATGTGACTTGCTCTTCAGAGAGAGCAGCAGGAAGTCTTTGAGGTAGCGGCGTCCGTACTCCCATCGGTCCTCGTCGGAGAGCTTCTGTAAGCGACTGCCCAGCCGGCTGCTGGAGAAGGTGCTCACGAACTGGAGAATCCTCCCTGTGCCATCCTCTGTTGTTACTGGGGAACAAGTCACAAGAGCCAAAGAAAACATTTGAAACCATACTATATGTACTCTATCCGCTAATGAGTTTATCATAGTGAAAATAGAGATTATATATAAAGTGTGTAAAAAAGATGAAGGCAGACCTGGCATGAATTCTGATTCTTCCCACAAACTTTCAAGATGCATTCTGACGAGCCAGCTGAACGGAGCAGTGCTGGATTGTTCTTCACCGTCCAACAGGAAGTAATGATGCACAGGCACCTCCTGGTCGGACTCACTAGAAATGATAATAACCAAAGAAAAATTATGCCTTTCGTTGAATAGGAGAAAAGTAATAACTAAAAGATATCATCTTGAACCTCCATCAGTTGATTACCTACTTTACTTTAACAAGATAGTTATTATTTGTATTAAATGTTTTCTGAAATGTTATGTTTAAATATGCAATTGAATCATTATCTAATTATAACCTTTGGTGAATTTATGGAGAAATCTACAGAGGCAAACAGACAAAGTAGTCAAATAAACAGCTAAATATGTATTTTGGACGTTTTATTTCCACTAGTCTGAAAGAAGACGTGTTATGGAAGCTAAACAGCGCAAAATGTCTAACTGTGGGAATTAGACAGAACAAGTAATCCATAATACCTTGGGTTTTGAAGAGGTGTGAGAACTAAAATCTGTGAGTCTGCCAGGATGTCCAACCAGAGCTCTCTCAGGCCCCGGCTGAGACTCTCATCAGACAGCAGGTCCAGATTTGCAAAACTGTCCATAACTTCCAACATTTTGGCCAAGATTGGAGTCACGGTGGACTGAAGCCGGCGCCACAGGGTGTGTCTTCAGTTTGAGACACAACAGAAAGCTGCACTTCATCAAATCATCGACTATAAACACTTAAAGAATGCACATGAAGTGGCAAAGTGCAGAGTGAACTTCTGAGATCCGAAACAGGAGCCAAAATCATTCCAAAACAAATCACTCGATCCAGTAGCTTAATCTTTATTTCAACGTTTTCACTTTACCTCAGAGTTCCCCCCTCTTGCAGAGCCTGGCGTTTCATGGCTTCTCTGCTCACCCACTCCTTCGGAGAGCCCATAATTTCTTCTCGCTGTTTCAAAGCCTCGGCCAGTCTACTCAACAACACCTCCTGAAAGTGAGCTTTAATAAAGTATATAGTTGACATGTATCAGAAACAAATGAGAGATGAAACAAGTGTGTATTTACTCCTACGTCAGAGTCAGATGTTGGCTTATTACGGACAAAATGAATAACATCATAATTCATAATTGATCAACAAACCTTGTCATACACCTGCAGATACATTCTGGTAAATTCTATAGTATTAATATTCAAACTAAAATCATTCTTAGATGATATATATTTATCAATATTTACCTCCTTTTGGCACTTGGCCAGCTCCCAGAAGAGTCAGAAGGATGTGCATCCGCTGCATACTTCGCGATGTCACACCTTCGGGGTCCCTCAGCAAACCCACAGCTTTTTGGATACATGATCTCACTAAGGATAGTGTGCTGAGGTGGGCTCTATCTCCCTGTACGCACACACAGTTACATTTGTTTTACGTTAACACATATAAAGGAACAGGAGGTTTATTTACTTTTAAACTCACTTTCGTATCTACCTGAGAGTCTCTACTTGTCCTCGCAGTTTCTCCATCGTCATGGTGTTCTATTAACGATCAAAAATATGGTTTATTTTAAAGAGAACAGTAAAACCACTTTTTTTCCCATTTGTAATACAACATGTACAGTTCCTACCTGCAGGGTGGATTAGGTTGCTAATGAGAGTTCCACAGAAAACCAACAGGTTCAGGCTCATGTCCTCTGAATCCCTCAGGTCATCAATGTGCACGGAGTGCCAGATTCCTTTGATGCAAAAGACAAAATGTTCCTTTAATCTTGTGATACGTCAAGTTTAACGCAGTCAACAAATAATTGACTCTCCAGCAGGCCCCTCCCCCCGCTGCTACTCCGTCAAGCTATCAGAGATGACTTACCGTGGAGCCCACACTGTCACTAACTGCACTCCCTGAATAAATATGATGTGATTTTACAGAGAAGCAGACAGAAGGGTCTACAATACGTGTTTGAAGGATAAATCCAGAATGTCAAACTGCTTCAGCAGAGAAAACAGGTTAAAGAGATAATAAAGCTAGGAGCTAAAGTGTAAAAGTGAACCACCACATCATCTGGAGATCCAGACAGAAGACAATGAAATGTTTAACCACAACGGGCTCCAAATCCACTAAACCAGCCTGAAAAGGAAGAACATCTGAAACCAGTGATGAGAGTCTGGATAGTTGTCGGACCCTGGTCAGAGATGGCCGATGCTACGCTATGATTGGCCAGTCTGCATTTGAGGGGCGGGACCTATGGCAATAAACATCATATTTCACGTAGTACTGACCTCCTTGGAAACCGATGTACTGAGATTTACTTGGGATCCTAGAAACCTTCACAATGAAAATCACCCAACAGGTCTGATCCTCCAGTGACATCATGTAGTTCATGGTGCAATATCTAGAGGCAGATGAAATCATAAACTCATCTGATCTGAAACGCCTGAAATGTACTTTTATTCCACGGAACATACACAAAATCATATTGCAATCTGTTCAGGATCTTGTCATTGAGCCCTACTTTGCTGATGCTATGAGCTCATCACTGCAGTGGGATTCCTCGAGGTCCATCTGGATTAACAGGATGTGAAGAGAGGGGCCAGCATCTTGAAGGAAGCTCCTGACACAGAAAGGAGAGAAAGAGAAAGATTTAAAGACACAAATATAATTTTAAAAAGTCATGTTGCTGTTATATGAATAGTTAATACCGTATCTTGTTGTAGAAGGAGACCTCAGTGTCAAACTGGTGGAGCGAGAGAAGGAGGATCCTCTCCGTTTGCAGTCCAAGAGCAGGGGCAACAACCCTGACATCTGATTTGGTTAGCAAGCTGGAGAATGTAGTTATCTGTGAAAAACCACAAAGCAGACAGTGGCATCAACAATTTGTAAACAATTTTAAAGAAGTGGCAAAAACTAAATTAGAGCAGTAGTTTGTGGCCTACCTCTAGAAACTTGCTGGACCCCTGATGCTTGTTCAGGCAATCTTCCAGGAAATTTCGGAGGGAATGGTGATGCTGTTGTTGGAAGTACATTCTCTGGAGTTTCTCCTTCTCTTGGTTTGCCAAATCTGAATGCTTGAGCCTCAGAACAGCGTCAGGGGTGGCACAGTTCAACAAGAGACATTTAGCTAAATCAAAGATCTCTTCTTCCTCATTTTCCCCAGCAGCAATTTCCGTCTCCATCAATTCTTCGCTCTCGGACATCACTTTGTTCTCGTCATCGCATAAGTCCATTGACTCGATTCCTTGTTCTTTTCCAGCAATCTCTGTGTCCGTCGCATCACCCAACTGATTGTCATCTTTTTCATTCTGTTGATGTTGTCTCACTGCACCGCCATCAACTTGTTGTGCTCTCCTTTCAAGTGCTTGCAAGAGAGCGCTGGCACAGGCATCACCATGGTAGCCAACAAAAATGTCAGATTGCTTGAAATCTGCTGAGGCCACCCCTGAGAATTCCCCCACCCACTCCTTCAGTTTGTGGAGAACCCTGTGCTGCCACGGTTCCAGGTCAGTGCTCCTATCCACCCTGTGTTTTTCAAGCCTGTTGATGAGGGGCATGGGAAAGTGCTCATAGACTTTCTTCTGGTCCTCTACTACCACCAGTCTAAAGTTTGTATGGACACGACATTTGACTCTGTGGGAGCCGAGACCGAGATCAACGTACTGCTGCTTACTGAGGTAAACATAGTACTGGTTCAAGGCATCGTACAAGCTTTCGTAAAGATTTTGCATGTTGAGGAGGATGACAGTACGCCCGGTCTCCATGCATGTTTTCACCCGGTTAACGTTACGGCAGATTTGGGCATATTCCTGGTCCTTTGGGAATCCCGAGCCAAAGATTATTTCCGGCGGAGGATAGTCTCCTTTGGCAAAGATTTGTCGCTGAAGGAAATGGAGTGCTGCATTGTTGGTGGTCAGCAAAAGGAGGTAACGGCTCTCGTGGTTGGTGTCATGGTCAAGATTGTTTTTCACCATTTGCAAGGTGCTTGGTCTGGGAATTTCCGTTAAGTTTTGGAGAACCTCTTGGAAAAATATGACAGGGTCAAAACCCTCTGGTTGTCCACTGAAGTTACGCAAGATGGCCTCTACCATCTGTCCACCATCTGGCTCTTGTTGTGTGGATTTGACAACAGCAAAGAGCATTTTTACAAGGCTATAATAATCCCTTAGACCAAAGAACTGATTCTTTGTGGTCTCATTACAGATGCTCAAGAAGGCCTTTGCCAAAGATGGGAACAGGTGTTTGATTTGCAGGAGAATTTGGTTGGAGGATGAACAAATTCCCTTGGCAGTTTCCACAAGTTCATCCTCACTCGGATCCCATCTCGACACAAATATTCCTCTGTTCATCTTTGCTGGGTCAAGAGCCCAGTTGGAAATGCCAACAAAGCCAACTTTCATGTGTGGATCTGGCTTGTCGTTGTCAATGCAACCATCCTCCAAGAGAGGATGAAGGGTCTTCAGAGGCATCTGAGGAGAATCTTCTGCGAGTCCTATCTCATCAAGCACCACCACCGATACATACTCGTCCATATTTTTGTCTTTCTGGAAACGGGCACAGTTCTTGAATGTCCCTATGATGCCCTCCGGACTTGAGTGAGGACTGCACTGGAAGGAAACCATGTGAACTTGCTTGAGTTTCTTGAATAGTTCACAGTGGGAGTTCTGGCCCTGCATGGCATCCGCCACCACTGTTTTAGCAAGCGACTTTGAGCTGCCTGGCTTGCCAACCAGAAAGAGTGGGATCCTGAGCTCAATGCAAACCACCATGAGAAACACATTCTCTTTGAGTGCAACGTTTTTGGCTATGGTCTCCCTTGTCTGTATGTTCTCAAGGAACAAGTCCTGACAGGATGAAATCTCTTCTTGCAATGCTGTTGAATAGCAGAGAGGGTCTGGAAAGTACTGACAAACTACGGAGAGGTACTGCTCTTTGTCCACCAGAGACGGGTAGTAGCAGACTCCAACTGAAAGAATCAAGCACTTCAGTGCTTTATGAGGCTCACTGAGATGAGCGCAGTTCTTGAAAAGGACCTCGCTATGCTGGTAAAACCAAACTAGCACTTTCATAGACCTCTCCACATCTCTGAGACTCACAAAACTGCACTCATTCTTCCGACTTCGCATGTATTTCTGGGAGGCTGCTAGCACATTTGAAATGATGTCCTTGCAGACCACTGGCAAACGATGGTCGACGACTTGCTTCTGGACAATCTGTTTGATGTAGGAAAGTTCAGTTGAATCACTCAACTGACCAAAGTCCCACACCAAAGAAGCCATGCTTGGAGGCAGAGGATGAACCCTGTACACCAGCTGTCGCAGAGGGACTTTGCCGAGGCGGTCTTCTGTTTCATTTGCCTTCACCCTGTATCCTAAACCAGCACGTTCCAAACGTTTCACCATTTCAGGTGAGTGTTTCCTGTAAGGATTGCAAGCAGCTATTATTTTCAAGCCACTGTTTGCCTTCAGAGGTTCCCCTTTCATTGATTGGTCACACAGGACTTCCTTGATGGCAAAAATGGCCTCTGTGGTGTTGCCTTCGTCAAAGAACAAAATGGTGTCGAGCTTGTGCATTCTAAGGTTCTTTCTGGCAAGTATCTCTGCCTCCATCACCTTTCTGTAGATCATCTCTGCTGTAGTTCCACCATGTACCTTGACAAGTACCATGTTTTCTACTGGTTTTTCCTCCCTCTGCAGAGCACACAGGAAACGGACTAATCTGGTTTTCCCACAGCCGGTCTCTCCCATAATGACAACTGGAATTCCACACCGGAATCTCATGTGTATGGCCAACATCTTCATCACATTGTCAGCAGTGAGCTCATATGTTGGGTCTGGATCAAATGTTCTGTCCATTATTCCTTTCTTTGCACCGACAACGCAGGAAATCCTTTTGATTTTGTCCGGACGTGGCAACTGATCAAAGTCTTCAGTGAGACAGATCCTTTGCCGTTCCAAATCCTGAAAAAGGTTTTGTGACATCACGTTTTCCATCAGGACCTCGTGGCTTCGAGGATCAACTGCATTGAGTGTGTTTGGCCCCTGACATATCACATTAAAGCCGAGGAAAGACATTGAGTATCGGTCTGCATTAAAGAAAATGTACGGATGAGACTCATTTTCCCAATGCTTACGAATTGTCAGACGGTCAAGAAGGTCATCCTCCAGACTGTTGTCAATGTGCAGCATGGGACTTTCATCAGATGTATTCAGAGATGGCGAGGCAAAATCTTTTGACATTAGAATCATGAACTTCACAATGAAGCCCTTGAAACCAGGCAGTTGGTCTGCCAGAAAATCTGGATCGCAGAAAACTGAGTTCTCACAGTCTTTCAGTTGCACATTGAGGAACCAGGAGAAGTTCTTCAGCTCAGCCCAAGATGGATCTTGTATTCCACAGTATTTCAGAAATTGATTGACACAATCGATGGGATCCCCCACTCTGGATCCTTCCTGGTAGTTAAAATGATCCAGATTCTGATTGTTGCTGTAGCGCTTTAAGTATTGATAGGGTCTTTGAACCCCCTCACTGCAAAACGCCTGTTCATCCATGAGTGGATCAAAGGTCTGTTTTGTCAACACCCGTCTACTGGCCAACAGCTCCTTCACCTCTTTTGGAGGTCTACATTGGATGGTAGGCAGAATGTCAAGAAGTCCAAGCTTCATCTGTGTGAGCAAATTAAACACATAGATTATTGACATTAATGGCAGCCTGAGGACATTTTTGTAATTTTTCTTTACATTCAAAAAGGGCCAGAACCCCCTCATCTGAAACTTCCAAAACTACTCAAGACCAAACCTACCAAACTGTTTTAATAATTTAAACATTGTTTAGAATTTAGGGGAAATTTAAGGCATTGCATTCAGAGATCTATGGGACCCCAAGTTAATACAGGCAGGTTAGTGTGGATTATGGAATATTAATGTAAATGCATTTTTTCAATGAATGTTCTTCTGCTTGTATTTGGTTTGGCCATAGAAATAAAATAGGAGTAGAACATGCTGTTATCGAAAGCTGTGGCTTGACCTTTAAAAAGTTATGGGTTGACAGTCCTGTAGATACATGCACATGGCATTTTAAAACTACATTTTCTGATAGTTATCTGAAAAAGACACCGATACCTCTTTTGGCTGGTTTTGAGAGGATTTGTATGTTCTCAGGACCTCAACGGTGATCAAATGAGCAACATTTCTTCTCCACAGCATGCCATGGCTGTTGCTCAAACAGCCCAGAACCAACAGATGGAACAGGAGCTCCTCCAGACCTGAACGAACCTGACAGGAAACAAAAGTGAAGGAGAAGACTCTCAAGTACAACAAAACGACGGAACAAATGATCTGCAGAGATCGCATACTTACTCCAGCGGTGTCAATGTGCAGGAGAACAGGGTCCTGCTCTCTCAAGGGTGCCAGTTTCTCCGATAGACTCTTAATCAAAGAGTCTATATCAACACATGGCTCGATCAGTCTGATCCGGATATGACTTGCTCTGGGAGATTTCTGCTGGAACTTCTCAAATAAACGATCCACATAAAGGGATTTCCCTATTGATAAACAAAAAGATGTATTCTGTCAAGAAAAATATGCTATGCCCCTAAGTTTAATTTAATTTTGTAAGGATCTCACACGAGAGAGCAAAACAACACAGTTTTTACATACTAATTATATAAGAATTTTCAGGGTCACCCTTACCAACTGCAGGGCGTACAGATGACACCGCCCAGACTGAGAGCTGATCTGGAGAAACCTTTGCGACAGGGCTTTCTGGGAATGTGTTTTGTGTGAAGTGGCGATGTAGATATTTCCGAGCAGTCTCTGCTGTTAGACTCACACCAGCCTGTACTTTGTCATTGCTAAAGTAAGAGGGCACGTATCTGTGCTGGTGCTCAACCGGACTGACTATGATCAAGCGATAATGCGGGTTGCCGCTTCTCTCAAGAACCTCGAAGAGCTCCCCCAAGGCCACACTGACATCATATCCCAGCATTCCTGGATTGACAAGAGAGTATATCTTCTGCCCGTTTTGTCCGGCGCCTTGGCCGAGAGCTCGCCGGAGAAAGATCTCCACCTCCTCCTCTGTGGTTTCCTCTCTGCAGACTAGAACCTCGTCGGTAGACGGCAGAGGCTGCTCTGTGCTCTGCATGTAAAAAGACAGGACGGTGGTAAAAACTTCTGCATCGGGACAAAGGACAAGATTGGGCTTCCCCTCCCGGAGGACCGGAGGAAGGTTCCTGATCATGTGCTGCTCGTTCATTTCAGAGAGGCACGATAGGAAGTGGGCCAGAGATGAGATGTCCAAGTACTCGTTGAGGTACTGCGGCATGTCGTCCTTGAATTTACACCAGAGTTCTTCAAGACTGTCCTCATCGAGTAGTGAGTCCTCTGCGGCCTCCTCGTCATATTTCGTTACACCTTCATCTTCCTCCTCTGAAGAAAAATCCATCAAATTTTGAGCCTCTTCCATGTCCTCTTCGGTGTGTCCTGGTGAAGCTAGCATTAAGTCCACATAAGAAACGGACTCCATTTGATCTTCATTGTCAGACTCACTATCTTCAGGTTCATCATGGTTTGAGGTCAGACTTTCTGCATTAGCGTAAGCCACTCTGACATCACTTAGAGTGCACTGAGGCTTTATGGGAAAAAGCAAAAGCCATAACTGTGGAGGAACCGCCACCTGCCAGTGACACACTTTGTGTATCCAGTGGCACAGGTACACCATCTGCTCTGAGGTGTAGTGGTTCAGCAAGTTGAAGTTGGAGCGCATCTCAGCGATGAAGGAGCGCCATTCCTTCTCGCAGCTCTCCATGGACTGAGCCAGTGTTTGCAGCTGCTCGGTCACCTCGCCGTCGTACGGCATCTCTCTACCCTGCAGGGACGAGAAGGTGGCTGTGACGCACGGCTGCTCTTGTGGGCAGCACTGGACCTCAGCGTGCCAATCCCTGAAGAGCATGTTGCCGGACGTTTGCATCTGAAGAAGGATGGTGCCCAGTCGCTGAACTCCTTCAAAAACCTAGATAGCATGTGGACAGGAGAGTCGGGATTAATAAAGTTAATCTAAGAAGATTAACAAGACCGCACACTTTGGTTTTAGAGACATTGACACTCTTGGGGGCGTTGTTTTTGTGCGATCAATATATTGTTTCGAGCTGTTGTTTTTGTCATGAGTACTTTCACACAGAACACGAATATTACGTTGCAAAAAAAAAACGTTCAAACATCATCTGAATAACCTCTCGCCACTGTGCATTGTGCAGAGAGTTACATAAAGACAGTCTTCCATAAATGCCACTGACCTCTGTGAACCTGTTGACCTGCTCTCGGCCGTGCTCCCCTTTGGACGACATGAGCATGAGTTTGTTCTGCAGCTCCAGCAGGTCCTCCAGCTTGTAGCACTTCTCCTCTAAGCCCCTTGTCACTGTGACCGTCACCATGTTTTGTAGACATCTCTGCAAGCAAGTGAAAACCATAAATATCTTAAACAATTAAGACAAATTCATTCAGCAAAGGCCCTACATCTTTGACTTATCTGTTTGTTTTTTTATTCTTTATTCTGTCCATACATTTATTAAAGTAGGTAAGTTTGTTCGTTTTGGGAGAGGTACAGTATGCACAGAGCAATGAAGAATATGTCGGGGGGAGACTTAAAAGTAAATATTATAATTTGACCCACTTGGTCCAGAATTTAATTCCCATTATTTTTCTGAAGAAGAGAAAAAGTAAACCTTTCCATAACATAAGTATAATTCACGTTATCTATACTCCTGTATCTTGAGGGTTTCAGGAAGTAACCAGCGTCTTGTGAGTGCTTTCTTTGCAAGCTGATATCAAAATGTCAAACACGTATTCATCAGGACACCACGTTTGAAAATCAATATCTTGCTGATGTTAAATAAGCTTTTTAAAGCTTTGTTAAACTCTCCCCAGGAGGGTTTTATAGGTGGATGCTGGACAAAACCTATGCAGGAGGTTTGCTTCCCGACAAGTGGCAGTTTGATGCATTCCCTCTGAACTTCACACACTTCTAACCAGATCTCATTTGATATTGAGAGATTACCTTCTCTTTCCCATTTTTCTTTAATGTATTCTATAGTGTTGGGATTTCTTTTTTGTTATAAACTCTAGCGATAACACTCTCCTTGAATAATCTTTGTAGGCATCCAAAACTATTCTCAGTATTGGATGTTCAAAATGATGCGTACCTGAAGATATTTATAAAAAAAATCAGATTTCCCAGGACCATATTCTTCCCTCAGGTCCTTTAAATGTCCCTTTTCTGTTGACTTATCTTTTAATGGAAGACTTACCTTCTCCGTGTTGTCAGCAGACCATCCGATGTGATAAACTCCATTAGCATTGATAGAAGAAGCCAGGGAGAGAGAGGACTGCTCCACGGAGCCGTGGGTCTCCTTCAGTGCTTTCAGCCATTCCAGCAAGCGAGTCGACTCCCTCTGGAAAACAAAGGCCTCGTTATCACTCCGCCACAGAAACGGGGCTTCATGTTACCGCAGTACCGGAGAGGTCAATACCAATTTGTCTGGCAGCTTCTCGTCTCTGTTTTGGGTGTCCCACACCTGCTGAGCACACCTCATGAACTCCTCAAAGCCAGCGTCAGGGGACAGGGCGTAGAGCAGAGGGGCGTAGCCCATCACTGCGTCGTGGAAACAGGCCACCTGGTCGATCTCCGCGTCGTTCTCTCCGGCAGATATGGACGCCAAGTCGACGTACACCTTCACGTCGCTCATATCTGTCAGAGGGGGCCGAGAGGTGAGCAGGCAGGCGTCGTCTGCAAAACTACACACAATATATGTTTTTGCATTAATGTTGAGATTTTTTTCCGTTGCCCCTCACTTTTGAGGTTCTCTCGGACCCAGCAGACCAGCGTGTGGCTCGCCAGGAACTCCTCCAGGCAGAAGGTGTGCTGCTTGGTGACGGCGGTGAGTCGGTGTTTGGCCCGAAGCAGGTCGGCGTTAAGCGACCCCAGGGCCCTCTGCTTGAAGGTGTCCTCTCCCTGTTGGACAGACGGCGCACATCATTCTAAGATTATACATTTTCTTCAAAAGAAAATCATGGGAAAAAAGTGTGTTTGCTTCTGCTCGTAGTCTGCAAAGTGAATCATCATGCAGTTGTGTGTGTGTGTGTGTGTGTGTGATCTTTTAAAGATGTGTAAAGCAGTGTTTCCCAAACTTCTCTTACTGTTAAAAAAAATGACAAAATATTGCAGCCCAATTCACAACAAGCCGTATCTATAAATCATTAGAAGAGTAAATTTATGCGTAACCATTTTTTACACATCATATTGAAGAGATATACGTTTAAAAAAAAAATCACAACATCATTTTTTGCATGTGTTATTGAAAACACAAAATACACATATTTAATATTTTGAGGCCGAATAAATAAAGGCTTAGCAGAAGTTCAGTCTTTACACTCTGGAAGAAGTTCTGCAAATGTATTCGGCGACCTGAATAAAATCTCCTGCTATTCATTCATCATTTTGAAATGTCGTTAAATTAAAAACATGAATAACAAGAGTGTGCTTTCTTCTGGATAAACCTCGTAAGCCAACAGATCACATGACTTACCAGCTGACTGAGAGTGTCGATTTCTGTGAAGTTACCCGAAAGCTTCATTTTTTCAGCAATTTTCAGCATTGCTCCGGCTGCAGCCGCCGCCTCGTGCAGCTGTCGGTACTCCCGGATCTCAGCCAGCCTCGGCTCCACCCAGCTGTCGCCGGGTTTGGACCGCCCCGACTCACAAACCATCTCGGACATCAGACTCAGCTCCCTCTTCATCAGCTTTCCGTCGCCCCGGTCGCCAGACTCCACCAAAACCTGATCCAGCTGCTTGAAAGTGACGTCCGCATCGGCGAAGGCGACGCCAAGCTGACGGAACTCCGTCAGCAGCGGCTTCCAGATGTTTTCACAGATCAGCGTGAGGGTGACCGGGAGAGGAGACGAGCCGCTTTTTCTCGTTGACGCCAAAGACGCCGCCCCCCTGACCCAGCGGGACAGAATTAGGCTGCTGTGATGCAGTTTGTGCATCTCACTGGACATTTTCAGGACATCCATACTGGTTTTATACCAGAGGACCTGGGAGGGGCCCGTCTTCCCCAGCTTCCCCTCAGCATCAAAGGACTGAACCTGCACCAGTTTGTTCAGGCTCTCCAGCTGCAGGTCTGCACTGTGCTGCTTCTCCAGAGCAGACATCTCAGGAACTGGTGAAAGAAGAACCAGGTTACAGAAGAAAACGGCCAATAGTCTCTCACTTAAAGGACCAGTGTGTGGCATTTCAGGGGGATTTATTAAATGGAATATAATATTCATAACTATGTTTTCAATAGTGTATAATCACTTGAAACTATAAATAGTTGTGTTTCCGTTAGCTTAGAATGAGACCTTCATATCTATGTAGGGAGCAGGAGGCGGAGTCCGCCATGTTGCATCGCCATGTTTCTACAGGAGCCCAGAACAGACAAACCAAACACTGGCTCTGGTGAGACTTTCATGTTTTTACTTTACCTGAAGGGAGGGATGCACAATAATTTAACACAAAAAATTCTCAGAGAATCTGAATATTTTGCACTAAAGTTCTCAATAAAGGGAGAAAATACTCACAAAAGAGTATTTAAAACCATGTGGTTATTTCATAAATCGTGTTATAGAGATATGAAATGACTAGAGCTGGGCGGTAGGGCCTAAAATTTATATCACAGTATAATTTTGAAGCGCAGACAGAAACCGTATATATCATCATCATATATTCATGTTTCCAATATGAATGTTCCTAAAGGGCGAGCGCACTGGTATGGAAACTGCATGGCATAATTTCAAACATCACAGAGTCAATGTAAACCCACAAACATTCATCTGTAGTGGTTGTTTGTAGAAAACACGCAATTCAAATGGTTAGAAATAAATGATTGTATTTTTATTTAAATACTTGCTTCGAGCTAGTTTTTAGAAAGTCATATCTGTGAAAACATCTTCTTCAAACAACTTTTTTAAATTTAATTTATTCAGGTTTTCTCGCCAAAAACTACATTTTACAAGATTATAAGAGCAGAGCTTGAACGCACTATGTAAAAGTCAACACAACCTCTTTTTAAGTTTGCAAATTAGTCGGGATTCATACCGGCGGCTCACGTTACCTCACTACTAAATCCTCCACACTTTGACCTCTGACAGAATCTGAGCCAGCAAAGAGTTTCTCATTCCTCCAGCTTTACTCACCTGTGATGCTCTCTGTGACCTTTGCTATCATCTTTATCAGCGTCTCCATCTGCTCTTTCCGCTGCATGAAAGAGGTCAAATCCTTCTCTCTCTGAGCCAGAACTGCGTCGGCGTCGACGGGAACCGTCTCAGATTTGGTGTTTTTCTTGTCTGTGGATGACATGAATGCAGCCGTTATTATATCACACCGTTTATTTAAACGTTCACTGTAGTAATCATGAGAGGCTTTTTTTGTGACGTTAATGCTCATACACTGCTGATGAAGTCTCTTGAACTGCATCTTATATTTCAGGCAGGTCTGCAGGTGTCCCAGGGGCACGTGTCCCTGCAGCAGAGCCTCCACCAGAGCCTGCAGGGCAGAGACACCGCTGTGGACGACCGGCGCTGCAGCAGCATCCACCCGGATCGACGTCCAGTCACCTGCAAAACAAATGACACCCTGACCTTTAGACGACGCTACCCTCAAGGAAATGAGACGATACATGTATAGAAACGGATCACACAGTGAATGAAGGACCTTGAGACAGCAGGTGGTTCAAGGCGGACTGACAATCGAGCAGCTGGAGGACGGAGTCGTCTCTGAATCGTGTTGCTGATTCAACCACGACAGCCGACACGACAGCATCAGGAATCTCCTTCGAGCTGAGGCTCCTCATCAGGTCTCCCTCCTGCCCTCTCTGAACACATGAACAAATCATTTATTTAACATCCTTATTCATGCAGAGATTTTGGTCTATTTTTTTTCCATAACACGTCTTTTTTCAGACTAGTGGAAAGAAAACTGTAGATTTCTCCTAAATTCACCAAAAGTCACTATTACATAATGCCTCATTTGCATATTTAAACATAAGTTTTCAGAAAACTTGTAATACAATAAATAATCATCTTGATGTGAGTAATGAACTGGTGAAGTTTCATGTTGATATCTGTTAGTTAATTTTTTGGACCGATTCACCTGTAGAGTCTTCTTCATGTCTGTAATTTAACTAAACATCTCTTTAAAGGTGAATCGCCACCTTAACGTGGTGGAGGAGTTTGAGTGGCTCAGTGATCCTGGGAGCTATGTTGTCCAGGGCATCAGCCCCTGGTAGGGTTTCCCAAGACAAACAGGTCTCAGGGGAGAGCCCAGACTAAGAGCGGTTCAAAAAACCCTGATGAATTGCAGCCCACGGACTACAGCCACCTCGCCCGGACCAGGGAAACCGGGGCACCCTCCCGGAGCCAGACCCGGGAGGGGAGCTCGTAGGCGAGCGTCTGGTGGCTGGGCCTTCGCCCATGGGGCCCGGTCGGGTCAGCCCAAAGAAACAACATGGAGCAGCCATCCTGTGGACCCACCACCCGCAGGGATAAGCATCGGGGTCGGGTGCTATGTAGACCGGGCGGCGGGCCGGGCAGGGGGCCTGGGCGAGCCGATCGCCGGCAGCATAGACAAGCTCTAGGGACGTGGAACGTCACCTCGCTAGCGGGGAAAGAGCCGGAGCTGGTGCAGGAGATGGAGCGGTACCAGCTAGATATAGTTGGCCTCACCTCCACGCACAGCACTGGCTCTGGAACCAAGCTCCTGGAGAAAGGTTGGACTTTGTCCTTTTCTGGAGTTGCCCAGGGTGAGAGGTGCCGGGCGGGAGTGGGGATACTCACGAGCCCCCGGCTGAGCGCCGCCGTGTTGGAGTTCTCCCCGGAGAACGAGAGGGTCGCCTCCCTGCGCCTGCGGGTTGCGGGGAGTAAGGCTCTGACTGTTGTTTGTGCCTATGCACCGAACAGCAGTTCGGAGTATCCGGCCTTCTTGGAGTCGGTGGGAGGGGTCCTGGAAAGGCCTCCTGAGACTCCATAGTTCTCCTGGGAGACTTGAACGCTCACATGGGCAACGACAGAGAAACCTGGCGGGGGGTGATTGGGAGGAACGGCTTGCCCGAACTGAACCCGAGTGGTCTCTTGCTGTTGGACTTCTGTGCTAGCCACAGTTTGTCCATAACGAACACCATGTTCGAACATAGGGTGGCTCATAAGTGTACCTGGTACCAGAACATCTTAGGCCGTACATCAATGATCGACTTTGTAATCGTTTCATCTGATCTGCGGCTGTATGTCTTGGAAACTTGGGTGAAGAGAGGAGCAGAGCTGTCAATTGATCACCACCTGGTGGTGAGTTGGATCAGATGGTGGGGGAACCGGCTGGAAAGACTTGGCAAGTCCAAACGTGTAGTGAGGGTGAACTGGGAATGTCTGGCGGAGGATCCTGTTCGGGAGGTCTTCAACTCCCACCTCCGGAAGAACTTCTCACACATTCCAAGGAAGGCTGGGGACATGGAATCCGAGTGGACCATGTTCAAAGCCTCTATTGTGGACGCGGCTGCTAGGAGCTGTGGTCGGAAGGTCACCGGTGCCTGTCGTGGCGGTAACCCGTGAACCCGGTGGTGGAAACCGGGGGTGAGGGAAGCCGTCAAGCTGAAGAAGGAGGCCTTTCGGGCCTGGTTGGCTCAGGGGTCTCCTGAAGCAGCTGAGAGGTACTGGCAGGCCAGAAGGGCTGCAGCTGCGGTGGTCGCGGACGCTAAAACTCGGGCATGGGAGTTCGGGGAGGAGAAGGACTTTCGGTTGACCTCAAGGAAGTTCTGGCAAACCATCCGACGGCTCAGGAAGGGAAAGCAGGGCTTACCCCAGGCTGTGCTCAGCACAGGGGTGGGGTGGGGGGGGGGACTGCTGACCCGGACGGGGGACATCGTCGGGCGGTGGAAAGAGCACTTTGAGGAACTCCTAAACCCGGCCAACATGTCCTCTAGAGAGGAGGCAGCACCTGAAGACTCGGGGCGGGGGGGGGGCACTAAGGTAGTCAAAAAGCTCCTCGGTGGCAAGGCGCCGGGAGTGGATGAGATCCGCCCTGAGATTCTGAAGGCACTGGACGTTGTTGGGCTGTCTTGGCTGACACGCCTTTTCAATGTCGCATGGGGGTCAGGAACAGTGCCCATGGACTGGCAGACTGGGGTGGTGGTTCCCATTTTCAAAAAGGGGGACCGGAGAGTGTGCTCGAATTATCGGGGTATCACACTACTCAGCCTCCCGGGGAAAGTGTATGTCAGGGTGCTGGAAAGGAGGCTCCGACCGATTGTCGAACCTCGGATTCAAGAGGAGCAGTGCGGATTCCGTCCCGGTCGTGGAACAGTGGACCAGCTCTTTACCCTCGCAAGACTACTGGAGGGGCTCTGGGAGTTTGCCCAACCAGTCTACATGTGTTTTGTGGACTTGGAGAAGGCCTTCGACCGGGTCCCTCGGGGGTTTTTGTGGGGGGTGCTGCGGGAGTATGGGGTGCCGGACCCGGCCATCCGGTCTCTGTACGAATGCAGTAGGAGCTGTGTTCGTATTCTCGGCAATAAGTCAGACGTGTTCCCTGTGGGTGTTGGCCTCCGCCAGGGCTGCCCTTTATCACCGGTCCTGTTTGTGACTTTCATGGACAGGATATCTAGGCGCAGCCGGGGGGAGGAGAACGTCGGGTTCGGGGGTCTCGGGATCGCCTCTCTGCTGTTTGCAGATGATGTGGTCCTGTTGGCCTCTTTGGACCATGACCTCCAGCATTCACTGGGGCAATTTGCAGCCAAGTGTGAAGCGGCGGGGATGAGAGTAAGCACCTCCAAATCTGAGGCCATGGTGCTCTGCCGGAAACCGGTGGATTGCTCCCTCCGGGTGGGGACGCAGTGCCTACCGCAAGCAAAGGAGTTCAAGTATCTCGGGGTCTTGTTCATGAGTGAGGGTAAGATGGAGCGGGAGATCGACCGACGGATCGGTGCGGCTGCAGCAGTAAAACAGGCGCTGCACCGGACCGTCTTGGTGAAGAGGAGCTGAGCCGGAAGGCAAAGCTCTCAATTTACCGGGCGGTCTACGTTCCGACCCTCACCTATGGTCACGAACTCTGGGTCGTGACCGAAAGAACGAGGTCTCGGATACAAGCGGCCGAAATTAGTTTTCTCCGTAGGGTGGCCGGGCTCAGCCTTAGAGATAGGGTAAGGAGCTCGGACATCAGGAGGGAACTTGGAGTTGAGGCGCTACTCCTTCGTATCGAAAGGAGTCAACTGAGGTGGTTCGGGCATCTAATCAGGATGCCTCCTGGACGCCTCCCGTTAGAGGTTTTCCAGGCACGCCCAACTGGTAGGAGGCCCCGGGGAAGACCCAGGACACGCTGGAGGGATTATATCTCCCAGCTGGCCTGGGAACGCCTCGGGATCCCCCAGAACAAGCTGGAACATGTTGCGGGTGAGAGGGAAGCCTGGGTCGGCCTGCTGCCACCGCGACCCGACTCCGTATAAGCGGATGACAATGGATGGTTGGATGGATCTCTTTAAAGGCCGTTTTCTCTCAATGAGTTTGTTCTCAGACTCTGAACCAGAAATCTCCACTTCAGTAGCTCTTACATCCACCAAACTTTACACTTCCATTCTGAAAGAGATTCTGAAGGTTTCTACAGAGGGGTTTGTTCACATAGCATTCACAGCCTGATTTATACAATATTTATTACTAAAACATGGAGAAAATAGACTTTCTTTATGGTTGTTGACAGTATTTTCTGATTTATGGAGCGATACAAAGAGATATCATAAACTTCCTCCGTAAAAACCTTTGACTCTAATATGTCAACAAAATAAAAACAAGAATTTTGAACCTGGATTTATCCAACGTTCACATTTATGTTCTCAAAATGTATGAAAAGTAGCACATATTTAATAAGACAATGCCTCATTTGCATATTTAAACATAACATTTCAGAAAACTTGTAATACAAAAAATACTTGACTTAATGTGAGTAATCAACTGGAGAAGTTTCATGTTCACTTGTAGTCTCTCTCCTTAAGGGAGGTTTTATTATCATTAGACATTATTAATATGACCTGTACCTGGCAGATGGTCTTGATAGCAGACTGACACAGCTCCTCGAAACACGTCCGAACAACATCCTCACTTTTCCTTATTGCTGCCGAGGACGACTCAAGGCAGCGGACCAGGACTTTATCCTCATCACTTGCCTGCAAAGAAACCAGTTCAGACTCCTGTAACCTTCGTCCTTCTGAACCTCAGATGTCACTAAAACCAGAGGAATAATATCTATTTCACACTGATCAATAAACGATGGCTGACCTGGGAGATCCTCTTCCTCAGGTCTCTTTCCAGACTCGACCTCCAGCGGGAGGAAACTTCTTCCAGAGAGCATTCCGCCTTCAGCAGCGCATCCCACATCTGATCCAACACAGATGTTATATTATCATAAAATAAACATGCTCATCATGTTACTTTTGTTTATTATTCAAAAATTAGGTCAATTTATCTATTCAAACATTTGCAACGGAAACGCTGTAGACCAGAGGTTCCCAACATTTTGCAACTTAAGGCTCACTTCTGATGGTTATCTTTCTGAGGACCATCTTCCCAAATTACAAAACATGAGCAGAGTATTCTGTTGGTTGTGTTCGTACCTCTATTTCCTTTGGATAGCTGAGGGATTTTGCCGGCGTCACAAGGGGTTTCTGCAGCAGGCCATTCCTCCACTCTCTGATTTGGTCCTGCACTGGCTTTAGCTCGTCTGAGAGTTTCTTTTTTGAGGTCTCAAAAACATCGTCCGAGGACTAAAAGACACAAAAGGAATGCAGTGAGTTAAAGTCCCAGGATGAGGACCCAAAAGGAGCTCATGATTACCAGACGACTATCACCTCTTTCCTCAGTTTGGCTTCCAATATCTCTGCCAGTCTCATCACGAGCTGGTAGGAGAGGACGGCGGCCGCGTAGCCCTGGACGAGTCGCACAACGTGACACGTGTACTTCAACACACTGACGCTGCTCTGGTAGGCCGGCCCCACGGTTCCACCTTCCATCAGCCTACAGACACGAAGCAGAGCATCACAGGGAGCCCCGCCAGAAGGGGGCATCAGAGGGAATGTTTCTCACCTGTCCTTCTCTTTGTCCACCTTCTGCAGGATGCAGGTCAGGGTTCTCTGAGCATGCTGCGCGCAGAGAAAATACCATCAAGGATCATTTTGAAGTTAAAAAAAAGTGATTTTAAATGTTAAATATTGTCATATGCGTATTTCTCCCCCCCCCCGCTCCCCCCGCACCTTTGCATTCTCCTCTGCTCTGTTGTTGTCCTTTGACTTTTCACATTCTCGCAGTCTGTAAAACAGACTCTGGATCAGGTGTTCTGCAGGTATCCCTGTCAGGTCTGAAAATTCAGGAAGATCCTCAAATGCGACCAGAGAAGACCAGCTAATCAGGAGCAGAGGCTTCTCATTGGCCGACGGCAAGTGAGTCTGGATCAAACTCAGCATTCTCCTGTGAAACAGTGAAGCGTGGCTGAATCTCATTTTGTGACTATTTCAAACTGCCGTGTGTTGATGACTCAAATATTAAGATCTACAACACTAGATACACAAACACTTTGGGTTTCAGCTGAACAAAGGGGGCTTGGAAAGGAAAAGTTGCTTTGAGACAAACCCACTTTCTCTTGTCAGGGCTGGACCGTATATTCTCCCTGAACTTGCAGAAAGTGACATTTTCAAGTCCGGACCAGTTCTCCTCCTCCACAGCTGGACCCACTCTGGTAGCGTTGGCCCCCGGCTGTCTGAGCCTGAAGAGCAGAGGAACCAGCAGGACGAGCTCCGGCACCTTCTGCTCTGCACAGAGGTTTATCAGACCCAGCACGACGCTGACGGGGCAACAGAGAAGAGTGGGAATGAGTTACACAAAGGTCATACATCAACACAAAGGTCATACATCAACACAAAGGTCATACATCAACACAAAGGTCAGGAGAAGGGATGCCCCGCCACCCCACCCCCTTTTCGGAGCTTTTGCTCGACTCACTATTGTGGCGACTGGAAATAACTGAGCATCCAGTCCAGGTTTGTCTGGTCCATTGCGGCCTCTGAGGACACCAGGAGACACAGCTGAGTCCAGCCTTTCCCCCCCAGGTTGACTTCACACTTTCTGGTGACCGTGAACACAGACAGGCCCAGAGCGAGAGGACCGCTGCTCCTCCAGCCGCCGGGGAGCTTCTCCTCCGACTCGCCGCTTAACATCTGAACCAAAGTCTCCGCAATCAGCTCTAATGCCTGTGAATAAAAATAAAAACACGTGTTTACTGGTGGAATTTTGGATTTATTAGATAACGAATGCGTCTTGTTGCACCTACCATGACCATGGGAGGATGTGAGCCGTCTTTGAATTTCATCCTTGTGGGTGCAGAACCGAGACTCCATATAAAACAATTCAAACTGTCACACAGTTTCTCGGTGCTCTGTTTGTCTGACGGGGTCCAGTTCTGGAAGATTCTGTCCAGCAGAGCCCTCGCCGAGGCCTGCCAGGCGCCTGACACCTCAGCACCTTTTGTGCTCTGCCAGTTGAACATATAACGGCCACTTTGCCAAAAACTTGTGTCCTCACGAGCGATGAAGCCTTCGTAGAGGTACAACTCTAGAGGACACACGGTTCATGTTAAAGATCTACAGTTGTGCGTTGACGTGCCGAAGCTAAATTACTTTCTTGTCTTACCTTTAACGTTGCGGTTGAGTGGAATTTGAACGTATCTCGTGATACTTCCTGAAACTGTTTTGTTTCGTTTGTTTACTCCGTACCAATAAGTCCACCGTCCGCCTCTCGTGAAGTCCTTTTCTGGAACGGAAAGACTTGCTTCTACCAGATATCCTTGTTTTAGTCCACTAAAGTCAAAATAATGAACATTTGTTATAATCACAGCTTTACTGGAGCGATTCACAATCAGGACAGTGGTGGGATTTCATTTTGGGGCTTTGTACTTCCAACACATTGGATTTAAAACTGAGTGTGTTGAGTTGTGTAAGAGATGTAGTCCAACACACAGTCGGGACATTGATCCAATCGAGACAACCAGGGAGTCTGCAGCTTCAAAGCAAGTCGGACTCAAGACATCACAAGCTGGCAAGAAGTGACAAGTTTGTTGACTGACGTTTTGGAGCCTTGAGTTCAGCTATTTGGCCGTCGCCATCTTGTTATTTTGCAACCAGTATTTTGCAACGTTTCTGGTAGAGACCTGTCAATCATCTTGTAGCCCCGCCCTAAAGCATCCCCTGCTTTATGGTCTGTTTGACTCTAAATGGACCATAATTTAGAGTCATTTTCTATAGACTTCTATACAACCAGAGGAGTCGCCCTCTGGTGGTCAGGAGAGAGAATGCAGCTTTAACACATGAAGCTTTGACTTCTATACAACCAGAGGAGTCGCCCCCTGGTGGTCAGGAGAGAGAATGCAGCTTTAACACATGAAGCTTTGACTTCTATACAACCAGAGGAGTCGCCCCCTGGTGGTCAGGAGAGAGAATGCAGCTTTAACACATGAAGCTTTGACTTCTATACAACCAGAGGAGTCGCCCCCTGGTGGTCAGGAGAGAGAATGCAGCTTTAACACATGAAGCTTTGACTTCTATACAACTAGAGGAGTCGCCCCCTGGTGGTCAGGAGAGAGAATGCAGCTTTAATACATGAAGCTGTGACTTTAACTCATCTGAACCAAAGGCTGCCACCTGGCTGCACAAACGATTATTTTCTTAATTAATCGAATAGTTGTTTGGTATATAAAAGCCACAACTCATAAGACATTCAGTTTACTGTCACAGATGAGGAAATACACAAGAACATATTCACATTTAAGAAGCTGCAATCAGAGAATTTTCAAATACAAACACTCATCGATTATCAAAATAGTTGGCAATTAATTTACTAGTTGAGAACTAATCGATTGATCTTTGCAGCTCTTTGATCATTTTATAGTTATAAACTGCTGCTGAATGTGGCTATCTGTGTCCATTTCCTATTTTCTAACTGTCATGTTGAAACAGGAATGTTCCTCAACCTGCTGCTAAAAAATTTAAACTCTTTGTTGCTTTAAAGCAGCGAAGTGTTTTAATGGAAGAGGTACTCAAATATTTTACATAAAGTAGCAACTGTTAAGAAAAAGTAGAATATTTCCATCTGTAGAGTAGTGAAGTAGAGGGAGAAAGCAGCATAAAATGGGTATACTTAACTACAAGTACCTCAATGTTGTACTTGAGTAAATGTACTTATACCATGAAAAGGGCTCCAGGTCTCAAACAAGCAATACTCACACGAAATGCGTTATCTTAAAGGGTAAAGACCCTTCGTTGTAACACATCAAAAGTGTGTTCTGATCTTGGCTGAAGTGAAACTTTTTGTCCAGCAGAGCGTAGATGTGGACGGTGAAGGTGGGAGCATGAGGCGGAGCATGAGGCGTAGCCGGAGGCGTAGCCGGAGCTCTCACTGGGCTTCGATCGCTGAGGAGAGAGAAGAGAACACGTTTATCTGATGTGGCTGTAAAACTGAAGTCACATCGTCAAAACTCTTCAGACAGTCAGCGGAACAGAAGTCCAGGTGGAACAAAATGCGTTCAATCAGCACATTTGACAAAGTCCGTGAACTCTTTTTTTCATTCACACTTTATATCTGCAGCACGTTTATTAAAAGCTGACCACACTTTTATCTAAAACTGTTGGAAACACGTTCAAAACAGAATACTGGCTAATTTCATGCATTTCTGCAGTAACCATATTAAGATATATAACAAATCTGAGCAGAATATTTAGAATAAAATTACATAATAATCATTACAAATGTCACCAAACAGACAAAAAGGCTTCATGAAATAAAGGACATTGAAGCAAAATTGCTGCATTTCTGATTCATTCTTGTATATTTATAGACTTTAGAACAGTCAATCAAGTGAAAAGGTGTTTATTCCTCTTCTGTAATGAAATGCTGATTCATGTGAAAAATCTTTTTTTTTCATTTTTATATATATTTTAATACGGTTACTGCAGAAATGCATGAAATCAGCCAGTATGGATGAAGACTGTATGAAGCGTTCTGAAAAAGTGTCTTCAGACCGATGCTCGTATCGTAATTATTTTTTTAAAAAAAAGAACCTGTAACATGAGTTTTACCGAGAGCTCTGGGGAGGTTTTGAGCCTCCGGAGGCCTCCACACCTCCTCGCTCTCCGGACAGAGCGCTGGCGTAGGATTTCGCTTTGGCTCCTTCCCCCGAGACTCCTGCACTCAGGTTCTCCTCTTGAGACTTGGCCTCCTTCTCTGGGTTTCGATCCTTGGCTCCGTCGTCGTCGTCTAGATTTTCATTCTGCTTCGGCAGCGTCCGAGCGGCGACCTCTGGTTTGCCCTCCGGTTTGCCCTCCGGTTTGCCCTCCGGTTTGCCCTCCGGTTTGCCCTGCGGTTTGCCCTCCGGTTTGCCCTCCGGTTTGCCCTCCGGTTTGGACTCTGGTTTGCCCTCTGGTTTGCCCTCCGGTTTGCCCTGCGGTTTGCCCTCCGGTTTGCCCTCCGGTTTGCCCTCCGGTTTGCCCTCCGGTTTGGACTCTGGTTTGCCCTCTGGTTTGCCCTCCGGTTTGCCCTCCGGTTTGCCCTCCGGTTTGCCCTCCGGTTTGGCCTCGGGCGTCTCGGCCTCGTTCTTCTTCGTCTCTTCGTCGCCATCGAAGTCCGTCTGTGTTTCCATGTCGCTCTGACCAGCAGCAGGAGTTTGTGTGGATTTGTCCTCATCTTTACGCTCCATGGTTTGGGTCTGAGCCGCCACCATCTTGGCGTCCTCGCGGCGTTCTTCTCCCGCAGTCGGCTCGCTGTCTCCGGCGACGTGTCGGGCTCCTACGGGGACGCTCTGCTCCGTTTGGTTGCCCGCAGCCTCCACCTCCACCTCCACCTCCATCTCCACCGCCTCCGTCTCTCCTTCACTTCTCCGTTCCTCATGCTCTTTAACGCTCGAGGCGCTCATTCTCCTTCTTTCGCCTCCCTTCTCCTTCCTCTCCTTGTCTTTGTTCTTCCTCCTGGAGCGTCCTCGGTCCTGGAACACACAAACAGGATCTTCAACTGAGTTTTTAATTATCAATCAATCAAACTTGTATTTCAGACTCAGGGTCCAGATAAGACAAAAAAACATTACATAGAATACAATATTTAAAAACATACAAAAGCACAATTAAAATACATACGCCAACCAATGCCTTATAAAGAGACAGCTGTACCAACGTCTCCACATGGGACTGGTAGCGTGTAGTAATAAACTTTATGTTTGATAAAACCAAGATTATTTCATTTTCAGAGTCATTAACCCGGCAAATAAATTTATACATAAGATTTCTTAACACACTTCGGAAAGTACAAACATTTCACTTTGCACTTCACCATCTCGGCCTCTTAAGTAATATTCTCATTGCCTCATCATGAGCTACTTGAAGTCTCTGTAGGCTTTTTTATAATCAGACCACAAGTGTGGACATAGAGTTGTGAACAATCTGCTCTAAACAGAGACTTCTATAAATATCATCATCATCAGTCATCTGTTCTGTAATAACATGACCAAGATATTTTACCTTTTCACAGACACCAAGGTAGTTGTCAGATCATTTGAAGTCAGGGAATTTTAGATTTTTATCCTCTTTAGTTCTACAGATCAAGAATTATGCCACGGGTCTGAAATATGTCCTTTTGCATTTCTACCTTATTTCTTTTGCGGCGTTTTGTGGTCTCCGGTCCCTCCACTTGGTTTCCTGGGGCCTCCTCCATCTGTAGGGGCCTCTTGTCCTCAGGGGAGTCCCTGGTCCCCTGTTATGGTCTCTGAATACATAAAAAAACACATGCAGATAGATTACAGCCAGGAAGGGAGGAGCAAAACAAGTTATCTTTGTACTTTGTACAATCATGAATCACTTTACGATATGATGTCACCATCATAAACTAATTATAACACGGAGTTCGTCTGTAATACACCTACCAATTATTGTTGAAAAAAAAATACATATTTATAAATACATCTTATGATTTGTTATTTTCAAATCAATAAAACATACTTAATTATTTCACAAGAGTTAATTTCAGTAAGTTTGACGTTTCGTGAAGACGCACAAAAAAGGTGATTTCATCATCGGAAAAAAATAATGACACTAATTTAGTTTACGTTGCATCACGTGTCGGTTCATCTGCAATAATCTGCACTAAAATATAAAACATAAGTGGTGTGTGTTCACTTACCTTCTCGGCTGCAGGCTGACTCGACCAGTCTGTCAGACACATCGAGGAAATGTTTATTATAAACACCGTCACGTCCCGTGTGTCACTGCGAGGGAGCGGGGACAAGCTCGTGCACGTCTCTGAAGTCGTCGCTTATTGTTTAACATAAACTGCATCTAAACAAACTGCGTTGGTTTATAAAACACGTGCATCCCCTGAGACGGAGTTCAGGTTACATTAATACACATTAATAGGCATTAATAGTCGTTTTTCGGTCTTGAGTAAGCGATTCTTTTCTCCACGGTCCCTCGAGCTTTTAGTTTCGTTTCTCTCGGATTCTCATCGAACAAGAAACTTAAGATGCGCTCAAGTGTCATCGGACGTTTTCAGTTTAGATATCGGCGGGTTTCAAACCGATGACTTTTAAACTATTTAGGATTTCAGTGCTTTTTATTTTTTGTGTCTAACATGAGGTTATTTATTTTTTATAACAGCTAAATGTAACCGTGTGTTTTATAATGATATGATGGCAGCGGTGGAATTTAAACAATTATTCATATATTTAATACTACTTTATAGGCATACTTGTACCTCACTAATATATATATTTACTTTCTTATATTTGTATTCATATATTTAATACTACTTTATAGGCCTACTTGTACCTCACTAATATATATATTTACTTTCTTATATTTGTATTCATATATTTAATACTACTTTATAGGCCTACTTGTACCTCACTAATAGATATATTGTACTTTCTTATATTTTTATTCATATATTTAATACTACTTTATAGGCCTACTTGTACCTCACTAATATATATATTGTACTTTCTTATATTTGTATTCATATATTTAATACTACTTTATAGGCCTACTTGTACCTCACTAATATATATATTTACTTTCTTATATTTGTATTCATATATTTAATACTACTTTATAGGCATACTTGTACCTCACTAATATATATATTTACTTTCTTATATTTGTATTCATATATTTAATACTACTTTATAGGCCTACTTGTACCTCACTAATAGTTATATTGTACTTTCTTATATTTGTATTCATATATTTAATACTACTTTATAGGCCTACTTGTACCTCACTAATATATATATTGTACTTTCTTATATTTGTATTCATATATTTAATACTACTTTATAGGCATACTTGTACCTCACTAATATATATATTTACTTTCTTATATTTGTATTCATATATTTAATACTACTTTATAGGCCTACTTGTGCCTCACTAATATATATATTGTACTTTCTTATATTTGTATTCATATATTTAATACTACTTTATAGGCATACTTGTACCTCACTAATAGATATATTGTACTTTCTTATATTTGTATTCATATATTTAATACTACTTTATAGGCATACTTGTACCTCACTAATAGATATATTGTACTTTCTTATATTTGTATTCATATATTTAATACTACTTTATAGGCATACTTGTACCTCACTAATAGATATATTGTACTTTCTTATATTTGTATTCATATATTTAATACTACTTTATAGGCATACTTGTACCTCACTAATAGATATATTGTACTTTCTTATATTTGTATTCATATATTTAATACTACTTTATAGGCATACTTGTACCTCACTAATAGATATATTGTACTTTCTTATATTTGTATTCATATATTTAATACTACTTTATAGGCATACTTGTACCTCACTAATAGATATATTGTACTTTCTTATATTTGTATTCATATATTTAATACTACTTTATAGGCATACTTGTACCTCACTAATAGATATATTGTACTTTCTTATATTTGTATTCATATATTTAATACTACTTTATAGGCATACTTGTACCTCACTAATAGATATATTGTACTTTCTTATATTTGTATTCATATATTTAATACTACTTTATAGGCATACTTGTACCTCACTAATAGATATATTGTACTTTCTTATATTTGTATTCATATATTTAATACTACTTTATAGGCCTACTTGTACCTCACTAATAGATACATTGTACTTTCTTATATTTGTATTCATATATTTAATACTACTTTATAGGCCTACTTGTACCTCACTAATAGATACATTGTACTTTCTTATATTTGTA
Source organism: Ophiodon elongatus (assembly GCA_016806645.1). Classification (NCBI taxonomy): domain Eukaryota; kingdom Metazoa; phylum Chordata; class Actinopteri; order Perciformes; family Hexagrammidae; genus Ophiodon; species Ophiodon elongatus. The sequence goes on along the minus strand of JACSYO010000591.1, from coordinate 196,731 downwards.
TTCATATATTTAATACTACTTTATAGGCCTACTTGTACCTCACTAATAGATACATTGTACTTTCTTATATTTGTATTCATATATTTAATACTACTTTATAGGCCTACTTGTACCTCACTAATAGATACATTGTACTTTCTTATATTTGTATTCATATATTTAATACTACTTTATAGGCCTACTTGTACCTCACTAATAGATACATTGTACTTTCTTATATTTGTATTCATATATTTAATACTACTTTATAGGCCTACTTGTACCTCACTAATAGATACATTGTACTTTCTTATATTTGTATTCATATATTTAATACTACTTTATAGGCCTACTTGTACCTCACTAATAGATACATTGTACTTTCTTATATTTGTATTCATATATTTAATACTACTTTATAGGCCTACTTGTACCTCACTAATAGATACATTGTACTTTCTTATATTTGTATTCATATATTTAATACTACTTTATAGGCCTACTTGTACCTCACTAATATATATATTATACTTTATTTAACTTTTGCAGGACTTGCTTGTATTTTTCTCTTACTATGTTTATTGTTATTTAACAAAACACCAAAGGAAATTCTTTGTATATAAAAAACCCTGATTCAATATTGTATTTTATACTCCAAGTTTATTTGAGAGCTGTACTTTAAAAAGTTCCTGTCACCAGAATGCACACATGGATCATGTCATGTTTAACTATCCAGCAGTAAAATAAACAATATTTATAAAATTGTTACACTTTGACGAACCACAACAGTAAAATGCTTTTTACAGATCGGTGCATCATTAATAATTACTCAGTGATACATTATGAGTGCCTTTATTTTAAATACTTTTGCAAAAGATCATTTTTTACTTAAGTAAAATTTGTGTTACAATATGGAATATTTTTCATATTGTGCATGCAAAAATAAGGGCTAAAAAATAAAATAGAGATCATCTTTGCTGAACCATAATGATAATTTCTCCGCTGTTATGGAAAACTTACTGGTGGCAGATGACGTAAAACAAACCTTATCAGACTTAATTTAATCAGATATCAGGTCAAATATGTGAGAGATATTACTTTATTGAAAGTCTAATAGTTATAAATGTAACTGATAATGCCTGATTCACCACAAAGTGTACAACAAAATGCTGATATTCATATTTTGTAAGTCTAAATCATATATATTATAAGTCTGTGGACTAAACCCAGAGTACACACTGATGCTGCGGCGCCACCCGGTGGTAGAATATACTTTATAGTTATTACAAAAAGCAAAACATGTATAACCTTTATACAGCGAGGTTATGATTAAGATGAATAAATAAATTAAAGAGTGGAGTCAAATATGTTTCCACTCTAAAATATACTGATACATTTAGTAAAAAAAAGTTATATTTTATTATTTACCGGTAGGTGTCTGTGGCCGTTAAAGGCGAAATAAAATTCACCCGTTTTCATCGTTTCGGGTGTTTCACAACATGAGAGTCCGAATAAAAGATGAGAAACGACCTCACCTGCAGCTTCAGAGGCCAAACATCCAACTTCTACTTTACTTTTCAGGGTTATGAAGTCAAATCTAGGAGGAAGTGATCTTTAGCAGGAAAAAATAATAATTTATGAACTCATTTGGAGACGTTTCCTGTATAAACATCACATTAAACCACATCATCATCATCATCATCATCATCATCATCATCATCATCATCATCATGTCCAGCTTCAGTCCTGTGGACCTGCAGGTTTCTTGATCCTCCGAACTACGACCCTGGTTCTCCGTCCTTGAGGTCGACCTCCCGCGTCGGCCACCGCAGGCTCCGGGGGTCGGGGGTCACCTCGGGGCGGTGGGGGGTTCCTTCCGGATCGCACGCGGTCCACGAAGACCTCCACCCCGTCAAACTTGGCCGTCAGCTCAGAGAGGTGCCCTTTCAGGGCGTTGAACTCCTTGTAGAGATCTCCCAGGGCGTCCGACAGCGGCTGGATCCTGAGGGACGGAAAACTACCGTTTATTACTCGAACTAAGAGCAACTCAGAGACGATGGGAGGAGAAATATTAAACAAGAAAAGAGTCACAGTTCAATAAAACATCACACTTTGGTTAAAGATTAATCTAGAATGGGCATAGACTTAATTACAGGGCCCGTAAGTGTCAGGGCCCCCCCCGGCCTTCAGCTCCGAAATGCCAACTCAGAGAGACACTACCAACAAGGAAGAGATTCAAAATGACTACAAAGAGACACAACAACTATGAAAAGAGGCAAAACAACTACAAAGGGACACAAAACAACTACAGAGACACAAAACAACCACAAAGAGACACAAAACGGCCACAAAACTACAAAGAGACAAAACAACTACAAAGAGATGCAAAAAGACAAAAGAGACACAGAAAGAGGCTAAATAACTAGCGCCTCTCTCCTGCATGTCTGTGCCCGGAGGTTCTTACTAACGGGCTCAGGAGTAACGGTCCTCACCTCCCGTAGGCGGGCAGCACCGTGCTGTGGTCGTGAAGCAGCAGATCTTTGACCTGCGTCATGATGGCATATTTCCAGTTGTCTAAAACCAACGTGAGGTTGGCGCATCCTCTGGTGTTCCCTTTCTCCGCTACAGAGCAGGGGATTCAAAGACTCAAGGTTACTGAAGAACATTTGTGTTCAGAACAAATGAAGAAAAGGACATTAAATAGGAAAAGACTGAAGGAAGAAAAGGAGAAAATATTAAATATATGAAAAACATTTTTTTTACAAGAAAGATAGAAGTAAAAGTAGAAAGAAAGAAAAACAAAAGGAAAGAAGTAATGAACAAAGAAAGCATGATATGAGTTACAACAACAAGTTGACCTTATACTGAATGTAAAATCTAAATCTGTAACACGAGCCCTCAGTTTGGATGATTTGCAGGACAAAAGACAAACTGGGCTGAAAGTAGTAGAAACATTTTACACATAAAGATTATATAATAATAATAATAATAATAATAATAATAATAATAATAATAATCCTTATTTCTGTTTCCTAATTTCTGCATGAAATGCAACAAAGTGCTTTACATAAAAGCCAATAATTAACAGTAAAAAACTGTAAATACCACAAAATTGGATACATTTTGATTTAAAAAGACAGATTGTCATTTATAGGTAAAAGAAAAACCTCTAAAACTAGAAATATGTCTTACGGTTGTTTAAAAGCATCTACAGAGTTCGAGTCCTCAACATCCAGTAAAACTAACAGCTGAACTGCTTTTATTTTATCTCAAAGTCTATTTACGACCTGCTTTACATTGAAATACCGTTAAAACAATAGTAAACCTAAAAAACACCCAAATAAATCATTTAGAGGACTTTTCTCCAGCTTTAAAGACTTTAATGACTAAATGTATTTATCATCTTCCTGCTGACCTTCATTCTGAGGTCCGTGTTTCTGAGCCGCACTCAGAGTCACCGACAAGAAGAACACAAGTCCAGCCGTCTTCATCCTTAAAACACAAATACGTTCTTCTACCGTTAAAAAGAAACTTCATCTGCAGTTATTAAAACGTAGAAAACGTACCTGTCGCGGCTCCGAGTCAAATGATCCAGCGAGGAGGTTTTTCTGAGGGGAGTTTGAAGGAGGAGGGTCTTCAGATATCAAATATCTTCTCTTCAAACCTGCCCAAAGCTTTCCTTTTGAGATTTCTTTAATTCTTGTTTCCTAACGAGACGAAAGCTTTTGTAATAACGTGTCGAGTCTTCATGACCGAGGTTAAACAGAACAGGAAGAAAAGAAAAGAAAAGAAAAGAAAAGAAAAGGTGCAACTTGATCTGGAGCGTTTCAGGATTTACGGTGACGTCCAACTTACACATTCCTGCTCTTCATCTGTTGTCCATCTGCAGTCCTGAGGAGGCTGGGACCAGGGACCAGGGACCAGGGTCCAGGGTCCAGGGACCAGGGGACCAGGGACCAGGGACCAGGGTCCAGGGACCAGGGTCCAGGGACCAGGGGACCAAGAGGACCAAGGGACCAGGGGACTAAGAGGACTAGAGGACCAGAGGACTGGGTGGGGGGTGGGCGCTCGTTAAAGATCCATCATGTCAGATATCCTGATCTGCATGTAACCCGGAGACTTTAACGACGACTTTACAAGATAGAACTCGACACAAAGTGTGTTTTCAGGGATTCACAAGAACCTAAATACAGAAGGTCAGAAGTATAACACTCCAAAATTAGCTAATTGCATATTTGCTGGCTCATAAATTGGAGTACAGAAATAGCAAACTGGGTTTGAGGTCATTTAAGGTCGAGATTAAACGAATACAAAATTATTTTAAATTATTGTAGGTCACATCCCGACTCAAGACCAAAAGAAAAAAAAATGTTTTTGTATTTTTATATCAAAATCAAATCGTCTTTTTAAAAAAAATAAAATTAAACAAAATTAGTGCTTATGTAAACCAGTACCGACCAGTTTCACCTGATGACATCATGACGTCCATCCATCAGTCAACACACAGGTGTGTGTGGAGCCCCGTCCTCCGGAACAGGCTTCATTCTAAACCCGCCCACTTTTGTTCGCGGTCCAATCAAATGCAAAGGATTTGATTTGAATCCCTCTTACACCGTTCAAGTATTTGGTTTTACTCGGGAACACGTCACAATACACAAGATAAAGAAGCTCCAACTAAACTTAGCTACATGTCAAAAACAAAATAAATAAACATGCAAATTATAAATAAAGCAATAATGTTTTGAATAAACTATGAACAAAAAATAAACTTATCTTAAAGTTCACTTTGAATGATTTTAAATTGGGGACTTTGGGACGGTTTGGGGAAGATGGTGAAAAAGTAAGTTGAGATCTTTGCAAAGGCGCGCCATGTTTTTTCTCACCAGCCAATCAGAGGAGACTGGGATCTTAAAGAGATAGGCGCTCTTAAAGAGACAGGCTGAGACATGCGCTCTTAAAGAGACAGGCGGAGACATGCGCTCTTAAAGAGACAGGCGGAGACAGGCTCTCTTAAAGAGACAGGCGCTCTTAAAGAGACAGGCTGAGACAGGCGCTCTTAAAGAGACAGGCTGAGACAGGCGCTCTTAAAGAGACAGGCTGAGACAGGCGCTCTTAAAGAGACAGGCTGAGACATGCGCTCTTAAAGAGACAGGCTGAGACACTCTTAAAGAGACAGGCTCTCTTAAAGAGACAGGCTGAGACATACGCTCTTAAAGAGACAGGCGCTAAAACGAAGCGTTTCAGACAGACTGTCGGATTATACCTGTTCACAGACAGTAGGAGAAAAACAATGTGTTTTTTTTTTTTTAAACATCAAAGCATGTGAAGATGTTTTAGTAGAAACCTGAAATACAAGTAACGATGTAAAAATTAGCATGGTGTGTCCCCTTTAAATTTAAAGCCCTAAAATAAAAGTGATCCAAACACTTTGGTATCATAGTCTAAAAGTGTTTCCCACTAAAAATAAAGCATTTTATAATCTTTCAGTTCTCATTTGATGATTATTATTTTGAGAACTCAAAATGATGTGCTCAGAACTTTCTGGTCTATTTGGACTTTGTGATTGAATCTAACCAGTCGGCCGAAACAAATTAAACATTATCTGCAATGAGAACTCTTTGTTGTTGTTTTTTTTTTATTTATTATTATTTAGTCTCAAATCCAGGTCAACAGCATACAACTTCCAGGGTCCTCGGTGAGCGCCGGCTGTAACTCCGAGAGCATGCTCGCTCAGCAAACGGCCCCGGATCAATACAAAAGGAAAAGGTCACTGCCGTCTGTTAGCGGGGCATCAGATAAAACGCTCTCGAGGGGGGGGGGTAATATCACCGGGGGAAAAAAACAACAAAAACAAACACGCATTTTCAAATGAACCTACAACTAAAAATATATTCTCACTTCATCAATGGAATCACTGTCAAGCTCGTACGAAGAAGCACACGGTTCATAAATAGATCTGCAGCCAACGACCCGCCTTCTGAACTGAAGAGGCCCGTTTCCCTGACAACCACCCCGATGGAGAGTATTTATTTAGAGATTCACAAAGTTATTTTTTGGGGGGGGAGGGGGCGACTACTACCCCGATACGTCCACTGCTGACTGCGACAGGTCAAAGGGTTCGTTCACTGAAGCGACAGAGTAAAAACACCCCACTCACCACTAGTGGCCTCAGAGATAGTTTGGTTTTGTTTAAACTATTCCGCTCACCTCCATCAATCTCGGACCTGTTAATCTTTACGAGGCAAGTGAGAAAATGTTTACATTTGATATTTTAGGTGAAATCAGTCTTTAAGCGGCCATCGAGGAGCGTTCACTGCTTTTCACATTGTTCCAGGCTCCGCCCCCTCCTGACGTCGGTAGCTCTACAGAGTCTGACCGGCACACATCCCGCTGGAAGAAGCTCAGGCGTTTTTATTTGAAAGCACAGACAACAATCAGGGCTGCCCTCTCTCCGTCGATTAGTCGTTCTTTATGCCCTTTTTTTTTTTTTTTTTTTAATGCTCATTTCCAAGAAACTAACGAGCACATTGCCGGTAAACACAAGACTTAAAGTGGAGAATTAAATCAAATGTCTTCGGTCGAGGACAGCCCTCATAAAAATCATCCGCAGAGCCCAACAGGCGGTTCGTTGGCCATCGTTCTCTCCCCGTGGTGACGTGTTCCCCGAGGCCGTACAGCGGAGGAGATGAGCTACATGTTGTGCCTGCTCGAGTTCAAAACACAAAATCCAAAAGCTACAGTTCCAACAAACCAGCAGGAGAACAACAACCAGCGGCACTCGTTACTTCTGCAGCCGGTGGAGGGTGAGCCGCGTGTGGGGGGCTTCCCCCACTCGGGACTTTAAGGTAATTTAATACTGAAAATATAAACTCTCTACTTGGGTGGAATTACTCTGAGCGATGATTGTACTTTAAGGGGCTTGTCAAAGAGACCAGGACCTATAAAAACCTGGGTCCACGCTGAAGAGTCAAAATGTAAAGCTACGCTACAATCCGATAATAAAAAAAAGAAAAAAAAAAAAGAAGAAGAAGCTTAATTAAATAACAGTATCATTCCTCAAATGTATTTATACACAGCAAGATTTATCCAGAAGACGTTGTGAGAGTGAGCGGGGCTCTGATGTGAGAGGGACGTCCAAACACTCCAGTCTTTGCTGTTGTCTTTGAGTCGCAGCAGGATTCATTTGAGGGGGCTGATTATTCGAGGGGGGGGTTGGGGGTTGGGGGGGTGCCTCAGCCAAAAAGTGCTTTACCTTAACGAGCTCCGTCGCTGTGAGGAGGGATACAAAAGAAACAGTCTGGTTTTATCTGATTTACTTGATGAAGTTGATGTAAACGAGTGCATCTTCTTTCACGTCCGTGAGGTGTGGAGGGACAGACGCTTCAACGCGAGGCCAAAGAAAACAAACGGGGGGAGAGAAGGGGGGGGGGGGCAGCTGGTCTCGCAGCTGGTCCGGGTGCAGCGATGTCACTGGCGAGTTACGAGGAGGGGGCGGGGCGGGGCGGGGCGTAACGATCAGGGTGTTCTAACTGCGGGGCAGGCTGCACATCTCACAGTGCTCCGTGCCGGGCTGGTTCATGAAGGTGCAGTGGAGGCAGGACCACATGGCTGAGGAGGAGGCCGGGACCGAGGGGCCGCCCGTGGCCCCGTAACCCTGAGAGCTGGAGGGCTGCCCGCCCACGGTGCCTGGGGGGACAGGAGGGCGGTTAGAGGACTCAAACTAGGGATTCACTGCAAAGTAACTGATTATCTTTTATATAAAATTAAACAATCGTGAAACATGCTCATCAAGTGGAGGCTTTAAGTTGTTTTGTCTGATCAGCTTTTATCAGGGTTTCAACCAGTTCCATTTACACCACATAGAATGAAGCGTAAAACCTGTTTGTACTGTACGCGGTGTGAAGTATGAAGGAACATTAGCATGAATGGAAAGAAGTCCTGGATTTACTTTAAAGGGCCAGTTTGTAGGATTCAAGGAGATCCTTAGTGTATAATCATAAACATCATACGCGGTTATATATGTGGTTCTGTTCTCCACACCGACCCTCTTCCTTATTAACAGCTAACAACAATATAATAAAATCATATTTAAGACCATTCTAGATCTTTTTAAGCTCCAAAAGTAAGATCTTCAAGTATATTTAACCAAGAAAACTGGAAATTTGAGATCTTTAAACCTGCGGATGCTCGACATAGTTGCTTGATAAATGACAATAACTAAAGTAAACTGAGGTCAGGAGGAACCGAGTCAGAGGAGGCGCCTTACTGCACAGCTGCTCGATGGTGGCCCACTGCTCCGACTTCTTCCAGGTTTGTGCCAGATCTTCATTAGAAGTCCTCACTGCATCCAGTAGCAACCCGATGCTGTCCTGCAGACACAAACACAAACTCTGACTCACATGGTACATTATACAATACTCAGGAAACCATAAGACAAGAAACACACCACCAGCTCTCTGCTCTGTCAATCTGGATTTTATAGAAAACATCTGATGAAGCTGTTGTTAATTATCTTGACACAGAAAAACATTTCTTCTTTTATCCTCTTATGAGCGTCATGTTGGGCCACGGGCCAGTTTGAAAACATCCTCACACCAGTAACCGCTTCCAGGCTGGAGAATGTTATTCTGAACCGTTGTCTCTACGTTACAAAGGGAGGAGTCGACCTACTCTCAGGGGCATGACTTCATTGGTGACGAGGAAGAGGAGCAGATGGAAGTCTGACACGATGTCCAGGAATGCCGTGGCGGTGCACTGGGACAGGTATGTGGCTAAGCTGTGGAAGTCCTGCGGAGAAAAATAACAAAAAAACAAATGTTTAACTTCCTCCGTGTGTTTCTGGTTACACGTCTGAAATAATGTGTTTTACATGAGCTGAAGAGATTAACGTTTAGAGCTCTGATATATAAAACAGGTCAGTGAACGCCCCTCTGAATCTGAAAGAGTCTAAAGGAGACGACTAAGCGTCCTCACTAGGACACTAGTCCTCCTTCAGCTTAGTGGAGGAGACGTGAGGTCATGTGACCGTGGTGGAGTTCCTTTATAGGCTCACCTTAGCTTCTGACTTTACACTTCAAACATCATTAATAAAGATTATCTTGATGAACTAAAGCTGTAAGAATCATAAACGTTTGTTTGACACAGATTATTTTCTGCAATAATCCAAAATCCAACGGAAGAATCCCGCTGGCCTTTTGTGGAGGGAACCAGAGAGACGCTAACTTCCTGTTGGCTGCAGCGCTCTGTTGTGTAACGAGAGCAACTTCCTGTTACTTAAAAAAAAGCAGGCGGAGATTGTTTTCAAACTTCTTTGTGTTAAAGGAATATTTCCCAAATCTCAGACTGTTTAAAAAAACAAAAAAACACACAAATAAACTATATTTTACAAGAAAATGTATGAATTCATTCTGAGGTGATTATTTAAATCCACGAGTGGTTCAATCAGAGGTGAGAAGGTTTAAGTTACTTGTGTCTCTCCCAGAATATCTCGGTTCTCGATGGGGAAACGTTGTGTGGAGCAGAAGGTGTACTGGGGGTCCTTTGGAAAAGTGGTAGTTATCTGGAGAAGAAAACAAACAAACAAACAAACAAACAAACAAACAGGGGAATTATCCATCTAAAAAGGTACATTCAGAAAGGAAACACACACCTAATGACAACAGAAGAAATAAATCCTACTCACATCTATGATGAGGTACTCCACAGGAAGAGGCCGAGCTAGAAACGTGACATCGTTTCCAAACTTGTCTTTATCCTTTTGGATGAAAAGGAGGAATACATACATAAATACATAAATACATAAATAAATAAATAAATAAATAAATAAATAAAAGCGTCAAATCTTAACATCCGGAAACAAAACATCAGGGTGGACCGACTCACAACAGCCCAATGACAAAGTAAGAGTAAGAGAGATTCATCAGCATTCTCAACCACATGCCCCATACTCCTTTACATATTAATAATATTAATAATAATATTATTCTAACGTAGGCGTTACCTTGTAGAAGACGTCGGGGACGTACTGCTCGGAGCAGGACTCCTTAGCGAAGCCCAGCTCCGGAGCGTCTTTGCAGGGCAGTAGGCACTCGTCTCTCACCAACGCCATGCACTGATTGGACACCTGATACCCTTCAAAGTGCACCTGGTTGTCCGGGCCGCCTGCACACAGGGAGCAGAATGATGTCAATCGTCACTGATGATGAAGACGAGCCGGTGGATCCACATCACCACATTAGTCGGGCTTTTACAGCCCAGAGGGTCACGGAGAAATATGCACCGCTGTTCTTTACTTAGCACTTAAACCAAATTAAAAAACATCTTTTAATGTATTAATGCTGAATGTAGTATTAGAGTAGTGATGATATGAGAGCAGCAAGTCCTCGTTTAAGAAGATAGAACCAGAAAATGTTAATAAACAACTGAAGTGATTCATTAATATGGCTGTAACGAATCAACATTCAGCTTATTTTTTCCTCTTTTCACGTCTATTCATTGTGTTTAAAGCCGGTACTTTACTTTACTGTGTAAAGCTCAGGCTTCACTAGTATTATTAGTAATATACTAGTTGTAGAATGTGATTTAATGGGTGGCTGCGAAGAGTCGTTTCTGACTCGCGTGATCGAAACATGTCAAATAAACTGCAGAACGTTGCAAAATCCAAAAGTCAAAATTTATTGAAAAAAAGATCAACTTCATAATTTTTTTAATTCACATATTTTGATGTAACGAAATACTCGTTTCAATCTTTTTATATTTTACGGTGACGATGTCGTGAAATATGACGACAGACATTCAAAGCTTCATTCCAAAAGCTCAATAGAAGCTTTGAATGTAAACAGAGATATTAATTAGTGCTCAGAAAGGTTTGTTGATCAGCTGATGAAGCGACTGGAATTGAAACCAGGACCTCGTGAGTTACACAAAGCCAGCCGGATGAAGAGCGTAAACTAATTTAAAACACCAGCTTTACACATGAACCTCATTTCCAACGGCTACGTCTCCACACAAAGGGAAAGTAAAACAGATGGACTGGCATTAGATGCGTCGCCATGACGCCGGCGTTTTGCTGCCAGTGCCTCATTAGAGCGAATGACAGCGATGAGGTCAGCGCTACGATTTGTGCTGTTCTTTCCCCCGGGTGGGCTTTCAAGGTTGCGAGGGAGGGAAAGCGTAAAGTCTTGGCCTCGATCCCGCGGACCAGAGAGCATCTGGTTTGTATCACGCCGCTTCATCGGCTCAGAATTACTACCAACACGATGCACGTACTTAAGAGGAATTAAAAACACAAGTCTGTAGCTCCTAAAATAAACTCAAGAGTTACTTGGTATTCAAGAAAAGTTAAGTTAAGAATGTTAATGGACGTAAACATTGAACTGACTACTCGGTGTCATCTGTGAGATTAAAAAATGACCTTTGAAGACAGATTTCTATGTCTTCTAATCTTCTAATCTTCTCCTTCAATATCCAAACTGGACTTTATTTTGTTTTCTTTAAATAGTGTATCATTTTAGCTACATATTTATGCCACATGTCGTGGTTTAGACAATAACTATAGCATCAAAAGGAAGAGTTGGCCCGGACTTTAAACTCAGTGAACACAAACATACCTGTTGCCACCACGGTCACGAACTTAGAGCCAAAGTGTCCGTCTCTCGAGAGTCTGCAGGAGTTTGAGTGTAGATTCTGGAAGTATCCGGCTGTGATGCACTCCTCTGCGCTCAGGTAGTGAGAGTCCTAACAGCAGGAGGGACAATGTTTAAATGTGGGGGGGAGGGGGGGAGGGGGGGGCATGTTACTCTGATTTAAGGTGGTCTTTGAGGGAGCTGCATGCTCACATGGTTTCTCGTGTAGCGGACCGTTCCTATCCTCGTGTCCTCAGACAGCAGGTCAGTGAAGATCCAGCCCACCTGGAAACCAGACAAAACACAATCAGATCAAATAAGTAGAAGTCTGGATTGAACGGCTGATTAATCTACAAAAGAACTGATCGTTTTAGGTCATAAAAAAAAAAAGAAGAAGAAGACGACGTGTCACTTTTAAAGCTGCTCAGATGTGAATATTTGTTTTCTATGATAATGAACTGAACATAAATTTGTTTCTGACTGTTGCTCAGACAAAACAAGAATGGAATATTTCACCTCTGGCTTTAGGAAATTATTCTGGACATATATGTCACCATTTTATGGACAAAATTATTGATTGTAAACAGAAAGAACAGAGAGTTGTAAACGCGGCCTTTCCCATCGAGGTCAACACACTTCAGCCATGCAGACATATTTATGTGGAACAGGAGGGAAAATAAAAGGCTCATGTTGAACAGGCTCCCCGTGACTGAGGCATAAATCTGCCCTGAGCCGGAAAACCAAAGTCAGCATTAGACGTGGAACAAGGTAAGAGACCTAGAAAGGTCACTGGGAGTCACGGCGCCTAACCGAGCGAGGGAGGAGCGACGGCCCACCTTGCAGAGGCCCAGCTTGGCAGCGATCTCGTCCACAGCTGCAGCTTTAGGATCCTCCACCAGCTCCAGGCTGTTCTGAGTCGCGTTCTGAAACACGGCAGAGACAAAGAGTCACGATCAAGTGAAGACTAAAAGAGTTACTGCTGCAGGGTCAAGGGTCAAGGGTCAAGGGTCGTTCACAACGGGAGGGCGAGCAACCGCAGCTACCAGCCGTGAACTCGCATCTCATATTCATGGAACACTAAAGAAACAAGTCCAGCATTAGATGCGTTAAAATGAAATAAAAAAGGTTAAATATCCTGAAAACTATTTGATTTGGCTGCAAAATATTTACTCAAATGTAGATTTGTAAGAAAAGTGAATGGACCGTGGTAAAATCCCCGTGAATCCCTCACCTGTGGCGGCTCGTAGATGGCAGCCACCTCGGCTCTGATGCCCAGCGGGATGTCTTTGTGCTCGGTGTACCGGCCGTACAGGTAGCCCATCCTCTGGCTGCCCGTCTTCCTCCAGAAGTCCAGGAAGCGGTCGGCTATGGTGTGGTTCTCGAACATGATGTTGTCCACGTGTCTGTATTTCTGGGAGAGGAACAGAGAAAAGCTTCAGGCAGAGCTCCAACATGTTTCTTAAATAAACGAATTATTATAATACAATGTTACGTGGCACACCAAACCTCTGCTGTGAAGTACTTTGAACAACTCCCCCTGGATAAAAGGGGCCATATAAATAAAGTGTATTGTCATTATTAGTATTGTACCTGTCTGTTCAGCGTGAGGGCGCTGGGCTGGCACTTGGTGCAGATGCCCTCCGGCCAGGGAAGGTGGCCCTCACAGCCCGACTTGATCTTACAGCTGATGTTCTCCAGAGCTGCAAACTTCCCTCTGCAGGAGACAGAAAACGGGGTTAGAGTAGAATTTAAACCACGTGGGTTTACACTGACTGAGTGGAAGCTTCTCACTTATCAGATCCACCGGTCAGCTTCCGAAGGTATGCGTGGAATGACATGTGCTTCACTGGCGGGTCGAGGTGATTCAGGTAGTCTTCGTCGAAAGGCTGGCAATAAAAAGAAGCAGCAGCCAGTTTCAATAAGTAGAATCTGAATGAACCTGTGTAACAGCATTACAGCCTCAGTTTAAAGAAACGAGAACACTCACCTCTAATGGTACGCAGTGCACACATTTCCCAAGGGAACCATGGTGACATCTGGAACAAGAAAGAAGAACGATTCAGAATCTGACACCTGGTTTCATTCGGATGTTTTCCAGTTGGTCGTGTCCTTACAGCTGTGGATCTTTGTTCCTGTAGATCTTGCCGTCCTGCTTGGTCAGATACTGATCGATCTCGTCCTCCTGGACCTGGGGCGCTGAGAAGGACCGGGGGATCACGGAGGACGAAGAGGAGGAGAACGAAGAAGAGGATGAAGAAGATGAGACGGACGGTAGGGACGAAGATGAGTGTGGGGTGGCAGTGTCCATGACCTCCCCGGAGGAGGAAGAGGATGCTGTGGGGACCAGATACAGCATGTCGCCATGCCTACACAGAAGAGAAGATTTACATTTTTCTGATAAATTCATACATTGTCATTTTATTTACACTAAAATGCCATAACTTTACCAGAAGTATTCCCATTAAAGCATCAAAACTTCTTGTAATAAATGTTTGAATATATGATATATGAATATATGATGTCGGTGGGTTTTTATTCCTTGAAGCAGATACATCCTCATTGATTCTACTTGTTTCTTCTCAGTGACGCGTTTGCTCTCACTTACTTGATCTTCAGCAGGCTCATAGTTTTGTTCTGGGAAAGGATCTCTCCGGTCTTGTTGCGGTTCAGATACATAGAAAACCCGTTGGAGTTGAACCCGAACTCTTTGGCCACCTGAGAGAGAAATGATGCCGTGTGCCGATTAGACCGGATGAAAACATTGTGTCATGTGGCCTGAAAAGGAAAACACGGCTAACTTTCATCACCATGAAATGTATTTAACGTTGAGAGAATCAAAATACACAACGTTTTGTCTAAGCTTAAACTTTTCTCCTTTTTTGGAATCAACTCTGGGAAACAATTTAAAATCAACATGTGCCAATGAAACAGGAGCACGTGTAAAGGGTCTCCACCCTTAAACCAATGTTGATCAACCCATAGAAGCAGATTAGCATAGAGCGTTTTCGTTTTAAAACTGGCTGGAAGTCGTGCTGGAGAGCTTTTATGCTTTTGTTCTTTTACAGTTTCTTTGTGAACTTCACAATAGTTGTGCAGAACATAATAAGTATTTAAAAAAAAAAAAAAAAAAGGGAAAGTCCTCAGTTTTGTGTCCATCACCCTCCTCACAGCCTCAAACATAGACTTCAAACGCCCGCTTCCTGGTGCTGACAGCACCGCTGGACACGCTGGAAAAATAGCTTGCTTCCTCCACGTGTAGGCAGCAGTAGAATTATAAAATGTAGACTATAAACAACAAGGTCGGCAACGCCTGTAATTTGTTGTCCATGTTGAATTCAACCACTGCTAACCGCCCGGTTATGAAGACCGATGTTTGATTTCTTCCGGCGGCGTGACCAATCAGGGAAGGACATGTCGTGACTGCTAAGACCAGATCAAGTAGTGAACATGGGCGTCTGCGTCCTCGTTTTCAAAAAGGTCCACATTTCTGCCCATCCGGACTACGACGCAACAAACTAAAACGGCGTCAGCAGCGTTTTCACACGTCTCCGTTTTAGGGCGTGTAGAACGCCAGAGTAGTGCGGACGCTCGGCGTCAACGTAGCAAAAGTTATGCTTTTTAAAAACGGAAACAGTGGTGTGGATGTGGCCGTAGAACGAGAGAGAAACTCGGTTTGTAGGAAGCTCTGCCCGAGGACACCCCAACTTCAGTAAAGTTAAGATAAGAGCACAATGATTATCTTGGCATAAAAACTGAACTCATGACACTTAATACAGAACACGATGCCGAAGACAGCCAGTTAGACCTTGTGACATCTAAACAAAAAGACCAGCACAAATATCTACCAACTACCACTGGTTTTCATTCATCTTTTAAGGTCAGTGTTGGTGACACTAAGCAGAGAACAGTCAGAAGCACTGAGCTCCTTTGAGCCTGAAGTCAGTGTTTCTCCGAAGCCACACAACAAGAAAACAACGCAAGATATTTTGACTGTACGTCGGGTGAAACTGTAGACTGTCAGACAGGATATAACTATGAGTTCCTTCTATTCTGCCTCAGCTGCAGAAAGAAAACCTGCAGGGCTCAGACAGACTCTGCACTGTCTGCTTCAAAGCCATGGTTTTCTATTCCAACCATCGCTGGCTGCAGGGAACGAAAACTAATCCCTCGATTGATCTGCAGGCTCCACCATCCTGCCTTAACACGGGTGCATACATTTTTAATGAGGTGCTGCTGCTTCGCTCCGCTGTGACCAGAATGCAGTTAAATCCATCGTTTCAAATGCATTTCTAACTTATTTTTGAGTGCTTACGTACGACTATAGGTGCGATGGAACCAAACTAAGAAAACACAGGACCGACTGATCCGTTTTATGTGTTTATAATTCTCTGTAGTGACAGGGTTGTAAAGCACAACCTGCTGCGCAGCTGCGATAACAAGCGAGCAAAGCCCCTCATCCACTACGCTGCCTGAGAGCAAATCTCCCCGGCAAGCCACGTGTTAATAGAGGAAGCCGGCCGGCCACACGGGAGCGGTGCAGGACTGACCTGCTCTGGTACTTTCTGCACAGCTTCTTACATAAATGAACAATGAGCGGCCACAAAAGCCCTGGAAACACGAACGTACTTTGTGGCAACAGTGCAGGCGTTGTTGTTTGCAATACTGTAGAAATAGTACGCCTGAAGACATGTTCTGCAAACAGAGATTTATGCAGAAATTGACCCACGAAGAAAGCATTTAAGGAGGCCAGAGAGCTAAAAATGTGATTATGTATAAAAAAAAAGACTGAAAACTGTTATGAAATACAGTACCTTCTTTAAAAAAGCAGCAACTGTCTCCCTCTTGGTTGAAGCAACTTTCTTCATCCCATCTGGGGATTGTACCCTGATGACCTATAAATAAAAGACAGCAGCAGTATTGAGAGGTCAGAGGTCATAGAAAGCTTTGTTAAATACTTACAAACAGAAACAATGTGGAGATATTACAGTTTCAATATGACCTGTCAAACAAAACAAGGTCGCCTCTCCTCTTTAGAGTGGAGTCAGAACATTGTGACGACGATGACAGTGCAAAAAAAAAAAGTAATGTTAACGTGAACCTCGACTTTTAAAACAAACAGCTTCTATAATGCGACTTTAAAGATGTCGACTTTAAACCAGACAACGTTAACTAAAGCGGTCACGGTGTGTGAGTCTGTGTGTGTGTCTGTGTGAGAGAGTCTGTGTGTGTCTGTGAGTGAGTGTGTGTGTGTGTGTGACTGAGTGTCTGTGAGAGAGTGTGTGTGTGTGTGTGTGTGTGTGTGTGTGTGTGTGTGTCTGTGAGAGCGTGTGTGTGTGTGTGTGACAATGAGAGTGTGTGTGTCTGTGAGAGTGTGTGTGTGTCTGTGTGTGAGAGTGTGTGTGTATGTGTCTGTGTGAGTCTGAGTCTGTGTGTGTGTGTATGTGTGTGTCTGTCAGTGTGTGTCTCTCTGTGTGTGTCCGTGTTTCACAGACAACAAAGTATCACTTTTAATGACTCAACAACATCTCGGCCTCCTTCATCTCCACCAATCACACTGATGTTTGACCAATAACCTGCGCGAGCTAAACACACTATTCCTATTATATTCTATTCTATTATACTATATTATATTATACTATACTATTCTATACTATATATACTTTATATTCAGACGTCGTCAGCCAGCAGAGGTGCTAATATGAGTCGGGTTCGCCCCACAGGCCCGACTCACTCTCCGCTAATGACGCGTTAGCTCGCGAGCTAATTCTGCTGCCTCATCACTCCGGACTCCGGCTAACCAGCTAGCTAACCAGCTAGCTGACGTTAGCCGACCAGCTAACTGACGTTAGCCGACTCGCCCCGTCGCGGCCGTTGACACAAACCCGTCGCTATACTCACAATAACATCCGCCATGTTGCTCCCGGTGGATATCGCCGCGTTAGTAGCCGGAGACGCTCAATACAGGTTTCACGAAGCGCTGCTGTCTGTCAGCGAAACTCCATCCCACAAACTCCAACGCCGAGTGTTGCAGACATTAGCGTCCGACCAGTTTCCCACCGGTCCCACACCGAAGCGACCACGGGCGAAACAAGCTTTCAGTTTTTCTTTCGTTCCACTTCTCTGTACTGCAACAAAGAAGACATAAACACGATTTAAAATGATTAAACAAATGTTTTAAATATATGCAGGGCTTGATTATCTCTTAGGATAAGTTTGCTTTCGGGACTTTCTGCCAGAAAGGGTACATTTTAACCCAAATCATGATGTTTTTCTAAACCTAACTATGTCGGTTTGTTGCCATCATTTTATTAACTGAACATTTGTGGCCCTGACTTAAAGAGGGACCCTATTTTAAAATCTAGAACTTCATAATTTTTAGCTTATACTGTTCTATGGAAGCCCATTTCATAATTATGAGATAGTATCTTATTATAATGAGTCATAATTATGAGATAGTATCTCATTATGATGAGTCATAATTATGAGATAGTATCTCATTATGATGAGTCATAATTATGAGATAGTATCTTATTATAATAAGATACTATCTCTTAATTATGACTTACTATCTCATAATTTTTATGACTTACTATCTCATACTTTTTATGACTTACTATCTCATAATTCTGAGATGCTAAGTCATTATTTTGAGATTGTATCTCATTGTAATGACTTACAGATCTTCATTTTTCATCACAATGTGGAAAAGGGCTTCCATACTGTCCTGACATGATGAATAGAGCACGGTTCTGTTTGGTTCCTGGGTCTCTGGGCTTATCATTTGTTTATGTTGTGGAGTGCAACCTTTGCTACACTACTACTTTATTTACTTTAATAGAACAAAGTATCATCTATTTTAGGCCTATGCAGAGATATGATGTTTATAAAAGTATGAATCCCCCTTTTCCTATAACTGTAATATATTTTATATAAAGTTGCAATAATCTAAAATAGTTGTGATGTGATTGATGTTGTTTGTAATCTAATGAAGGACATATACATGGTAACCATTTGTAACAACACAACTATAATGTCTTGATATGGCAGAGCTGATATATATTAAATAACAATATTATATTACGCAACCTACGTTTCTTTCTGGTATTTGTTGTGATACTGTGATTTATTTAAATTGTGTTTTTTTCTGGTCTTTAAAGCAGCATTTCAGTCCCTGTTTATTTTTAAGGTCTTGAATATAATTAACAATAAAAGTCAAATCATAATTAGCTTCTTATAGATGACATCACCCAACGCTACTGTTGATGAAAAACTGTATGAGAGCAACAACTATCAAATCCAAAATGATGTTGACATGTAAGTATTCATGCATGTGTGTAAAGACTATATATTATATATATATATATATTTATATTCTCAGTGTATTTTAACTTCAAGACAGAAATAAAGATCGATCTGAATACACACTCATAATCTAAGGAACCATTTTGATGATCATAAATAAATCTCCATTTTCATTTTCCTGTTTTTATGCTTTATTTGTTTTCCACATCCTGTAGAGAGGACAAAGCTCCATTATAAATCATAATCTGTGCAAACATTGTAAACATAATTTAGAAGAGAAGAATCCAGCAACTCTTCCCTCAGCGGGACAAAATCTTCGTGATGATCGTCTTGATTTGAAGTCAGGATGAGAGAAATGAATTCTGCCCCGTCTCGACATGAACCGAGCGAAGGACGAAAGATGCAACAGCTGGAACGTTGATCTCAAAGACACAGACATGAACGCGCGGCGTCGTGTGAAAGCATGAGGAATAAACAGACTTTCATATACAGCATGAATAAACCAGGGAGACATAATGAAACACAAGCGAGCACAATGACGGAAGCAGAGCGACGCACTCCTCTGGAGGGACATTTACTGGGTTTGAGAGCACCACATGCATCTATGATGGTTGAAGAGGAAAGACATGGATGTATGGTGGTGAAGATGAATGTGTCCTGAGGGGAACGAGGGACACGATGATGACTAACACTGAAAAGCTTCGCTCAGCAAGCCGGTGTCCCGTCTCTACAGAATTCTGTTTTTTTTGTTGCATTTTATACGTCCGGCGTCGATGGAAAAAGCCTCTGAGCTGGAGGAAGAGGCGCCGAAGCTCATGAAGCAGGACCCCCCCCCACACACTCCACGGGTTCCTCTCTGAAACGCAACGGGAGGCTGCCTCGCTTGTTTTGGTGTTTTGTCCGTGAGAAGATAGAAAAGAAGAAGAAAAAAGGGGGAGATTTTTAAAAGGAGCAGCGAGAGAAGAGAAGAGGAGTTGAGAGCCGATCTAGTGAGGGAGTGAGAGGCGGATGCTAAACACGAGCAGAGGTCGTGACCTTGTAGGGTCAGAAGAAGAATCCGGGGAAAGAGGACAGAAAGTTCTTTTGTTTTTTTGTAGATTTCTTTTTCTCTTTTTCCATTTTTTTTTGTGTTTGTTACGGTTCGTGGTCGGTAGTCTGTGTTTGTGTGGAATAGTTCGGTTTGAGGTGTCGGGACGCGGCCCGTGAGTCGCGGCGCCGAGCGGCGGGACGGCCCTTCAGATGATGCCGTACTTGGCCAGCTCGTTCAGCTCCAGGTGGTTGAAGGCCTCCCAGGGGCAGATGACCGTGATGTCTGCAACAACAAACATAGAGGCGGAGGCGTGAGGTTATTCAGATCTCCATGCCGACCACAGGAACCCGACGTGAAACCTCAAGGGGAACTCACCTGTGCCTAAGCCCTCCATTCCCGGGATGTCGTCACCGAATCTGAAAAGAAAGAAAAAATAAAACACAATTACACACGTCGATATTTTCTAAATCTCTAAAATGAAAAATAAATCATGGGAGACAAACCCCTGGATGCCCTTCTTCGGAGGCTTGCTCTTGAACTGGCGGGTCTGCCGCTGCTTGAACTTGGGCGGGCCCTTGCGCGGGGTGGCGGGGCCTCCGGTGACCCGGGTGGCCGACTTGATCTCAGCTTTGGGCGGCTCGAGATTCATCTTTCAGGTCGTTGTTTGTTTTAGGGCGTCTGAGAGCAGGCTGCTGGCTTCGCCTCTCCGAAGGGCAGTCGTCGTGATGATGGCGTCTTTTATTTAGAAAAGGAAGAAGGACGGACGTCAGAGAGCCCGTCCGTCACCTCTGGGTGACATTACAGGCCTTAATCCTCACACTGATCTGACAAGCACCGGGCGGGATTTACACTCATATTTCACTCTGATTGAATGTCTGAGATGGACTACCTTGTTCTGGGAGGATGACCCAATTTCCCATAATCCCTGGCTCAAGTTAATAAGCCCCCCCCCTCTCTGTTTCAGGCCAAATGTAATCTCGTTAGAACAAGGACAAGCAGATATGCTGAGCACGCGCTGAGGGTCTAAATGATCAATCCGTCCAGCGCGTGACGATGACGAGGACGAAGCTTCACCGCTGAGGTTTTATATCAAAGTAAACGTGATGGAGGGAAACATTGTTGTTCATGCAGCGATTAACTGAGAGATTTTCTTCTACTCTGCTTCCACAACACAGAGAGGAAAGAAAACATTTAATTTATGACTTTGTCTGTTTGCGTCTGTAGATTTCTCCTAAATTCACCAAAAGTTACCATTACATAACGCTTCATTTGCATATTTAAAAATAACATTTCAGAAAACTTGTAACACAATAAATCCTCCTCTTAATGTGAGTGATGAACTGGTGAAGTTTCATGGTGATATCTACTCATTAATGTTTTGACCCTCTTCACCTGTAGAGTCTTCTTCATGTCTGTAATTTAACTAAACATCTCTTTAATAAATGAGTTTGTTCTCAGACTCTGATCCAGAAATCTCCACTTCAGTAGCTCTTACATCACCAAACTTTACTCTTTACTTCTGGAAGAGATTCTGGAGCTTTCTACAGAGGGGTTTGTTCACACGGCATTCAGAGACTCATTTATAAAACAGTTCTCACTAAAAACATGGAGAAAATAGATCTGTTGACAGAATTTTCTGATTTATGGAGTGAAACAAAGAGATATCCATAATCCAAAATGAAACAATAATGTTGAAGCTGGCTTTCATACAGCTACTTCTCATGAAAAAAAGTGTTTTCCACAAACACACGTTTCCCTTTCTTAAAGTCGAGATCAGCACCAGACATCCCATCGACAGACAAACATCTCATCGTTTATCAACGTCAACAGCTGATGAAGCTCCAGCATGAAGGAGACCCTCCATCTCTCCATCTCTCCATCATGAAGGAGACCCTCCATCTCTCCATCTCTCCATCATGGAGGAGACCCTCCATCTCTCCATCTCTCCATCATGGAGGAGACCCTCCATCTCTCCATCTCTTCAGATCCTTCCAGCTCAGAAGTGTGATGAGTGTGATGTCCATGAGTCTGGGCTCTCTGGTTGAGTTCATGCTGACCCTCAGAGTGTGTGTGTGTGTGTGTGTGTGTGTGTGTGTGTGTGTGTGTGTGTGTGTGTGTGTGTGTGTGTGTGCGTGGGTGTGTGTGTGTGAGAGTGTGTGTGTGCGTGGGTGTGTGTGTGTGTGTGTGTGTGTGTGTGTGTGTGTGTAGCGGGGCGTCTACTCACCGGCTGCTGGGAGCAGGAGGGCCAGTGGAGCAGGTGTGTGGCGCTCTGCTCTGCTGGGCTCGCTGTGAGGCCGGTCGGGGCTCAGGGCCTCTTATAGACGCTGACCCCGCAGGAGATTATTGACGCGCCCGCCTCCGGATCCTCGTGTCAACAGGTCTCGTGTTAGAGGGTTTTCTTTTTGGGTCCAGCAGCGGGGAGAGGGAACAGATGTGCAACCTCTGTAACGTCACAGGTCACCTGATGTGCTGCGGGGAATCACTTCAAGTTTTCAAAACGTAGATTCTGGATGAAAAATCTGTGATAATCAAGATGATAATACAATAAACACGAGACACGTTTCACACACAAAGTGCTTTATGTAAAGTTTGTTTGAACTCTCCAAAGGATGATGTAACGTTTGTCTCCAGAAAAATGACCCTGATCAAATTAACGGTTCCAGACAACCAGAAACATGAGAGAGAACAGACGGGGGTATTTGGGCTTTTATTAAACAGTCAGAGACAGACAGGAGGGGGGGGGAGGATGGGGGGGGTCAAAGAGGGGGGGGGGGGTGCTGGTGAGGAAGCTTTCCTGAAAGGCCTCGTTCCCCCTCTTTTTATGCAATCGTCTCACCACCTGCTTCAGGAAACAAACCTTCTCTCCTCCATCACACATCAGACTCAGATCGTCTCCGCGGACTCTTCAGGGCAGCGAGGTGGATCACGTTTATTGCGAGAGACAGATTGTTTTTAAAAGGATGCTCAAAATGCAGCAAAGACCGAGACGTCCTGACTTGTTGGTCAAACCTGGACGGAGGTCCGTCCTCCTCTGAGTTCATCACCTGGACGTACAGGCGTCATGTTGTGACGTCACAACCGGTTTAAAAGCCGGTCGCGGTCGCGTTAGCATCATACACACTGACCGCACGCTCTCCAGTGAGGCTCCAGTTAAACTTAAACTTTAGAAATGAAAAACATATTTGTGCGTTTATAGATTCTTTTAACGAGGTTAGAAAGCATTTCGGTTGAAAAAGAGTAGTTTTATGTGTCTGAAAGGAAAGGATCTCTAAGGACATCCATATTGGTTTAAAGGTGCAGTGTGTGGGATCTGGAGGCATCTAGTGGCGAGATTGTAGATTGCAACTGAATGTGCCTGAAAACTACAGTGGTGAATATTTACAGGTGATTAAAGAAACCATACTTAATAATATCCATTGTTATTAATCCACCCTAAATGCTACACTGGACTTATAAACCTTGGAACAGTCCAGGGACCTGAACAGGGACTAAATGATCCAGATGTTTTGCTCCCATTCCTCAAACAACAAGTTATTTTCTCTAAAGATAGATTTCAGAGAGCCACATTCCATATGAGAGTGACATCTGATTTCCATTTGAGAGTAAAACATTACGATAATAAATAAACAGAGTCTGAAAACCGATCCTGATCCTGATCCTGATCCCGATCGGGCTCGTTGGGTAAATCCACACAGTGATGAAACCAACACGTTAAGAGGATCAGACAAAAACACGTTATCGTCATGACAACAGACGTCTGTCGCTCTCTGGTGGAATTTCACTCCGAAACATTTATTCAACAACTCATATAAATACATTTAAAATACATAATCAAAATATACTCTTAAATATATAATGAGGATCAGTTCACGTGTAACAAAATATACTTCAAACACTTCAAGTTCAAGCTTCTGATAAATAAAACAAATGTGCAAAATGTGCTTTACGACTAAACACGACAATGAAGCTGTAAAAATCTAGAAAATAAACCAAAAGGATTTTCTAACGAGGCCTTAAAACATAACTAAATGTTATTAATGAACACGCACTTTCATAATCCCACCGCGTCGAGCGGCTCGTGAAATGAAACTCAGACGGCTGTGACTTCAGGTCAACGGTCCTGAAACGAAACAGGTGAAACTTAGAGGAACAACTCGGATGTCTCTAATGTTTGGCGTTCTTCCAGTCAGTGATAATATTCATAAAGTGAACTGCTGAGATCTGGGAACACCAGACGCCACTAAATAAAAAGGTCAAGAATCAGGAGCCGTCAGCCGAACGTCTTTAAGAGGAACGGCTTCGGTCCAGAGAGACTTCCTAAAGTGTTACTGCACGATGACGGATTATCATCATATATTATCTCCTTCAAATGAAGCGGTTTTAGAGAATCTGGATCGACTGTTGGTTTGTTGTCGTGGTGATGTCAGCCGTTTCCAGCTCTCAGCAAATACTTTGGAGAATAAAATGTTGTCAAAACAAATAGAAACGAACGAAGTCTCCATAATACGATTAGAATTGTAATAAACTGGATTTATCCTTTAAATTAATTCTTTTGGTTTTGCTTCAGGCGGCCCAGGTGGACTCCTAAAGTCGACAGCCGGCTTCACCTCCCGCGTGTGGACCCGTGTACATGAACCGCGTGAGGACGCTCACAGCTCTCACGCCCCCGTCACGTCTTCTTCAGGAGCCGGATCTCCATCTTCAGGTAGGTTTTGAGGTTCTCGTCCAGGACGCTCTCCTCGATGGCGGCGAGCGCCCGGTCGCCCCCGTCGTGGTAGTAGGCCAGCAGCTGCTCCGCGTGTTCGATCCACACACAGTTGTGACAGCCGCTCATGCAGCAGTGGGTGGGGGCCGGCGGCGGGCCCTGCTCCGGACACCGGGCGGAGGTGGAGGTGGAGGTGGTGGTGGTGTGGCTGGGTTCTGGTCCAGAGGGCTCAGAGGAGTCCGCCGGTGGTGGAGGGGCAGGCGGACCCGGTCCAGCAGCGAGGCCGCGGACGGCGGCGCCGCGTGGGCGTCTCGCGTGGAGCAGCGAGAGGACGCACAGCTGGAAGACAGCAGAATGAAATATGACGGCTCATTTATTTATTTGTTTGTATTTTCCTGCTCTGACGGGTTCATTACAGTTTGAGTATTTATATCTTGTATATACATCTTTACATCTTTACATCTTTATATCTTATATCTCGTATCGGTGGCAGTGAGAGAGGACAGCATCATGTGGTGCTCCGTGCACACGTCAATAAAGATGAATCTGGAATCTAACGTTCACGTATTTCCAGGTGTGAGAAGACACTGATGAAGGGGGCGGGGCTGCTCACGGCGCCGTGCTGCCATTGGTTGTGTCACAGCTGTAAATAGTGTGGCTCTGTCATTATTATTGTTATTAGTTGCATTGCTATTAGTATTGCCAATACCATTACTACTTTTATTATCATTATTATTCTACTATATCCACTGCTGCTGTTATTTCTGGTAGTTTTAACTTCTTAATCATGAATACTTCTCTCATTATATTAATCATTTCTATCATGTGCATTGAATGTGTTATAACTCTGTTATGATGTTCATTCTGTACACATAATATATTTATACTTCTGTCCCTCCTGATAGAGGATCCTCCTCTGTGGCTCTCCTGAAGGTTTCTCCCCTTAAACGGTTTTTGGGGAGTTATTCCTGTTCTGGTGTGAGGGTCAAAGGTCAGAGGATGTCGTATGTGTACAGATTGTAAAGCCCTGAGGCAAATTTGTAATTTGTGATTTTGGGCTGTACAAAATTAATTGAATTGAATTATTATCATCATCATCACACATATGTCTGTATATTTAATGATATAATATTTACCTTCACTCTGAACCTAACCTAACGTTCATCGTCCCAGTCTGTGACTCTCCACCTCGTGCTCCGATGTTTAAATATTAAATATTAAATGTTACAAGGGGAGTTACCTCCAATGGACCCGAGGCTGAGCTCGCTAACCTCCAGGAGTCTGCCGGAGGAAACGTTACTAAATAAACTAGAAGAGTAGAAACGCCCCGCTGTGTTAACGTGACCCGACGGAGTAGAGGTCAACTAAAGGTCACGTCTCCTCTCCGCGCCCCGCAGGCTGAGCAACGTTAGCTTCTCCACCAACCTTTTGTAAAGACAGCGACGACCTCGTCACATTCACCCCCAAACTCAGCATCGCCTCAGTAGACACGAAGCTCCTTTACACGTCTATAGAATCCATTTTCTTCTGATTGTAGATTTAATTAAGTTGTTTCCTCCTGAACGTTTACAATCCGCCGCATCGCTTCAGAAAGTTGCGTCTCTTCTTCTATTTCCTGCACTGTGACCTTTGTGTGATAAACAAAACCGTTGATTGGCCGACAGGAAACAATTTGACCAATCAAATATCACGCTTCTAAATTTTAACCAATAGAAAGCGCGGAAGAGTTCTGGGGGCGGGTCCCAAAAGAGAAGCTGCATTTACAACCTCTGTCCAGCAGGTGTCGGTGTTTCTTCTGTATTCACTGTGTGATCTCACAATAAAGCTCATCCAGCTTTTAATAAGCTGTAAACTCATAGTAAGCAGATAAACGCCATATAAATAAAGAATGAGGACAATATATCGATTTATATCTTAAAATATATTACAATACAAATTATGTATATGTTTAAGAAGAATACATATTATCTGATGGAGAGATTTTGTTAGGAGTCAGAAGAAGTCCCTGTAACTTTGGTTCGTATGTATTTTGTATTGTTGCCATGAGTCACCTAATTACTGTGTTTGCAGATGAGAGACTGCTTGTGCTTCGTCAGGACCAGCAACGCAATTTATATTCAGCAACACAGACACAAAATATGATGAGGGCCTATTGGCTGTTAACAATTTCTTTTAAAAACAATTTTCTCTGCGTCAAAAGACCCATGTTGCTCATTTCATCCTCACACTGATCTCTTCTTCTTCTTCTTCTTCTGAATTACTGTTCCATTAAAAACAAAACGCAGCAGTAAAGAGAAGAGATTTAATGTCACTTATCATTTGCCGTGTTTTGTCCTCGTCTGTTGGTGATCCAACCTTATTAATCTGATGACTTTTGACTTGAAAACCAATGACTTCCCTCGACTTCATATCCTCTCTATGCCCAAAGATTAAAAATGTCATAAAAAAAGAAAAAAAGAAAAAGAAAATATAAATATGTTTTAACTCTCTGACGCAGGTTTGATGGCGAAACACGTCAGACTTTTGCTTTTAGGTCTAACACGACTAACAATAAACAATAAAGGCATTAGGAGTTTTCTTGTTATTTTTCTGCCTACATGTGAGTACCTCAAACAAACTCAGTTTGAGTCCAGGAAGCTGCCCTACCCAAACATAAAAAATAACACATATTTTTTGTCCTGCAGCAGCCAATCACAGAGGTAAAGCACACCGGCGAATGTAGAAACTCAAAGAGCAACATGCAAAACATTCAGCCTAGAAAGTACAAATAGCTGCACAGGAAATGGGTAGAAGTGTTTATTTGACAGTAATATATATTTTAAAATCATCCTGTAAATGTCCTTTACTAACTGTGACTCTGTTTGAGTGAATAATGACTCGTTCAGGACTCGAAGGGAACTGGTGTGTTTCCCATTCACCTCCATGGAAGCTGAGAGAGAAGCAGAACCCATTATTAGAGGCTCAGTAGTAGTTTTGGCCTTGAGGTATTTCCACTGCTCTAGATTTAGATGATTTATGTCTCGGGGGCTCAGAAAGAGAATTACAACCACCGTAAAGCAGATTTATCCGTGAAATCGCTCCTTTATGCTCATGAGTGAAAGTAAACCCTCTTTTGATGTCGCCTTTCTTTGTGTGTTCAACGGTTCTGTACCGTAACCTGCCAGTTCCTTCCCTATCTGACCCATTCACCGAAGCGTGAGGAGCTGTGTGTGTGTGTGTGTGTGTGTGTCTGTGTGTGTGTGTGTTTTGTATATATGGAGGAGAAGCAGCGAGAGTCTGAGTTCCCCACAGACCTCACTGTTTGCGAGCCTCATCCATGGTAACGCGGCGTGGAAACACGGCAGCTGCTCGGCCTGGCATGAGATACCAGGTGTGTGGTGGGGCATGTTATCTCACCAGAGGCTCACAAAGCCACTTTATCCCGAGGAGAGGGTTTCTCCCTCAGTCGCAGTCACGCTTCGTAGAAACTCAAACCTTTTATTGCTGCCGATATTGTTCTGAAGGAACAAATAGATCTGTGATCATCTCAGAGAGACAAACGAGCGGACGCTGAGTACACAGTACGAACAAAGGCTTCAATGAGTCAGCTCCGTCTGGTGATAATGCATTTATCATTATAATAATAGATTCCACAGAGGTTTCTGTTGATCATGAGGTGAATCTGATGTTTCATATTTCATCCTACAAACAAGAAGGACAGAATAGATTTAATAGTATTTATAGACCGATGTCATAATGAGGACACGAGTCTCCTCATAGTGCTCACTGTGACAGAGTCAGATCAGCCGAGGGAGAATAGACCTTTTATAAAGGTTCCAGCTTGAGCCCTTTCAGAGGGTTCTACTTAGAACCTGACATAAAGACCATCCGTAAAGAGGTCCAGTTTGGTTTACATACGTTAATAGTAAACAGACATGTTATTTATCTACTAAGGTTCCACCCAGAACCCTCTGGAGGTTCTATCCAAAACCTTTCCTCCTTCTATGGGGGCTAACAAGAGTCCACCTAGAGGGTTCTGCCAAGAACCCATTTGTACTCCAAGGGTTTCGGGGACCGGGTCTGATGTGGTGCAGCTCAACCCACAACAGTCCTGGTTCACGATCATAGTGTTTGTGGGTCAGTGGAACCATTAGTCTTACAAAGAACTACCTTGAAAAACCCCTTTCTTTCATAAACAGGGTTCTTCAGAAGTAAATTGTTCCAGGTAGAACCTCAGCCCCTTCAGGAAGAACCCTTTAGAACACCGTTCACATACACTGAGTCATTTGATGTGAAAATATTCACTAGTGCAGCTTTAAGTAACATTTTTAATACAATAGTTTTACTTTTAAAGTTTTTACACTAGTGTTACTACTGTTACTAAAAGTTACTGTGAGGAACTTTTACCTGGTTCTGAACCAGTCTCAGTTTAGTCCTGGTCCTCTAAAGACCTCCAGAACCAGAACCAGGACTGAGAGGGGCCGACTATCAGACCCTGCTGCAGTACAATGAGAGGTTCTCTAAAGGGACCCTGGTGCTCAGAGACACTACCTCTTTAGTCCACAGGGGGCGCCAGAACCAACACAACATGAAAAGTTCATTTTAGTAGCTTTCTGAATACTTCCTCTACCACTGTACTGTGTGTACTCTATGAACAGAACCCGATCACAGGCAACAATAAGACACAGTACGATCATAAAGAAGCTGCGTTCACGCTGGATGTGATTGGATATAGGTCATGGTTAAGAAGATCCAGCAGCGTGCTCGGTAGCAGCTCGTGTAGGTCAGCTCAGAGGAATCTCTTAAGTATGTCGGGTATGTGAGCACTGAGGAGGCTGAGGGACTGCCACCAGACCTTCCTCTCTAACAGCCCCCCCTGCCCCCCTCCCAAAACCCCCGCTGCAGGATTAGGTTTCTCTCAACACCTTTTCCCTTGGAAATCCTGAAGCCTTGCTTTACCTCCGGCAGGCGTTTCCTGAGGGGCCCTTTGCCGGCAGAGTGAGTGAACGATAGCTTAAGTCGGGCACATGACAAATACTCCAGGGACGGAGACTGTTTTTGATACTGTTTGTTACTTTTGAAACTTTTCACATGACCCAAAGTGCGGCCTGAGGACTCCCATGGGCTCGAGAGGCAAATCCTGGAGGATCAACATTATTTCTCTCCGTGGAAGTTGACACAAAGATTGTATGTATAAATTGCTAACAGCCTTTATCGTGTACAGTTACGTAGCGTTGCATGAAGTCATGAATAGGTCAGTCCAAAACTATACTGACTCACTCTTGACTAAGCAGCCACGAGGTAGACATTCGTGGTTTTGGGTGAAATATTCTCAACAATTACCGGATTGATTGATGATATTCGGTTCAGACATTCATGGATTGTAATAACTTCACGTGATCGTCTGATTTTTACTCTCGCGTCATCATCAGGTGAAAGTTTGTCCCCAAATACCTCCAAACATTCTCATCAACCTCAGCTATACTTAGTTTAGAGTTCAGTGCCAAATAGCAAACGTTAGCATGCTTACTCGCTAAGCTAGCTGATAGCATGGCAGTAGACTCTTAGTCCTGTTGGCATTTTATTGGCTCTGGACATTGATGAATTCTAATTCAGGAATGTTTTGAGGGATTCTTGAAGTAAAAAAAGCTCACCACAGCACACGGCTTTGCTTTGGCTGCAGGCGTTCTGCATGAGAGGGATTAACTTCATCACTGATAATCCTGGTCAGTATTTCAACTTGTTGCCTTGATGGATTAGTGAACGGGCCGACCGGGCTCAGGTCCAGGGGCCCAACGTGTCAGGGTCCGCCCTGACTTTCACCTATAAAAATGTCACTCAAATAGACATGTAGAACCAGGAAGAGACTCCAGAGAGACCAAAACAACTACAAAGAGATGCAGAACAGCTGCAAAGAGACTCGCTACAACTATAAAAAAGGGGCAAAACGACCACTAAAGACACAAAATTACTACAAAGGGACACAAAACAACCACAAAAAGACAAAAAACAACCACAAAAAGACATCAAATGACCTCAAAGAGACACAAAAGAACTATAAAGAGACATGAAACAACCATAAACTGACACAAAATAAATAAAGAGACAGAAGAAAAGAGACAGAAGACACAGAGAGATGCATAATGACTACAAAGAGACACAATACAACAACAGAAAGAGGTTAAATAACTATAAAGTCTGTGTCTCTTGCTCTGATAGAGGTGGTGAGGTCTTTGGATGTCCGGGTCCAGGAGCCCTGTTGCCTCATCATTCGCTCATGCGTGTTGCACATTCTGCAAAGCTATAATATGGGAACGATTTCCCAGGAATGCAACTCAAACAAAGATAAAAAAAAAGAGAATTTTAGAAATGCATTAATTAGTTTATGACCTCAGATCAGAGGCAACGTGTGATTTCTGTTTCAGTTTGAGCTGTCTGAGCTCCTCTGATATAGGTGTGGCCCCCACAGCAGGAAGAAGTGTTTTCTAGCTGCAGCTGCGTCAACAGTCAGAGCAAACAGCTAAAACTGGGAAACGTGGCCACGAGGTTTTTCTGTTGCTCCGCAAACACTTTATGTGCTGAAATTCACCCAACAAGCATCTTTTTAGATCTGCGGTTCTGCAAGAAGGACGAGCTCACAATGTGACAGGCCGCGTTGGAGCGAGGGCCGCGGGGCGGTGTGCTGTCGCTCAGGTGTCCTTCCTCAAGGTCTTCCTCTCCGACTCACAGCAGCAGCTTTGTCCCGAGCGTACAAAGACCTCACTGTTCACTGACCCCGAGTGGACGGCGGCCGGGCCACTGCCCGAAAGTGACACGTCCACGACACCTGAAGTATCCAGAGCTAGAGACGCGTTGGAGTCCGGCAGGAGGCAGGAAGGAAACAAAGAAAAAGGAAACTTAGAAATCTATGTATGTCGTTACCGTTTGTGACGTTTCTGCAGCGATCTTTGGGTGGGTCTTTATCGTTTGGTGCCTCCTCGATTCCTTTCCTCGCCTCCTGGCCTCCTCGCGTCTTAGTGGGAGATGCGAGCGGAGGAGGCGAGGAAGAGAGGAGAGGAGAGAGGAGTCGAGGCAACAGGCATTTAACAAATGAGACATCCTTGCCTCGGAGCGTCGTTCTAAAGCGACGTCTATGAATTATGACGTATAGACCATCTGATCATCTGTCTATTGTTTAGTTACACCGCTGTATTTTATGATTTATAAAACATATATATATATATATTTACTATTAATTCAATTTCAAAGAGTGACATATATTATATATGACTGATTGATATGTATTATATACACACAAACACAGTCCTGTCTGTCTCTATGACAACATGAAAGTTTAACGTTCTCATTGACGTAATAATTTGAGGGTTTGCACTTGTAAACATCACGTCAGGATTATAGCAGTTATATCGGATGAAGCTACATTTTTGAATGTTGGTAAAAAGCTGCACCGATGAAGCAAGTAGATGATATTTATAATAAACTGTGAATCTATTCGTGTGAAAGTTTAACACGGTTGTGTGTCATAGTCTCTGAGAATGACCTCCAGAACACCACGAAGGCTTTTCCCTCAGAGGCAGAGCGACTGAGAAGTAAGTCGCCTCTCAGCCCTGTTTTAAAAGGTTTCGTAGAAACACATTGTTGTGTTCGATAAAGGCTCAGGGAACCCGCTCTGTTTACCCGGAGAACAGGTCAGCTGGTCAATCATTCTGGAGGTCACACGAAGGTCACTGCAAATGGAGAATGCCGAACGTGTTTCAGTGAAGGTGCACCGGCCAATCGGAGGCCCCGGATGCCGACACCTCGCGAGTGAGCAGCGGCAGCCGGATGTGAAGCTGTTAATCAGCAACGGGGCATCAGCAACGGGCAAAGAGACACAGAAACGTGGAGGGCTTTACTCATGGATGTCTGCAGAGGGGTGAGCCGTGGGAACGAGGCCTTGAGGTGGGATGGGGGGCGGGGGGAGGGGAATGGGGGCGGGGGACTCTGTGAAGTGCTCTGGTCTGGCTGCCAACTACGCTGAGTTTATCAGTCGGTGCCACAAGGGAAAACAACAGGGAAAGAAAAATACTGTCGTGGAAAAAAAAGTACATTTAATTCTAAACAAGTTTTGAGCTGCACTAATACCATATACTGTGTACAGGAAGTGGTCGTAGTCGTGGTGAAGTCAACCATTGGTTTGTAGACTTCTGTCTGAAGCTACGATTTTGTCCGTCGCCATCTTGGCTTTTTTGCAACCAGCGAACAGGAAGTGACCATATTAGGACTGAGGAGGAGGGACGTAGAGACCTGTCAATCACCTTGTAGCCCCGCCCTAAAGCATCCCCTTCTTTATGGTCTGTTTGACTCTAAATGGACCATAATTTACTAAATGAACATCATGCTGTATTGAAGAAGACTTGAAACTAGAGATTGAGACATAAACTCATGTTTACAATGTTTACTGAGGGAATAAATCAAGAGAGAAGTAGAGTCATTTTCTATAGACTTCTATACAACCAGAGGAGTCGCCCCCTGGTGGTCAGGAGAGAGAATGCAGCTTTAACACAATGCAGCTTTAACATGAAGCTTTGACTTCTATACAACCAGAGGAGTCGCCCCCTGGTGGTCAGGAGAGAGAATGCAGCTTTAACACATGAAGCTTTGACTTTACTTTTCAGAACAGGACATTACATATTTTTTATATTAAGTGATGCTAAAGAGCGATGCACATGGCCAGAACCTGCTGCTGTTGCCGTTTGTGAATTGCAAAGTTATATTAGTCGGCTATCGGTTATTGTGAAGGCTGATTGATGGATTCGATAATATCTGAATCACGTGACCACAACGTTAAAATGAGCCCAAAATAATTAAATTTCTGCTCCATTTCTGACCCCGTCATAATACACAAAGCGTAACAACAAGCGCTGCGTGTTCTGGCCGTGTGCATCTCCTCTTAGCGTCCCCTTCACGTCGTGCATGTCATCAAATTCAAGATTTTTCTTCATCTGCTTGTGTTGTGTCTGTTTACATGTGTTGATCTCCCAGGATCGCCGTAAATTAGCCCCCAAGTGGCCCATAAAAAATCAAATGCAGCTTTAAGTTACCGTACTGTATACTTTTACTCCACTACTTTGATATATGTTGTACATATATATATATACATATATAGATAAGCAAAAAATGCAACTATTGTTCCACCGCTGGCAAACTGTACTCGCATTGAAATACACACCAGGGAGAGTGTTAGAATGAGTTATTATCCTCCTTTCTATTGGTGACAGGGTGTTGATGACATTATGTCCTCTGTGTTGAGAGAACCTGAGCAGCATTAAAGATACCAGAGGCAGCTTCTTCTCGTGTCACTGCAGTTTTCTCCTGAGCTCCAACACACACCGTGTGTGTGTGTGTGTGTGTGTGTGTGTGTGTGTGTGTGTGTCACCAGAACTAATTGGACAAACCGTTCGGTGTCTTGGATACATGCGCTATCAGCAGGATGCAGGCTCTCTCTTCTAGCACCAATTAGCTCTCCCAGCGAGACGCGTCTCCCACTCCTGACACTGCTGGTCCATATTCCCCTGGACGCGCTGCCTCTTCCCCCGAAGAGGGCATCACACCGGCTGCTAAAAAACCTTTTATCCTGAACGTTTCATACGAGAAGAGTATTTGTTTGTTTGTTTGTGTGAGAGAGAGAGAAAGAGAGAGAGAGAGAGATCCATTATGAATGCAGGGTGATGGAGGACAACCACTGGTCCTGTAACAAATCATCTTCACTCCATGTTTCTTAATTTCGCTCTGTGAATGCAAAAAAACTTTAATTATTATGTTATCATAGAAAAGTAAAAGGATAAAACTGTGATATAAAATAATTATCATAAAATTTAATTAATAACAAATAATAATAAATAAGGACGCTAGATTAAAAAAAATGATCCGAGTAAAAAACCCGGCTCAGAGATGCCGACTCTTTTCAATAAAAGCAACATGGCTCCACGATGCCTGAAGATAGGAAACGATTTGATTCATAGCTGATGTAAAGAGAACCAATACAACAAAATACATTTCCCACCCGTTTAAATAAAACAAAAAGTGAAAGAAACACTAAATGTTACGTTTGTCAGAACAGTTTCCATCAACCTTATTTACTTGTAAAAGAACAAAAAAAACTCTATCACAGAAATCATTTGAGCATAAAAATTACAATCAAACAAATCAACAATGTTGTGTTTCATGTCCCGTCAGGAATGACGTATTAAATATATAAATAATGAGAATAAGCCACTAAATAGTCATAATAAACCGTGACTTTAATCCTTTTTAACGAGACATCCTTGTTTGTAGCATGTTATTGCCTCATCATCCTCCATTGTAAATCCACCCGTCCATCAGTCCATCAGCCTCTGGCCTCACGAGGAGCTCCTCGTACAGTCGTGATCTAAACCAGGCCCAAAGTCTTCTCCCCCTGCAGACCTCACATATCAGTCCTGCTGCTGGTGCCCTCCGGATAACAAAGAAACGTCAGAGCCAGAACATTATCACAGAAGCAACTGGACAGAAAAGGTGGAAAAAGACAAAAGCATATTGTTGCATATTCCATTTATCTTTTTGAATGTGTTATCGGGGCCGCAGCCGTACTTCAGCAGAAGTTTTACTGCTGCGTGCATCACGTTCAGAGTGAGAACACCTGATGCAAACAGCACATAGCAGGGCTCGGATCACCTCGGATCACCTCGGATCACCTCGGATCACCTCCTCGGAGTCTCGGAGGTTATCAGGCCACAGCAGTCGGCTCGCTTATAAATCACAGTTCAACCTCTTGACCGCGGCGGTCAGCAGCTCGAGCCCGTTCAATAAAGACACGTGAAATATGAGCATGAGGCGGTCCAGATGTGTTTGTGTTTGTACCATCGGAGGGATGTCTGACTTGGTGGAATACATTATCATAAAATACTCCATTCACATTTTTAACACATTCATACTTTAATATTACGTTTTTTACCATAGTTAATGTTTTATGTATCTATAAGTCTGTCTCCCCGTGATGTGATTCTACTTGTGTTACTTCTGGATACACAACATCGTGCACTGAGAGACTGAAGGGAACAAGGCTAGCTGTTTCCCCCCGTTTCCAGTGTTTATGCTAAGCTAAGCTAACTACCTCCTGGTTTAATGTTCGAGGTATTTCACTCAAGATTATTAGTATATCATTAGTTAAATGTGTCAATCCTTAAAGGGACAGTGTGTAGAAACATGCCTCCTACTCCTTATGTTGAAATGAAAGGCTCATTCTGGTGAATAAAACATATTTATGAATATTAAATTACATTTCTGCTTATAGATCCCCTGACATGATACACACTGACCCTTTAAGAAGTAATAGATGTCAGGTTTGTACATTCATTTATGGATATATTTCTTACATTTTAAGAGTTGTGGCTTCATGCAGCAATGTCTGACATTTTGACAAGAGAAATAAAGTTTGTCCCAAGCAGAGACTTTGATCCCCTTCAGTGAATTAAATAAACCGTGCTGCAGTGTTTTCCTCTCTGAGAGATACTGAAGATAGCTCGGCGTCGTAGCAAACAGATAACCGAAACCATGATCAATTCTTTCCGTCTCCTCTGATGACCTTGATGAATTCAGCCATCTGATGTCAGAGAGCTCGGATCGATAAATGTGTTTGCACGAGTTGATGAACCTGATTGAGTTGCGTGTGCCGGCTGTTATTCCTCTCACGAAACACTGGACCTCCAACTTGTGTTTGAACTATAGTCATGATGTGTGCGGAATAAATATCACCGGCCGGCTGCACCTTTATTCAAATATTATTGTGGTAAGTAGTTAAATGCATGACAGAGAGTGTATCAACAGACTCCAGGCTCTTGTTTGTCTGCAGCAGTTTCATAAATGCAGATATTTTTCGTCTCCAGGCGTCCTTTGTAGTCTCCAATAGAATACAGTACATCTCCTGTTACGCCCTCTGACTGCCCTCATCACCTCGCCTCACAGGAACATGAAATATCAATAAGAAAACACACTATTCATAACAGGTGGGTATTTATTTGCTGTATTTCAAAGACATATCACACAGTGGCTCCGGTCAGAAACATGTCGATACATTAAATCAAAGGCTTTATAAACAGCTGAAGTTGTGAGATCTTTCCAAACCAGAAAATACACTTTTCTCTCATTTGTCTTTCTAAGAGTTAAAACAAGACAATTGTGTTCTCTCTCAATAATCAAACAAAACTTGTGTCTGTTTTCTTTCATTATAAATTGAATATGTTCAGTTCGGACTGTTTATCTGACAAAACGAGCAAACTCAGAGAAGCCCAAGCTCTGAGACTGTACAGACAAACTCACAGATGAATCATTAATGATGGTTGGATACAGCCATAGTCAGGTTATTTTCATCCAGCAGCCAACATGTTTTCCCAGACATGTTGTTTATATCGGAGTCTACAAAGCGAGTCCTGCTGGAGTTCACTGTCCCCTGTGAGGACCGGACTGAGGAAGCCAATCAGTGCGAAGGGTTTTAATATATTATAACATAGCCGGCCAGAAGAGCCACCAAGAACATTCTGGAGGCCGCTGAAGGGCCTCGCCGTGGCTGTGGAGCCGAAAGAACAACCCGGCCACCAGAAAACCTTTTGGAATTGTACATCGACACTTCTGAACCCCCCAAAAAAAGTTTCATGAATAAGTAACATAACAAGGTAGCGTAACAAGGTAGCGTAACAAGGTAGCGTAACAAGGTAGCGTAACAAGGTAACGCAACAAGGTAACGTAACAAGGTAACGCAACAAGTTAGCGTAACAAGGTAACGCAACAAGGTAGCGTAACAAGGTAACGCAACAAGGTAACGCAACAAGGTAACGCAACAAGGTAACGCAACAAGGTAGCGTAACAAGGTAGCGTAACAAGGTAACGCAACAAGGTAGCGTAACAAGGTAACGCATCAAGGTAACGCAATAAGGTAACGCAACAAGGTAGCGTAACAAGGTAGCGTAACAAGGTAACGCAACAAGGTAACGCAACAAGGTAACGCAACAAGGTAACGCAACAAGGTAACGCAACAAGGTAACGCAACAAGGTAGCGCAACAAGGTAGCGTAACAAGGTAACGTAACAAGGTAACGTAACAAGGTAACGTGTAAACGTGTAACCACCGTAAATAAACAGCTGCAGACTCTCTTGTGTAGCATTACGTTACAAGCATAACCTCCAGACTGTATGAAATATGGATGCGGTCTCCGTGATGTCACCCAAAGGTTTCTGGAAAGCCGTCGTGACGCTCCACCACAACGCATGATGGTAGTGAGCTCTAAGTTAGCTAAAATGAAAAGTTTCTCAAATGTTACCGCCAGGTAAAGTAGTGGATACATATTTATTTAGGAATATGGACACAAAAGTATCTCCTAGAATCATGTTGTTGTTTTTGATAGAAAGAAAAATAAAGAAACCTTCTGTGAGAACGTACATTGAGCGTTAGACGGTGAAACAAGCTCTATTTCAGCTCTATTCGCGTGATTGTTTGATTGGTAGAAATAAGATAAAATCATCAAATAGCACACAGTGGTGCCATAAATAGTATTAAATATACATATTCATACAATGCTTCCATGCAGTGTACAACCATTGACACATTAACAACATATTTACATCAATCCAACACCAGTTGCTCCATTTAACGTGTGACTTTTGTGGTTATTGACAATATTCCCAATTCAGAATGAGTAAATAAAGTTCCACCGGTGCTGCCGCTGCAGGTTGGTTGATGGTGTGTGTTGGGGGAGGGGCGGGGGAAAGGGGGGGGGCACTGCGTGAATATCATATATTTGCGGCCTCAGCACCGTCCCTCTCCGTCTGTGGGATTTGGGTCCAGCAGAGAGCTCACAGTCCGGCGACCGATGCAAAAAGTCTTTGTTCGGCTGTAAAGCCGCGGCTTTGACGTCCAAATGAAGCTCCACACCGTCGTCTGACACCCGGCCGGCACAGACGAAGCCAGTCAATAGAAGGTTTGGCTGTTTTGCACCGGTGGGTGGGGGAGAGGGGGGGTGGGGGGCTCCACATGTCCGGGACCAGGGTTCCTCTTAGAACCAGCTTAGAGAACCACGGAGCAACGGCAAACACACACAGTCAGCGAATGCAAAATGAAAAGACATGAAGTTAATTTGACGGGCGTTGGGAGCGTCGGCGTGTTCACCACTGGGACGTCCTGTGCGGGCCGTTCCCCTGCAGGAGAAGAGAGCAGCGTGATGAGGCTTTAAGTGAGAACAGTTTACAGTTTAATCTAGAGAGGTTGGCTCCGAGGGGCTTCCTCGTTTGTGGAGGGCGGCAGCTTTGACGGTCACAGCAGATTAAAATCTATAGGCGACCAAGGACGCGTCAAAACAAAATCTATAACATCTACACAGTTCCAGGAAACAAACCAGCAACACAGAGCTCCTGGAGACTTCCACACCGAAGGACAGGAGGACCAGGACCAAATACAAAAGGGACTAATTAACTAATGAGACACAGGCGGGGCAGAAAACACACAAAATACAGGAAGTGAAACCAAACATGACACATGGGGAGGATAATTAAATAAATAAATAAATAAATAAATGTGAACTCAGTTTTAGGTCACATTTATTATAATATATAGAATGAATATAGTAAAATGTTCATTATGTAGGGAATAGTGGTACAGCTTTGGTGGGAAGAAATTAGAAATATCTGTGTGTATTCTTGCTATGTTCACCGTGTGTCTTTCAGTTTATGAAACTTAATTGTAACATTTTAGGCGCCTAAAAATGTCTCATTCAGCTTTCGGTTGTAAAAAGAAGATGTTGACGGACAAAATGCTGAACTCGAGGCTTCAAAACAGCAGATTACAAACCAATATATACCTATATATGTCCACTTTTTAGATATATTCTATGTTACATATTGGTATACTTTGTTTGTTTTGTTTTTTAAGATACTGAACATACTTAAGTTATGAATCCTTCTATGCTTTACTCTGCCTCTGATTGGTTTACCCTTATGTTCTTACCTTCACCCTAACCCCTTCGTACATAGATTAAAAATATATTAATAAATATATTCTGCATGAATCCATTCTAACTGCTGTGAATCCATCTGCCTGCAGGCCACAGCCTCTTCAGAGCCACCTTTAAAGAGAGGCGAGTGTTTCATACTCAAAATATAGATCTCCAGCTCAAAGAAATCTGACATTTAGAAAATACAGAGAAATATGGAAAAGAATAAGACCAGAAAGAGACAAATCATGTCAAATCAAACCCATTTTCACCAATATTTCTTCTCCATTGAAGAGAGAAAGCAGATGGAAGAAGAGAGTGAACGAAGTCCAGACGAGGTAGAAGACGAGAGCTCCGCCAGGTGAGAAAGAAGAAAAAAAAACAGACAAAGAAGTGATTCATGGTCAACCTGGAGAAGAAGTTGCCATGGATACAGCCGGAGCTGAGGGAGGCCGACACGCACAGAGGCGGGGGGGAAAAGAAAAAGTGGATAAGCGAGGAGGCGAGGAGCGAGGAGGCGAGGAGACTCCGCGGAGGGAAGAGGAGACGACCTACGCTGTGCCCGTTAGCCTGAGGCTGCTCGGCGCTGCCGGCCTCGCCGCGTGTCGGCGGCGTGCTGCTCCCGCTGTCGGCCGCCGAGTGGGTGGACGCTCTGGGGATGGCCAAGTCAAAGGAGACCTCCGGAGGGTGCTGCACAACATTGGCCCATGACACAAACATCCAAGAAGTGAGGGAGGGGGGCTGGTCTGAGGAGAGACCTCCACAGAGCGTCTACCAGGACTTAAGAACCTCGCAGTCAAATATTTAATGATCTTTAAAATATTTGCCCATGATTTGTCTCTGTGAACTCCTCAACACACACTTGTAAAAAGCTGCTTTTAATTCCCGATTCCTTTGCTTTTTAAAATTTGTATTTTGTTTTTACACAGATTTTTTTTTATTATTTTATCTGCTTTCTTTTATCCATTTTAATGTTTTTACATTCATATTTGTAAATAGCTGTTTTGCTACCTGATTTGTCTCTTTCCCCCATTTCTTTCATTCCTTTGTTTCTTTACCTCTGCTTTTGATAAATACTATATAAATAAAGTTAAGTTAAATAATAATAATAATAACAATTATAGAGCCCAATGCACGCGGCTTCATCATATTCAAAAAGCTCGACAGACCGCGGAAGGGAAAATAAATGGTATTGGATCATCTCCAACTATCAAGACAATTAAGACTATAATTCATATTGTAATTGATGTCAAAATATCTCTTTTTATGACACTTATTCCAAAATATTACCCATAAAGATTAAATCTTGTTATATATTACATTTTACGCTGAAACAGTTCACTTCACTGTTCCTCATTTCTTCTGACTGCTTCCTCAAAAACAGTCAAATGTCACTGTTCTATATTTCAATAACCATTTTCGTACCACCGGATAGAACAGTGCGAAGCTGTTTGCTGCCACATTCAAATGTCTGTCAACAAATGTCTGTCAACAAATAAGTAAATGAATACTCACGTTTCCCACGGCTTTGCTGATGAGAGCCAGCTCGGTGGGCTGGTACACGGCGCCCCGCAGCTGGCCGGTGTAGCCGCTGTACGGAGACACGGGCTTGGACGCTGTGATGGACAGATAGATAGATAAATACGTTATTAATCCGGCAAGGGGACATTTTTTCGGTACAGCAGCATTTTTACATAAGAAAATATATATTTTTTTTATATAAGAAAAGAACAATATATACAAAAATAGAATAGAATAAGAAGAATAAGAAGAAGAAAATAAGAAAAATGCACAATATATATACAAAAAATAGAATAGAAGAAGAAGAAAATAAGAAAAATGCACAATATATACAACAAATAGAATAGAATAATAACACGTCATGAGTCTGTCCCCTCAACGAGCCGTCTTCAGGGCCTCTAAATCCTCCTAAATCCTAAATCTTCACTATAACCGTCACTGAAGACGTCAATGAGCAGAAACAGAGATGGAGGCACGCGGTGACGCTCTGCGGCTCCCGACGTCAAATATTTTCCCTCGCAGGATGAAACTGTTTGCCACGCCTCGGTTGCCGTGGAGACGGTGCAAACACAAGGCGTGATGTTTCTGGTGGGAATCGAGAGTGGGAGTGTTGGGGATCGGGACGCTCATTAACAGGAGTGATTCACAGGACACGTTGCCTCTGAATGCCTGGGTGAAACTCGGGTTGGGCAACAGGCGGTTGACCTCTCCTGTCCCGGTGCTGACGGCTATCATTGGCTCGTTTGTCGCCGCTCACAGAACAAAGACAAGGAGTGAGCAATCTGTGGGAGTTAACTGGGCAATTAATGATGAAGGTTAATGCATTCAGCAATAATTGAAAATGTAATAATCCCAACAAACAAATCTCGAGCTTCGGGGAGTTTGCTTTCAGGTTGCATGTGGGAGAAAAGAAGGGCTGGGAGGAAGAAGGGAAGAAAAAGAAAGATATAAAAAAAATAGGATGGAAAGAAAGAGAAAGACAGAATAAAAAACTAGTTTTAAACTGAATCTAAACTCTTGATGATACAGAGCTGCAGGAATGAGTCCTAAAACATAGAAATGTTCACTTCCTGTTCCCTCGTCTGGTTTGATGTCTGAAATCACGTCTGTGTTTAACACAAGCTGAAGATATTTTAATATTTAGTTCTCTGATATATAAAACAGGTCAGTGAACGCCCCTCTGAATCCTAAAGAGTCTAAAGGAGACAACTAAGCGTCCTCACTAGGACACTAGTCCTCCTTCAGCTTAGTGGAGGAGACGTGAAGTCATGTGACCTGGTGGAGTTCCTTTATAGGCTAACATGAAGTCATGTGACCGTGGTGGAGTTCCTTTATAGGCTAACATGAAGTCATGTGACCGTGGTGGAGTTCCTTTATAGGCTAACATGAAGTCATGTGACCGTGGTGGAGTTCCTCTATAGACTAACATGAAGTCATGTGACCGTGGTGGAGTTCCTCTATAGACTAACGTGAAGTCATGTGACCGTGGTGGAGTTCCTCTATAGACTAACATGAAGTCATGTGACCGTGGTGGAGTTCCTCTATAGACTAACGTGAAGTCATGTGACCGTGGTGGAGTTCCTCTATAGACTAACGTGAAGTCATGTGACCGTGGTGGAGTTCCTCTATAGACTAACGTGAAGTCATGTGACCGTGGTGGAGTTCCTCTATAGACTAACGTGAAGTCATGTGACCGTGGTGGAGTTCCTCTATAGACTAACGTGAAGTCATGTGACCGTGGTGGAGTTCCTCTATAGACTAACGTGAAGTCATGTGACCGTGGTGGAGTTCCTCTATAGACTAACATGAAGTCATGTGACCGTGGTGGAGTTCCTCTATAGACTAACATGAAGTCATGTGACCGTGGTGGAGTTCCTCTATAGACTAACGTTAGCTTCTTACTTTACACTTCAAACATCAGTAAAGTGGTGTTGGTTAGTGAAGATTATCTTGATGAATGAAATGTGTAAGATTCATAAACAGAGATTATTTTCTACAATAATCCAGAATCCAACAGAAGGAGAGAACCAGTGTGACGCTAACTTCCTGTTGGACTAAAGACCATCATCCCCGCAGCTCTCTATGCCTTAAAGTCATCTGAATGAGGGAAAAAGTGAAGATTATTCTGCCGAACATCCATATTTATCTCCCGTTGAACATCAAAGCTGAATCTATACACGAACTGTAACCGGTCGATAAATGTGACGCGGCACAAAGTGTGATTTCCCTCCTGAGGAAAAGCTGCAAAAAGTCCCAGAATGTAAATACTTGAATATAAACACCGAGTTATTTTCCAGTCTGGTGTAAAAACTCTCTGTAACCCTGGAGGACGCCAGCGGCCACGCAACATCGGCGACCTCGTGATCGACCCGAGAGGCGACGGACTCCGTGTTCTGATCCTTTTCCTCCATATCGAGTTCTGTCGGCTCATCACATAGATGCAAAACAGCCTTTTGGGTTTTCTGCAGCGTAATCGCTCTGTTTCCACGTCCCCAGAAGTTATATATATATATGACATTTAAATGAACGTCCAGTGATAGTGAAACGTAGTCGGGGAGGAAACTGTGTGGACTTTTGCACAGGGGATGTTTGTGACCTCCCTCTAGTCATTACCTCACAAACTAAACAAACCGTCTGTTGACCAGGCAAATATTGGCTTTACGGGGAATAAAAGGAGTGAGAACGCTTTGCATGAGACCAGAGTGATGTCATACCCCAGAAAATGAATTTAAAATCATTCACATTAACAAAGTGCAGCCTGTCACGGTAACTACTTATGTTGGACGATATATTGTCCCAGAAACAATTGCGATAATCAATATTATTGCCATTTTATGCCACTGATATAATGATATGTCACACGTCAGACCTGCAGGTGGGGAGAGTCTTTGGTTGAACCACAAAGAGGAAGCTACGCACCTGGTTTGGGCTCGTCCATGGAGAAAGCCTTGTTCTCCACGAACATGTTCTGGGAGCTCTGCTCCTTCAGGATCGTCTCGTAGCCGACTCCTCGGTTCGGGTACAGGTCTTCCCCGAAGCTCTGCTGGCTCTCGTTGTCGCTGGCCACGCCGCATAGGTCGGGGATGGTGTAGAGGAGGAGGAAGGCCCACGCGTTGGCCACCAGGGCGATGGCCAAGGTGGGGTCGTCCCACGAGGGCCCGCCTCTCTTCCTGTTCCCG
The DNA here is from genome assembly GCA_016806645.1 of Ophiodon elongatus. Taxonomy (NCBI): domain Eukaryota; kingdom Metazoa; phylum Chordata; class Actinopteri; order Perciformes; family Hexagrammidae; genus Ophiodon; species Ophiodon elongatus. Next base: position 152,411 of record JACSYO010000591.1, on the reverse strand, counting down.
TAGACGTACATGACGATCCACGCCACCCAGATGCCCACGGAGACCACGCTGGTCAGCAGGATGAAGGCGCCATCCTTCTTCCACTGGTTGTGTTTGCCCGCCATGACGGCGAGGCTCGCCACCACCGTGGCGAGGATCAGGGTCATCACGTAGATCAGCGCCATGACGAAGTCCTCGTTGGCGATGTTGCAAGGCGTTGCCGCGGCCCTGCCGGCGGCGGCCGTGGCGTTGAGCGGCGCCTGCGGGTGGCGCACCACCGTGATGATCAGCCACTCGGTGTTTATGACCACCTCCACCAGCCACAGCCCCGCCGCCGCCAGACACAGGACCCACGCCCGCGGCCCGCTGCCCCGCCGGGCGAGGACGTTCAGCCTCACGCTCTGCATCAGCAGGCAGGCGAAGCACCCGCCGAACAGCACGCCGAAGAGGAACCGCCGCGAGGCGCACGTGGAGAAGTCCTTTCCCACGATGAAGGCGAAGGTCAGGCAGAAGAGGCCGGCGGTGAAGACCACGAAGCTGGCGTGCAGCGCCACCGAGCTCCTGCGGTTCTTGTCCTGCGTGAAGGGCACGCTGGCCAGCAGCGAGACAAACAGCACGAAGGAGAGGGCGAGGCCGGCCGCCGCCAGGGCCTCCAGCACGATGCCCCACGCCGCGTCCAGGTCACACAGGTTGTAATAGAGGGAGTCCACGTCGGCGCCGCAACCCAGCGGGGTGACGTTGGTAGCCATGGCGACTGGGAGAAGCCAAATGTTCAGTTTGGACGAGTTGTTCTGGGATCCCGACAGCACCTGTGGAGACGGGCCAACGGGGAGAGGCTGAGAGACTGTGGATCCGAACCAAGACTCACGTACGTCACCAATGAGGCATTACCATATGCTGTCGACGCCCAATTAAGCAAATATCACATTTACGTGAGTCAGTAAACACACAGCAACACGTGGAATTAAAACCTCCATCATGATGTTTACCTAACTGTTGTTCAGAGTCAGAACCCTGAGCGCTCACCTAAATATCAGAGGAATGTCAAACTGTGGACTCTCCCCAACTCTGACGTTAATCATTAATATAACCTGTGGACAAATACGGTTTCTGTACATTGAGATTACAACAGAATCAAAGGTGAAAGTTCATCAACCCTAACGTGGTGCAGGTATCAGACCAAAGAGAGGCTCAGTGAAGTAAACGTCTCCACGGCCCCCGGAACAAAGAAATCTACTTTTTCTGGTCGTTCCCTCCGTAGACTCTGATTAAATAATATATACTAATATATATACATATACTAATATGTTCGTCTTTAATTTGGTTCGTGACCTCTAATCCTCGGTATTCATCTCTGGATCTCAGGCCTGTGGAGGCGCCGCATTAAAACGGGCCCCAGTCTTCAGACATCAAAGTTATTTCCTCCTCCGTTTCCACGGAGAGCTCAAGGACCAACTGTTTTATGAAATGTTTGCAATTTCTGCGAGCTCAAGGTGGGAACACAAAGGCAGATTTTCATTCCAGCATGAAACAAAAGAAATGATAAAAAAATGAAAGAACACGACAGAAGTGTTGGCTTTCCAAATACCTCACGAGCTCAGCAGGTTCACGAAAAGAACTAAAGAACTAAAGAACTACAGACTTTTCTTTTATTTTCATACTAAAGAGATAAAACCTCTGATTCATAGAATAGATAAACAACATGAAAATGCTAAATATTCGCACGCAGGTACTTCGCATTTTCAAAACTCTAAACTATGTGGACGATTTACTGTCCCAGAAATAATTGCCATTTTATGCCACTGATATAATCCTAATATGACGGCGTAATAACGTATAAGTACACCCTTTCAAAAAGCGGTGGACTTTCAATTCTTCACGATATTCAGACATTGGAATTGAAATGTGAAAAGAAATATCCTAAATAAAATAAAACGTAAATAAAATAAAACCACACAACCAAAACAATAAATGAAATGGACTGGAGTGAGGCCGAATGAAACATTTGGACGGGCTTATTACGGTGATATAACTTATTTGCTGAAGAGATCATGTGATCTGATCAGAGCTCATCAACGGTCACTGAATGGACCGTGAAACGTCTTTATCCAATCACACGCACATCAATGCATTGTTCTTAAAGGGCCAGGTCCACACGGGCCATTGTTCTTAAAGGGCCAGGTCCACACGGGCCATTGTTCTTAAAGGGCCAGGTCCACATTGTTCAGGGGTTAAATCTACCTGGCATGTGTCCTTAAACGCAACACGATGCGCGCGCAATACGCAGACGGGAAGAAATGGAGGCGTCACGGCTCATTTCTGCCCTCAGGGTCTCCGAGAAGACCTGAGACCCACTGGGTTTGTTGTCGTCATCAATAATTAATCTATCTCATCTATATCGATATGTTCATCTATTCATCTCAGCTTCAGGAGCTTTGATAACAACACACACACCTGGACATCTCCATGGGGACCATTTAATATCTGATCCACCTAAACACCATGAGGTACCTCATGTAAACCTTTAAGAACAGTTACACACACACACACACACACACACACACACACACACACCCACACGCGCGCGCGCACACGCACACACACACACTCACACACACCCACACACACACACGCATACACGCACACGCACATACACACGCACACACACACTTCAGGGTGTGTTCAGGGACATAAATAAACATCATAAACACTATAATCTACTCACAAAAAGTGCTTAAATGTCCATAATAATATCCTCCAGACATCTGACGCGCCTCGGCTCCTTTAAAACCGACTAAATAGCCTAAATAACAGTTATTGCGCACTTAAAGTAGCCCGTATATTCCATATTGAGCAGAAACGTTGATGTGAACATGTCTCCAATAAACCTTCCCGAGAACTTCAAAGTGTGAACGACATAATTCCCGCGGAACATTAATAAATCTGAGGCTTTTACTACCTGACCGCTTGTTGATCTTCTTCACCTGAGGACTGAACCATCCGGGTGGAATCAAAAAGAAAAGTCTCACAAAACAAGTTCCCACTCTGCGAGGAAGCTCGTGAACCTCAACACGCGCACTTCTGAGGGGACTAAAAGTTTAAGAATCCCTCACGAGCGTTTTACAACGATCCGACTGCTGCGATGCTCTCTCTCTCTCTCTCTCTCTCTCTCTCTCTGTCTCTCTCTCTATGTCTCTCTCTCTCTCTCTCTCTATGTCTCTCTCTCTCTGTCTCTGTCTCTATCTCTATGTCTCTCTCTCTCTATGTCTCTCTCTCTCTCTCTCTCTCTCTCTCTCTCTCTCTCTCTCTCTCTCTCACACGCGCTTTAATGCATGAATACACAGCCTTTCCCAGCTCATCCCACTGAACCACTTCTCTCCTCCTTGTTTGTCTGTTTTTATTCATGACATTTGTTCTTTATGTCACGGTGACAGATTTGATCTGCAGCATCACTGAAACACCGAGCACGTGACCAAGGAGAGTAAGAGGTGTGTGTGAGGTGTGTGTGGTGTGTGTGAGGTGTGTGTGAGGTGTGTGGGGTGTGTGTGAGGTGTGTGAGAGGTGTGTGAGAGGTGAGGTGTGTGAGAGGTGAGGTGTGTGAGAGGTGTGTGAGGTGTGTGTGAGGTGTGTGTGAGGTGTGTGTGAGGTGTGTGTGAGGTGTGTGTGAGGTGTGTGTGAGGTGTGTGTGAGGTGTGTGGGGCCCCCTGGTGGTGAAGAGGTCTCTGCTCCTGCAGCAGTCTGCAGGCTTCAGCCACATGAAGGTGGCAGCAAAGCCCTGACCAGAGTTATCACCATGCAACGTCCCCAGTTGATTACTTACATTAAGACTATTATTTATTTGTATTCAAAGTTTTCTGGAATTGTGCAAATTTAAATATGCAAATGAGATGTTTTGGTGAATTTAAAAAAGACAAAGTAGCAAAATAAACACCTAAATGTGTATTTTGGATGTTTTCTTTCCTCCAGTCTGAAAGGAGTCGTGTTATGGAAGAAAAACAGACCGAAATCTTTAAAAATGTGCATGAAAAAAAGACGTCTCGCCTTTATACATCTTTAATAACAACATGGTTTGAGCCACATCACCTTTTTACCTTTTTACAGAAGCTGTTTGGTTCGAGACACTTTTCTTTCGACTTCTCCAGAAAATATTTTCCAGTCTTCTCGAACCTGAAAAAAAGTAATTAATTATTTAGTTTATGTGTTTAATGTTTTTACTGTATTTGTATTCCAGTTTCTTGCAGGTGTGGCCTGAAATAAACCTTTACCTTTATGACCCCTGACCCTCTGGTGGGTTAATGTGAGAGTTTATATTAAAGTTTGAGATCGCCTTCCACAAAACCTGAAAAAAAAATTAAACTAATTCAACATCAAGTTCGACAGGATTCTCTCCTGTAACTTCATTCAAACTATTTCACGTGTAAATAAAATCATCTGGTGTCTGAATTATGCTGTTTTCTTTTTATAATAATAGCTATTATTGAAGGAACAACGGCATTTTGGGGGAAATGCGTATTACATGATGAACAAAATATCCACAATATTCCATTTTGTGGATAAAAACAAAATTTCTTTGTGCAATTGACACTTCAAATGAAGACATGCAGTTAACAAGGCAGTACTAAATGTAAACCAGACTCTGGTGTTTCATTTTAAACAAAACACTGGTAGAATAAATGTGAAGCAAAACTTAAATCAAACCCTCTAAACTCAAAATAAATCTGGTTTTAATTGAATGATTGAATGTAAAATGCTGATATAGAATATAAACCATATGTGATATTATGAGACGGAGTGAAATCAACCTTAAAGCTACTGGAGGGAGGAAAAAGTGGAGAAACTGGATTTTAAGGAGTTAAATGTTCGTTTTAACTCAAAGACCGAGAGTCTGACTCGTTTCCACTTTGTACAAAGTCAGAATATTTAAAAACAGGATTTAGGACTTTCCTCTTGTTCTTCAGAGATCAGGCTCTAAGTGAAAGTACAAGTGAAGATTTTATTATTTGAGGTTTTTGGTCAATGATTAAAGGACCAGTCTGCCCAGTTCCTTTTTGCTTGTTGACTTGTTGCTCAAGAGCTGATTAGTCCCGCTTCATTTCCCCGATGTCTGCAAACTTTCCTTCTCTCCTTTCAGCTGCACATGTCTTTCACGGATGAGACGTATTTTAGCTCTTTGTATTTGAGGTTTTTATTCTCCTTGTGGTCGTCAGATTGGTGGTTAAGTCTGAGTGGTCTGGCTCCAGATATAGATCAGTGTCTGCTGTCTGACCTCGTCCCACATTATGTCAGCTGGAGGTCTTTAAGGCGGTTTTCTTATTGACCCATTCACCGTCTCCTTGAACCAAAACCCCAGAGAGACATCAGAGAAGATCTGTAGCAGAGCTTCCTTCATCGCTCCGGTCTGAGGGGCCCGACCATGTGTTAAAGCTGCATTCTCTCTCCTGACCACCAGGGGGCGACTCCTCTGGTTGTATAGAAGTCAAAGCTTCATGTGTTAAAGCTGCATTCTCTCTCCTGACCACCAGGGGGCGACTCCTCTGGTTGTATAGAAGTCTATAGAAAATGACTCTACTTCTCTCTTGATTTATTCCCTCAGTAAACATTGTAAACATGAGTTTATGTCTCATGCAGTATTACATATCTACATGATTCCCCTGATATGCAGCATCTCCTCTCTGACTGCACAGTAAGAAACAAACCGCACCGATCCTGAGTTTAAACATTTATTAAAACTCTTCTCAGTGCTGACAGACAGGATCATTCTGCTTTACAATCACAGAAATAATGTAAACAATGTATGTGAAGTCACTTCAACAACAACAACAACAACAACAACAACAACAACAACAACAACAGGCAACTCTGTCTCCTACAAAACTACGTTCCCATACAACTAAACTGCAATCTCACTTACGTTGCAAGGAAACATTTTAAACAACAAATCAGAAAAAAAGAGAAAAAAGCTTCAAAACTACTTTGTTTGGTTTAGTAAAAAACATCATGCTTTGGCTTAAAATGACAAAAAAACAAAAAAACTGCTACTTGGTGACACGGGTACTTCACAGGGAAACTCCTGTGTTTTTTTACCCCAAAGTAAAAAATACGTTTCCCTCCAAACGTCAGTCTCCGTGCGTACGGGAACGCCGTTCTTCAGGAGACGGGGCTCCAACAGGCCAACATGCAGGAGAACAAGTTAAGTGTTAAAAATGAAACCGACTGAACAAAAAACATGAAATATTGGGATGCACACGTGAGCCAAAGACCGACGCTTTGCCCAGGATGTGTTTAGAGTCCGTCCTTCAACTGTCCATGAAATACGGGTTTATTCCGTATTTAGACGACTGATAGGGTCTCTGAGGCGCTTTGTCTTTTTATGGGGACGCCTGCTGAGCAACCAGCTGTTTGACCAGGGACAGAGGACGGGGGACGTCTGTCCTCACCCCTCTCCTGGTCCCCTCCTCACCCCTCTCCTGGTCCCCTCCTCACCCCTCACCCCTCTCCCGGTCCCCTCCTCCCCTCCTCACCCCTCCTCACCCCTCTCTCCTCCTCACCCCTCTCCTGGTCCCCTCCTCACCCCTCCTCACCCCTCTCCCGGTCCCCTCCTAACCCCTCTCCTGATCCCCTCCTCCCCTCCTCACCTCTCTCCCGGTCCCCTCCTCACCTCCTCACCCCTCTCCTGGTCCCCTCCTCACCCCTCTCCTGGTCCCCTCCTCACCCCTCCTCTCCTGGTTCCCCCCTCACCCCTCTCCCGGTCCCCTCCTCACCCCTCTCCTGATCCCCTCCTCCCCTCTTCACCTCTCTCCTGGTCCCCTCCTCCCCTCCTCACCTCTCTCCCGGTCCCCTCATCCCCTCCTCACCCCTCTCTCCTCCTCACCTCTCCCCTGGTCCCCTCCTCACCCCTCCTCACCCCTCTCCTCCATTCAACTTTAATCAAAACCCGCTCTTCACATCTTCGCTTCACATTAACTGTTTATCCAGTCGTGTCTCCGACCCCCCCGTCTCACGGTGAGGTCTCCGCCGCCCCACGCTCTCTCACACCCCCTCTGCTGCTGTCAGGAAGCGGGAGACTTCTTCAAAGACACGGTTTGTATCTGCGTCCTCTCAGAACTCAGTGTGGGACGACCTGAGGACACCAACACTGTCTCTGACTGTTACAGTCAACACAGGGAGGACGTGGAGGGAGGGAGCAGGCCTGTGGGAACCTCAATGGGTGGTCAGAGTATATATATATATATGCATATATATATATATATATATATATATATATATATATATATGTAACGGCCATGACATCTTACTTTGTTGATAAAGTTGCAACATGTTAGCAAACAACTGACAAAGAGCAACATTGTCTCTTTAGGAGACGTGTTTGTGTCCATCTGATGAATCTCTCCTTTTTGCTCTGCTTTGGGCTCCACCGACTCTTGAGAATATCTGTTTGTTGTCCAGCGAGTCCTTCGCTGAGCAGGTCGTAAACAAATGGTTTATCCAAACCAGTAAAAGAAAAGGCATTGTACGTTCCTGCAAACCTCTGATCTATTGGATGTCGGTGTTTCTGAACCAAATATATTTGTATATATTTAAATAACAATGTAACTACAATTATGTAGCGCAACAATGTGACCGTAACCAGGGTGAATAAATAACCACCGCCTGGAGGGAACCTTCTTACGTAACGTTGTGTAACAAGCGTAGCTACGTGAATAAATAACTTTTCCTCCCGGACGTTCTAGTGTTATGTAAGTAAACAAACCGGACAACTTTCAATAAACTAGTTGCTCCGACCGAAAGCAAAAAAACTTTGACATTAATCATATTTGTTGTTTGCAGAAACACAGAATGCCGACTGAGCTGGATTTACAACTTTAACTTTGTGGGAGTGAAATGATTCCATAACCAAAGAATACTTGTGTGTCCCCATAAAGGCTCCACAGATGGAAGGAATCTGGCTGTACAAATAAAAAACTGACACATCCTATAATTTAGAACAAATGGACTCCACAGTGTGTGGATATTATATTAATATTACATGAGTTACGATCGGTTCCTGCACTAAAGTAGCCTTCAACGTGGCCGTGTTATGTAAAAAAACTGGCGTTAATGTCGTGGCTTCTCTCCGACTACAGACAGAAGCTCACTCTTCATTTAGACATTTATGCAAATGAGCTGTTAGAAGTGCAGGTCTGTTATTTATTTCACAACAAAGATACAATAAGCAAAATGTTACTTAAACAAATGGAAATGTACTGGCGGACAGCTGTGTGTGTGTGTGTGTGTGTGTGTGTGTGTGTGTGTGTGTGTGTGTGTGTGACTGTGTGCTTGCGCGTCCGTACATGCATGAGAGTGTGTATCCTCTGTGTGTGTGTGTGTGTGTGTGTGTGTGTGTGTGTGTGTGTGTGTGTGTGTGTGTGTGTTTGTGCAGACCATCAGGCTAATCTGAGGTTTGTTTAGCCGGAGCGGAGGCCGTGCTGGTGATGCTGTTTGAAGAGCAGGGTCTCCTCTCCTTTCATTCGAGGCTCCATCCAGTTGCATTTCATGAAAAATAAACAGACGCCTGAGCAGCTGGCGTTTTGTTTGTGCCTGGGAGCGCGTCGTAGAGACGGAGTGCAATTTTCTTTTTTTGCTCTATTGGCAATGCTCAGCAGGGCGGACCGTCTTTTTGGGCATTCGGCTTCTTTACACAACGGCAGAATTAGCAGCGAGTTCATAGTGAAGCTCTCATCTCGGCCTCCGGCTGCTTCCAGAGTGGATATCGTAGCTGAACGACATGATAAAAGATGAGTTGATTACACTTAATCACTTTCCTTCCTCCCATTCTTCTCCTAATCCTGGATCTAACGAACCACAGAGAAAACAAGCTGTCATTCTCTCCTTCTTTCTCGCAAAACAATATAAAACATATTTTGTCACGTTGCTACCAAATATGGGAAAGGAAAAAAAACGACCTACTTTTAATTTGTCAAATCTTTTGTGAAGATAAAAAAATAGGCTGTCACGATTATCTGATTTACATGGACAAACAACAGCCGGTGCTTTAAGACTTCTCGTGAGTTCATCGGAGGCCCTCCAGAAAGCCTCAGGGCTGACTGGCAGCTGTCCACGGTCGTAGCTGGAATGCAGCTTCTGGGGTCAGAAGTGCTCCGGGACCGTGGGACGATGGGTGTTTTGGATTAAGAGGAAGGGGTCACGGGGTCACGAGGGCTTTCTGGCCCTGTGGGGTGACAAGGGGGTGGAGTCTCGCTGCGAGCGCTTGTTGTTCCCACTGTACAGAGAGGAGATGGAGGCGTTTATGGCGGCCTGCGGGTGAGGCAGGGCGCGGCGGGGGTACAGCGCGGCGCCCCGGAGCAGCAGGACGTCCCGCACGGCGCCGCGGAACGGCTTGCTGACGAAGCAGTAGAGGAAGAAGTTGACGGCCGTGTTGAGCATGGCCAGCATGTTGGACAGGTCGTAGGCCAGGTGGACGCGCCAGTCCCGGTGCACCGAGGACACGTACAGGTGGTAGATGACCACCGCGGTCCGGGGCGCCCACAGCACGGAGAACACGGAGGTGATGGCCAGCAGCATGGCCGTGGTTTTCCCGAGTCGGCGAGGAGGCGCCGACTTGGGGCCGCGCTCCTCCTCGCAGCGCTGCTGCCTCTGCCTCAGCCTCAGCGTGTGGATTATCAACGAGTTCAGCACCAGGAAGATGCTGCAGGGCAGGAAGTAGATGATGGTCACGTGGGTCCAGATGAGGACGGTGTCCAGGTCCGTGGGCGGGTGGCTGTTCCTCCACATGTCCGACCACCAGAAGAAAGGCACGCCGGACACCAGGGACAACGCCAGCACCGCCGCGATGATCTTCCTGGCGCGAGCCGGGTAGCTGATCTGGCGGTGGAGGAGGGGGTGGCACAGCGCCACGTAGCGGTCCACGGTGAGGGGCACGGTGGACCAGATGGAGGCGTGGTTGGCGGCGAACTCGGCGGCGCTGACGGAGTGCAGCAGGAGAACGGGGACGTCGCGGTGGAAGACCGCCGTCTCCAGCAGGAAGCCCACGAAGATGATGAAGAGCTGCGAGAGAATGTCTGAGCCCGTCACCGCCAGAAGGTAGTAGTACAGAGCTTTCTTGGTGCGGGACGCCAGTCGGGACAAAGCCACGGCCGTGAGGATGTTCACTGAGAAACAAACACAGAGAGGCAGAACTTATATCATATTATCTGCTATTTATGAGATTCAAAGCTGCAGTTAATAACCTTAATAGAAATATAATGTTTTGTCATATTTGCTCAAACTGTCACTATATCCTGACACGTGAAAGATCATCTGTGAATAAATCAGTTTCATCTGCCTCCTTTTATTACTTCTAATGAGATTCCAACGTGCCTATAAACAATAAAACAACCAATCAGAGCCGAGGATTCTTTAAAGCAACTGTCAATCACTTCTCGTGAACTCCAGACCCTGTCCCCCAGTGTCAGACCCTGCTGCGGTCGAATGAGAGCTTTTCTAAAGGGACCCTGGTGAAGCACTACCACTTTAGTCCACAGGGGGCGTCAGAATCAATACAACATGAAAAGATTCTTGAAGTAGCTTTAAACTGTGTTAAAATGCAGTTTGGCTTGTGTGTGTGTGTGTGTGTGTGTTTTTTTTGTAGAAAAGGAACTGCAAATCCAAGGAGCTCTTTTCGCATTAATTATATATTTTTATGACATCATACCTTTTTATAGGCAAATCATTAAAAGTTCGATTCTGGTAGTTTTGGCTCCAGTATGGATTAAGTAATCCTACCTTGCATTTGTAAAATGCATTCATAGCAGTTTAAGTTACAAACCAACGATTTTATGTGTGTCCTTGCAACACATCTCACACAGTATCTCTTCTACGGCTTCTGCAATCTGTTTCTTACATCAAGAGCAGGATATTTCCCTGCAGCATCTGTAACATCACCAGACGTTTAAGACCCCTCTGTTGACTCTGGCCTTCCTATTTATTTTCCTTTGGGTACAATTACGTGACGCATCCGAACGCTCTGGTGACACGTCCGCTTGTTTCGGACACCACTCCGTCTAAATCACCGCTGGATCAATACGAAATCACGCCATCGATTTGTAGACGAAGCGCAGTAATGAGAACAATGCGGAGTTGAATTATTGATACATTTGGATGCAGATCAAGGGATCGATGGATGGATTGATACTCAAGACTCTCAAACAAACTGATTATCAGATGATTAGATTATTGTAACCTGTGAAAAGGGCCATCAGACCTTCGTCGTGTGCTACAACAGTGTTGCTGGTCCTTTAAAGATCTGTAATGTACCTCTAACTCACCCGTGTATTGATTTCTTCTGTCCTCTGCAGATCCCACTTCTGTTATAAATAGATATCAATGCGAACTGGGCTGTCACTGAGATTCAGTGCAAACGCAACTAATAAAATCATGTCGTGCATCAAGTAATATTCTGATCTCAAAATTACAAAATAACATGTTTTACTCACGAACAGGACTTTCTTTTCTGGTTAGAGACACAAATGTTTCACATCATTCTTGTACTGAACTTTAGGGAATTGTGCAAATCTCTAAACCTCAAACCCAAACTATCAGCAGCAGACATTTGCTCACAACAGGACGTCGTGCCAGCGTACCTGGTACTCCCACACACAGCAGAATACTGTAGTAGATGACTGGGATGAAGCCCAGGACACATTTGGACTTCTCAGGTTTCAGGCCGGACGCCGTCGCATTGGACTCGTCGCTCATGACCTTGGCGCTTCCCCTGGGAAATAAGGTAGAGACAGAAAAAGGTTTCTGAGACTCAGATTCAGTGTTTTAATTATAGACAGCAAGAACCACAGGGAAAACTATTGTGTTCTAGTTTTCTACATGTCAATAAATCCTATGAAAAGACCAAAACCAGAACCAAATGTATCCACTAACAAGTATTGTGTGATATCTCTGAGCCACAGAGCTCCTTTAAAAACACATCAATGAGCCTCACTGCTGTTCCTTCATCACCATAAACACACTGTAGTTTATTCCGACACGTACAAATACTCACCAGAACACGGAATGTGGATTAATCCGCCGCATAGTCCCCAACAAATGTATTATTTCCTCTTGTTTGTTTGATAAAAAAACTACAGTGACCAGCTGTTTTATGAAATTGCTGTTTTTAAAGATTTGCGTCTTCAGTCTGTCGGCCCACGGTCAGAGACGGGTTGTCAGAAGGTATCGAAAGACGGACTGATACGTTGTTGGATTTTCTCCGTAATACTAAAATGGATTTAAGCCTGGGTTTAGTTAAGGTCGGAGTTTAGCAGATCAAAGAAATCAAGTCTCATGAAAACCTGAAATTATTTTAGGTGGTTTGTAGTCGGGCTGCAACGAACAATTATTCTCATTGTCGATTAATCTTTTCTTGGTTAATTAATTAATATCGTTCACACTTTCCTAGAACTCAAGGCGATGTCATCAAATCTCTCCTTTTGTGTGACTGACGGTCCAAAACCCAAAGATATTATAGAAATGATTATGTCATCATCATTATAGTGTTATAGTGTATCACACAGAGAAGAAGATTATCACATTGGAGAAGTTGCATCCGGAGAATGTTTAACATTTGAGCTTCACATTTTTTCATTGAGGGATTATTTGACTAATCGTTGCAGCTCAAACTTGCAGCTCCATAAATCATAAATCAGTGAATCCAGTGAATTTAATTTACATGAATTAAATTAAATATGAATTAAGCGTTTCAGTGACAGAGGTCAGACCTGGCTGATAGAAGAAAAGTATCACTATATGAAGATGCATACTGTATATCCTGGTTGATATGACGATATCAAGCATCAACACCTTTGCAGATGATGAGCCGCTTTATGTTGCTGCATGTATTTGCCACGAGTGAGGAAAGTGTTTGTTTAAGAGAGCTGTTTTTTTTCTTTTTACAGACATAAACTGTGGAAAACAACAAGTCGGTTTGGACTCAGTCAATTAAACTGCAGGTCCACAACAACAGATGGGCTGACGGCGACGACCCCGTCACCCTCCACCCTCCCCTGAGTCATTACCACCCCGTCTCCTCATCAAAGCTGTTCACCTGAGATCCATCCATCCTGTTTTTCTCTGTCTGTCTCGCCTCCGCCTGCTCTCCTAATTTACTTTACTCATCCGTGAAGCCGCTTTTTGGACTGTGTTATCTCTCCAGTTTCCAGTGACAAACCGTTTGTGGAGCCACGATCGCCCGGTCTGTGAAACTGACCTCGCGATGGGACTTCTTCTAACAGTTGGTCATATTTAATCATTGCCATTGTAAAGGCTGTATATGTGTCAAAAACCTGCATGCGCATTATATGACTGGAGTATTTTATGACTCGTAGCAGGAATGCGATCATAAAGTTCAGAAATATCTGAGGGCTTGGCTGTTTTAATTCACCTTCGCACAATAAACTAGCAGAACTGCACGGATCAAAAAAGCAATCATCAAGGTCAATGACGTAATTCAGTATGTGGTTGTGTAGAAAAGGGAGAAACTGCCCCTTTCTTTCTTTAAACATAGCTGGAATCATATTTTTCTTCTAAAAGGTATTCTGGCTTTTATTTAGCTGACAGCTGCTAGAGCGTGATATACTCTGGGTTTTGTGAATGATGGGGAAGTTAAGTGAGATCAGGGAGGATGATGCATTGTGATCGTCTCATGTTGGAGTTGAGTGTGAGATTTGTCACAAGAGACAACCACATTTCATCCAACTACTTCTAAAATTGGCTCCTTGATTGACGTCACCGGTCACCTGAAGGTCTTCCCTGTTTCTGGTCTTCAGCTTCATTGGTCCGTTACCACAAATCATTTTTAACTGGTTATGAAACTGTCTCAATATAATCCTGATGCCTCCATATAACCTCCATCAGTAAAAGAGCCTTAATAGAGAAGATGGTCTGGTTCTAGAGAGTTCTTCTTAAAGCTCCTCATCGGAGGAGATGAAACCAGATGACATCATGCAGGTTCACCAGAACCTCCTTCAGATCAGACTCCAGCAGAGACCAGTCCACCGTGGACAGACCCAGATCTGGCTTCACCTGCAGCCTTGGACCTGCAGTCGGAGCTCTCGGCAGCAGCAGCGTCTCGTCCTCGTCCTCCTCTTCCTCTTCCTCTTCCTCCTCCTCCTCCTCCTCCTCTTCCTCTTCCTCCTCCTCTTCCTCTTCCTCTTCCTCTTCCTCCTCCTCCAGGAGCAGAGCTTCTCCTCTCTCTGGAGGGAAGGGGGTCACAGGAGAACCAGAACCAGGACTGAGAAGGGCCGACTGTCAGACCCTCTGCAGTACAATGAGAGGTTCTCTAAAGGGACCCTGGTGCTCAGAGACACTACCTCTTTAGTCCACAGGGGGCGCCAGAATCAACACAAAGTTAAAGTTCCACGTATTAACTTTAAAATCAAGTCAACCTTAATGGTAGATTTGTATGTAATTGTACCACATATGTGCATTTATTCTGAAGCAAAGAAAATAGATAAAAAGGGGAAAATGTTTCAGTAAAAGCATTTTTAGTAGAATAATAGTGGTTGATAAAATAATGTAACCACCGATGATCTGCATCAGATGGAGTTTCATCTTCAGGACTGTAGATGTTCACATCGCTATTCTTCTGAGCACTTTGAGACGTCCTCATACATGTTGGCTTTAAAGCTGAGTGTGAAAGTTTATTCTTGAACTTGGAAACAGCTTCTGTCCAGTCGTAGTCCAACATGGGGAAGAAAACCATGACGTGCTCGGGGGAAAAAACATGAAAATATGAACTCCTTCAATTTCACTGGGCAACTTCCATCTGCTGACAAGGAATCATTGTGTATGACTGAAAGCTCCAGAGCAGCTACTCATCATTTTGTCAACTCTTTTCAAGCTCAATTAAATAATTATATTTGGTCTCTGCCCCCCAAAAAACCTTTCATGCCCATATCTGTATGAAACGAAGGGCATCAGACAGACCTTAATATGTTGGTATTAACATTCGGTGTGACTCGAGGACAGAGCATCACTCTTTCGTCCCTGTCCTGTGATTTCATCTGTTTATCACGTCTCCGGTCTCAGCTGTGAAGCGTGTTGTGATAAGGAATCTTTATCACACGACATTTACATGCGGGGTTTTAAATCCAGGCCATAAAAATGACACTTCTTCAGTCTTTGGAGGAAATGTGAGCTGAGAGTTAACTCACTCACATTTTGGTTGCTTTGTTTATCCGTGAAACACTCTCATATTTCACTCTTTGTTACGTAACAACATCCCACGTGCAGAGATAGGATGTCCTATTGAGTATTAATAGGAGCTCCACGCTGTAGGAGGTGGTGTAGAGGTTCAGTCATCACACACTGCATGTGTTGCATCAACATAAGTACATCTTCAGTCTGAACTCACTTCACGTTTTCTTTTATGGTTCCACACATTAACTACCGTGTAGACGTCAGAAGAGAGGAATATATACGGATTGTAAACAGAGCTGCTTGTCATGAACAAACCAACATATTATTTATAAACTCACATGCAAAGTAAAAACTAAGATGTTGCGACTATTCACAAGTTAGTTCAAGTTTACAAAAACAAATGTTTTAACAAATGCAAAACAAAGAAGTTTAACAGTCAAATAAATTGATTTATGGAATAGTTTGTTAAAGATATGCAAGTGTGAAATAATGTGATTAACAAATATAAACTATAGGAATATTTGTGTGGGACTCTTTTGGTTATATATAATATTTAATTTTCACTGTATACATTTATGAGAATTGTATGTTTGGTGGAAAATCTAAATTAAAAAGGGAACGGTGTAAGAAACCTTTTCAGTCAGTATGAACTTGCTTTGGTTTGTCACTATTTCAAAAGTAATGACTTACTATTATTGTTATTGTCTTATGTAAGAATTGAAAACTGTTCTACTGTTAAAAAGTAACGTAAAAAATGCTTGAAAAAGTATGAAAAGTATTTCTCAGTAAAAGAAAAGTGTTGTAAATAGAAAAAAAAAAAAATCAAATTGCTTGTTTGTCCGAACAATAAAAAGACCGAAGTAAAGCAGCACACATTCACATTTGAGAAGCTGGAATTAGTGAATTATTGGCAGTTTTTTCTAAAGAAAAACAAATTGCTTCAACAATAATCAACTATCAGCATTGTTCTGCAGAAAGTGAATAAAGTTTAAAAAGGTAAATCAATATAAAAATACAGTGGAGCAAACTAAATGCATTCCCTCTATAAAGAAGGGGAAGAGGCTTCACGGGGGGGGGGGGGTTCCGCCTCTTTCGGACACCTGATCTGTTTCCTCGAGAGCCTCGTCTCAGTAAAAAGAAAAAGATGATCGTTATGAATGAGAAGGAGGCACAAGGGAACAGTAATCACTGACCGATCAATATCCCTGCAGCCGCTGCTTTAATCCTGAGGGGGCAGAATGACATCGCTCGTCTCCTCTACTTGATCTCCGTCACGCTTTTGTTCTCGGGGACGTTTCCCCCGAGCAGACTATTCGTTGCGTCCGGTCCCTCGAGGGCCACAGATTCTGTTCTCACTTCAGACGCGTTCGATTGAATCCACTCCCAGAGATGAGGTGTATTGACGCGACAACAGAAGCGGTTGATCACACTGCTTCCATTTCAATGTCAGCAGACTGCATCCTCTGAGGAATCCAAAAAAAAAAACTCAGCTTGCACGGCTGAGCGGCAAGTCTGCAGATCAGAGGCCGAGGAGTGTTTCTGATTAAGGCTCTTCCCAGGGTTCAGATGCAGCTGGAGGCTGGAGGACGGGGCTCCGCGGGGCGCTCAGTGCCCAGGAAGCTGAGCTGAACTTTATCTATGCTCCACTGAGTCCTCTTAATAATTCATCAGCAGACGCAGCACCTGAAACAACACTGCTGGGAGATAAAGAGTTCTGCCAGCACAACTGTACAGAAAACCTGTTTCACATGAGCGAGGACGACGCTTCATCGTGAAAGTGAGAGGAGCTTCAGGTTTGTCTTTCGGTACATCTTTCATACATATCGGAAAAAATCGATCAACACAAGAATTTGGCCCTTAAAAAGAAATAAAACGCTCTCACTCCCGACTCGTCTAATGAACGACGCTTGGTCGGTTGCGTTGCGCTTCAAACTGACTCTAAATGGACCATAATTTACTAAATGAACATCATGCTGTATTGAAGAAGACTTGAAACTAGAGATTGAGACATAAACTCATGTTTACAATGTTTACTGAGGGAATAAATCAAGAGAGAAGTAGAGTCATTTTCTATAGACTTCTATACAACCAGAGGAGTCGCCCCTGGTGGTCAGGAGAGAGAATGCAGCTTTAACACATGAAGCTTTGACTTCTATACAACCAGAGGAGTCGCCCCCTGGTGGTCAGGAGAGAGAATGCAGCTTTAACACATGAAGCTTTGACTTCTATACAACCAGAGGAGTCGCCTGGTGGTCAGGGAGAGAATGCAGCTTTAACACATGAAGCTTTGACTTCTATACAACCAGAGGAGTCGCCCCCTGGTGGTCAGGAGAGAGATGCAGCTTTAACACATGAAGCTTTGACTTCTATACAACCAGAGGAGTCGCCCCTGGTGGTCAGGAGAGAGAATGCAGCTTTAACACATGAAGCTTTGACTTCTATACAACCAGAGGAGTCGCCCCCTGGTGGTCAGGAGAGAGAATGCAGCTTTAACACATGAAGCTTTGACTTCTATACGACCAGAGGAGTCGCCCCCTGGTGGTCAGGAGAGAGAATGCAGCTCTAAGACACTTCCGCATCCGTCTTCAAAGGAAGTTTAGGTTTCGGCAATAAAACTGCTTTTAGGGAAAAGAGCGTGTTTAACATTAACTTGGTAGAGTAACAACTTGTGTGTCTAACGACTCAAGTGACTAACAACACGAACAAATCCAGGAACAAAATGACAACGTTTACTTTCAGTTTTGGAAGGGACACAATCGGTCAATTGGATTGATTATAATAGTAATTGATTGATTGGTATCAGACGCCGAGGGGCATTGACCAACTGTCGGTGTTTGAAGAATTGAGAAAGAAGAAAAGAAGTTTCTTCATTGTGCAGATCGTGATGCCGTTAAAATTCTACTCATGAGGTCAAAATCCTGAGGGTCAGGGTCGTTAAGAAGAACGAATCCAGGAGTGCATCTTGGCAGCAGGCTAATATGATGACAAATGTTTGTGTCTTAGAAGATTCAGGAAAGTGAAATAACAAGTAAACACTTCAAGTTCAGAGACAAGAGTTCAAGACGATGTGGATTATGAAACAATGGAAGAGAGACAGTCCAGACTCCCTGCTTCCCTAAATAACTTTTATAATAAAACTGCAGTCAATGATATGCAACAGCGCTGATTGCACAAGAAACAGAAACATTTCATGTTTCTACAACAGAGCAGCTGAGACACATAAACAGAACCGAGACAGTTTTCTTTGGCTTTGTTTGTCCTTGTATGGTCGGTCTCCGTCTTACCTTCACATCCAGTTTGCACAGCGACCCTCCACCTGGTTTACAGCCGGTCCCCCCGATGCTCCTACAGAGTCCCCGACATCGCTGCTGGACACCCAATGAGGAGACGTGGAGGAGGACAGAGAAAGGGAGGTGGAGGAGGAAGAGGAGGAAGAGGAGGAGGAGGAGAAGTGGAGTCCAGGCAGCCGGTTCATCACTGCAGCGAGTGAGCAGAGGACGAGGGGAGAGATGGGGCAGAGGGGAGTGACGATGTGGGGGGGGGGGGATCTGTGGAGGGGAAGAGGTGAATGAGGGAGGAAGGAGACGAGGAAGAGAGTGCAGAGAAGAAAAGAGGAAAAACTGATGGGAAGCGACATGAATTATTTGGAAAAGAGACAAAATAAATATTCACAAAGCCATCAGAGTGCAGACTAATACTGTGTATAGATTCCATACTATAACTTTAACTATATGCACAAGTACCAATTATTATAGTGTAGTTCCACTTAGAATACAGGAAATCCATGTACTTTATCTGCTGCTGTGATCCTGTAAAAGAAGGATATCTTATCTTATCTTACTTTACTTTATTGTAGTAACAGGTAAGGCAATAACATGCCGTTCTTCTTACATCATGCGGTCTGTGCTGCAATGTAAACACATCAGCGTGAGTATGTTACACTCAGAGGAAGTGAAATAAGATATATGAAGTTAGAAAGACATGTTTGGTCGGTTGGTCAAACAAAGAGGATTTGAACCTGGAGGCCGGCGCTCGTGTTGTTCTGAAGTTACGTTACTGATGTTTGTGGCGTGTTTTCCGTACTTTTGTTACGTTGTTTACATTTTACTTAGTTTGCATACTTATTTTGAGCCACATGATGTTTTACTGAAAGCTAACTAAGTAGGTTTGCATCCTAAACATAACTGTCTGCTTCACGGTAACAACATGGTGTGAAAAGACTTTAAAGTCTTTAAAATGTTGTGTTATTTATTCCCCTTCCTATGAGACCAGAGAGGGTAAGAACATAACCTGAAAGTCACAGGAAGTTAAAAGAGTCTCTATAATAGTAGTTGAGGCATTGATGGTCAGTGGGAAAATGAGGTAGGTGTTGAGGTATTGAACTGGACAGGTGAAATGTTTGTCCTGGTAATGAAACGTCAGAAGATCCCTAAAAATCAATATGTCTCTGGAGGCTCGTGGACGTCTGTAACAAATGGTATGTCAGTATTTCATTCTACATTAAAGTGGTGCACCAACTTCCCCCCACGCTGCTAGCTCGGCTATCGGTAAACTCTCCATATGCACGCTACAAAATACAAAAATGTTGGTATGCACTATTGTCCCACAATGCAATGCACAGGAGCTGCTCGCAAAAAAAACAAACTTGTTTTGGAAAAAAGAAAAACTAACTTATTCACAAAGTTTGATTTGCAGCGGCTTTCCAACGTTGCAGTTTCATTAACGTTTGATGGTGTTTTTAATCCAATACATTTGTATAATTTTTGCATCGTCACAAATTGGAAAAATAGACTCAATTTCTCCAAGAAAATAGCACATCTTAAAAACACAGTATTTAGCGTGGAATTGTGACACAATGTCGTTGTGTCTTACGGTCTGCATCAACCTTATTGAGGTCTCATGGGGATTAAACACACACACACACACACACACACACACACACACACACACACACACACACACACACACACACACACACACACACACATACACAGGGGACCAAAGAAAAACGTCACCCAGCAGCTCCCTAATTTCTTGCCTGTATTCTTAACAGCAGTTGAAACTAACACAATTAGAAGTGAGAGAACCACTGAGCTGAGCCGACTTGTTGTTTCGTACCAGACAAACGTGTCTTTAATTCATCTAAACCCTTCGCCCGATCCCGTCGCACGACTGCAGACTGTTGACGGCAGCAAGGCTCCAACGCAAACAGCGCTTCAGATTTGAAGAAGTAATTCATCCATCAGTTCAGTCTGCTGTGAAAACCAGAACTCGGAGGCCTACGTGGGCTCGCTGCGATACGGTTCAGCTTCCTGCAGCTGCATATCATTTGATGTGTTTATTAGACGTACGGGGTTCCACCTCTGACCGCTGCAGGGGCCTGTCGGGCAAATAACAAACCTCGGCAGTTAACGATCATGCAAAGACGTGACTCGCTATCGATCGGACCTGTTAGATTGCAGGAAGATGACGCAGAGGGAATAAACAAGCATCAAGCTTCATTAGTTCTGCTTCAGGATTCTGATGCAGCGGTTGATATTCATCACCATGGTCAACAGAAATCAAATCTTTTCATGGACCGGAGTCATCTTAGGAAAGTGTGTCACTTGGTCCTATAGAGATAATAATATATGGTAACTTTACTAGCAACGCAGTTGTTGTAACTATCATTTGTTCCTCCAGAATAACATCAGATGCATAATTTAAAGAGTCACTGCACACTTAAACCTGTTTGTAAGAGCCAATTATGTTATATATATATATGTAAATATGTTGTTTGCCATTTTCTTGCCATAAAGTGCTACATAGTCTGTGATTTACGACAGGTAATAGTGACATAATTCAGTTTCTGACACGAGGCAGAACTCAGAAAACTTGCAGACCGAGTGGCCTAAGAACTTGAAACATGGTAAACGGCCACTATAACGTTATTAAACTATACACTGAATGATGTAACTGTAAAGTGGTGAAACAAATAAATGCTGGTGTTAATATTGATATTTCCTACCAAACTTCAAATTATTGTTGAAAATGGCTCAAAACTCCATCTACTGTTTTAAATCAGCGGTAATCTTTCAAAGCCAGTTCTGAGATAGAGTCGCTAACCTTAGCGCGCTAATTCCACCATTAGTTTTCATGCTAACGTTACACTGGTTACAGAAAATGAGCGGATCAGCAGGCTGGTGGTCAGCGGCACCGCTGGGTCTCTGCTCCCCGCCGCTGACGGAGACGGAGACGGAGGTGCTAGGTGCTAGGTGCTAGGTGCTAGGTGCTAGCGCTCGCTGAATTTGAGTTGCTAACTGTCGTTCCGTCTCCCTAGCAGCGGGGAGTGAAGGGTAGCGACTGCAGGGTGTGATTCCCGTCTCAGTTGTGGTCTGATCACCAGTAAATCAGATTAAATTCAGTGCCACATGTCATATTTTCCAAGCTATCGCAGCTAGCTAGTCCTCAGCTCAGTCATCGAGGCTATCGTCGTACGGAAGTGGACTTTCTTCCACCTCTTAGCCCCTGATGCCCTTTATTTTGAAAGATTAAATGTCCCTCTGCAGGTTAAGAGATAGCATCTTAAACGCCTGTTCCTGAGAAACGTCTTGAAAGTCGCCCTAAATTAACATCACCTGAAATCTTTACTATACTTGAATCAATGTTAGTTGCTTCCCGCCTCTGATTACATAATCAGGATTCATACTAAGAGGTCGAATTTATAACGACCACCTCTTTGGAAGATGCATAACTCACAGATACAATTTCACGCCTTCAGAGTCTATCGGTTACTCGGATTTATAGTCAATACGTTCAGCTCGTCCCTCACCAGCAGCTGCCACTGAAAAACAAATCTTCCTGTGCAGCTGGAGGAAGAAAGAAAGAGGAAGAGGAAGAGCTAATGGAGCTGCTGCAGTGAGATAAACCGATGCTGAGGCAGGTCACCTCGGTCTGGACGGCTGCCATAACCTCAGCTCTCCACACTGTGCCTCTGTGCAGCTGTAAAGCAACGAGACTCTTTCAGGCTGTAACATGAGCAGCTCTCCAGACGAACACTGTCATTTTATCTCCTCTCCATCAGGACCTCATGCTCCTGTGGAGGGCTGGAACATATTTTCTGTTCCTCAGTGTGGCTGTAAATAAATGTTGAAAATTATATTATTCCTCATAGTTGTATTTATGTTTTTAGTGTACATTTACATGTATTTTCTGTATTCATTCTGAGTTCAAGCTTTTTATTGCGCAGAATGCTTCTAATGCATCGGACAATATACTTTAAATTGAATGCAGATTGGATGCAACCAGGCGGCAACCACCAGTTCTGATAGGTGAAGCCAATGTGTCTTAAAAACTTGCATTCTCTCTTTTGACCACCAGGGGGCGACTCATCGGGTTGTATAGAAGTCAAAGCTTCATGTGTTAAAGCTGCATTCTCTCTCCTGACCACCAGGGGGCGACTCCTCTGGTTGTATAGAAGTCAAAGCTTCATGTGTTAAAGCTGCATTCTCTCTCCTGACCACCAGGGGGCGACTCCTCTGGTTGTATAGAAGTCTATAGAAAATGACTCTACTTCTCTCTTGATTTATTCCCTCAGTAAACATTGTAAACATGAGTTTATGTCTCAATCTCTAGTTTCAAGTCTTCTTCAATACAGCATGATGTTCATTTAGTAAATTATGGTCCATTTAGAGTCAAACAGACCATAAAGCAGGGGATGCTTTAGGGGCGGGGCTACAAGGTGATTGACAGGTCTCTACCAGAGACGTATACGTCCAATGAATGACGTCACGACGACTACGTCCACTTCTCATTTACAGTCTGTGGTTGCAACTTGCTCTCGTGGTAACTGTAGATTTAATAAAAATGTCTGATTTCTTATTATCTTGATGACAGATTTCACATTTCTGCGTTATTTGTTCAAATCATACCAAAGCTGTGACTCTCTCTGGAACACATTCTGCATCATTCCCTCATTTGAGATCTGCATTTGATTTATTTAAACAAAACAAACTCCTCCTTGGTCCGTTCTGCTGCAGCCGTGTGAAAGAATGACGCGTCAGCATTCAGTCCGTGTGATTAAAGATTAATCAATCCACACAGAACAGGACCACGAGGCTTAAGATCCCCTCTGATAACCAAACAGATAATAAATAGGGTTTAATTACTCACATCATGGGTAGACATGCTCCTCCTTACTCTTTATTTATGTCTATCTTGAGACATTTATGAGAAATAAATTTATTGTCCAAACAAAGTGAAAAGAGTTTAATTTTTCTAATAAAGAGTAAATAGAAATAACATAAAATATGGTATTTTTCTTTATTTCTCAACACTATTTTCATATATGCAGCTTAGCTGCTTCAAAATGTACAATCTAGAGTATCAAATCAAAAATATAACTAAAAATAAAAGCAAAACAAAAAAGGGGGGAGCAAAACGTTTGGCTACATATGTGCAAACATTTCTTTGGAAGGCAGCTTTATGTGTGTTTTTAAATGTTTTAATTTATTCTTGTTGATTTAATAAATAATGCCAACGAATAAACATCTCAGTGTCTTTTCCTTGAATGTCTTTTTGTTGCTGTTCTCAGGGTTTTTATTTACTCAGACAACTTTCATTGTGATTATTATTAGTAGTCTTGATAATCCATATTATATTGATTTACGTGATGTGAGACTAGATCGAGTTAGATTTTATAAATTGTAATATAATATGACATAAGTGTTGGCTTTTACGTGGTTTTAAAGGCTGTTTTACAGTAAAGTTATGTAATTTTTTTAACTTCCTTGAACCACTTTGTCATTATATCCAAATTAGTGATGATAATTTATAAAAAATTTAAAAAAAATTCTGCATATCACCCAGCCTGAGTTGTAACATATTCCCACCAACGCCCACTCTCATGTGGACATAAGTTAATTTATATAAATAAAACACCTAATTCTGCACAACCAAATGTCTCCTTCTCTGACAAATTCTATTATTAATCTTCCTTTTCCTTAAACTTATTAATCTTCCTTTTTCTGTGACGTCAGTTTTGTTGTTTTGGCTCTAAAATGCCAATAGAGATGTTTTTAAAGAGAGAAAGTGTTTGTATCTGGAATGATGCCAACGTGAACAGCTGACTGCTGGTGAGATGCAGCTGGTCTGCCCTCTAGTGGACACGATGTGTAAATACATGTAGTATCTACAGTTAAGTTCACCTCAAATTACAAAACAAAAACATATCTTCTAACTAATTAGTCGTATCCAATCAGGCAGATAGTTTCTGTTTTGGTTTGCACATTTTTTAAAGGGACTACTTCCTCGTAGAAAGTAGTTCCACTGGATCAACTTGTCATTTTTAAATCCTGTGTTTAAGATATCAGTACAAGTAATAAAAGGTAAAGGTCAGAAAAATCTTTATTTTTGATTCATGCTTTTGATTAAGAAAGGGGGATGTTGTTCCTCGGTGTGACTGTAAATAAATGTTATACAACTATTTTCTTCCTCTTAGTTGTATTTATGGTTATATTGTACATTTACTTGTATTTTCTGTATTCTTTAGCCAGAGTTCAAACTTTTTACTGCGCAGAATGCTTCTGATGCATCGGGCAAGATACTTTAAATTGAATGCAGATTGGTTGCAACCAGGCGGTAAAATCTGAGTGTCTTAAAACCTGCATCCTCTCAACTGACCAGCAGGGGGCGACTCCTCTGGTTGCAAAAGAAAAGGATGAAATATGTCTTTTATTGTAATCTGAGTGAACGAACCCTGAAAGGAAGTAAAGGTCAGAATGTCTTCCTCACGTGTTTGATGGTTGTGTTTCCCGTCTCCTCCGGGTCTCCCTCAGAAAGAGATTTCTATCTCGAGGGACTTCCTGCTTCAATAAAGGTTCAGGGTGCAATATACAACTCAGAGCTTTAATGTCAGCTAGTTTCATCCTAAAGCGCCTTTAAATAAACAGAGTAGAGAACGAGGATGCTGTCACTTACTGAGACAATGTGCATGTTTATTTTTGTAAAATAATTGGTGAATACCTTTTTATTTTCTCTGAACAAATATATTGAAACATAATTAAAAAGTTCCCTAAATCTGCATATTTATATATATATGTAGATATATATATATAAATATATATTTATATCAATATATATATATTTATATAGATATAAATATATATATATTGATATAAATATATATAAATATATATATATATATCTATATATATATCTATATATGTAGATTTTGAGATAAATAGATATAAATATATCTATTTATCTATATATATATAGATATATATATAGATAAATAGATATATTTATCTCAAAATCTATATATATATATTTATATAAATATATGTATTAAAAAAATATATATATTTATACATATATATATAGCAAGTTATACATTTAATCTTTTTGGCCGTTATCTAGAGTAATAATAATGGGAAATTGCATAGTTGCTATGGCGACGCGTCTCGGTGTGATCAGCCCCTATAGCTCCTTTAAATAAAAAAAGGCTAACATATAATATTTTGAAAGTTCACTCTGTGTAGTTGTAAATGTACGATCTGAGTTATTTTAACTAAACTTGAGGAGTCAACAGACCGAACATTGTTTCGTGCTCATTGACTGACCTGCTGGCGGACGGCCAGACGCAGAGACCTCGTTCTACCCAGAGTCCACCAGGATAGAAGACCACGAGGTCACCGGCACCACAGAGCCACACCGGCAACCCAACGCACACACACATCCACACACACATCCACACACACATCCACACACACATCCACACACACACATCCACACACACATCCACACACACACATCCACACACACATCCACACACACATCCATCCACATCAACGCCTCGCTTCTCTTGAAACACAGTTTTTTAGTTTGTGATCAAACACATTTTCAATAAAGTCACAAGGATTTTAATCAAAAATGAGCGTGAGAGGGGTAGTGAGAGGGGTATTGAGAGGGGTAGTGAGAGGGGTAGTGAGAGGGGTAGTGAGAGGGGTATTGAGAGGGGTAGTGAGAGGGGTAGTGAGAGGGGTATTGAGGAGGGGTATTGAGAGGGGTAGTGAGAGGGAGGGGTATTGAGAGGGGTAGTGAGAGGGGTATTGAGAGGGGTAGTGAGAGGGGTAGTGAGAGGGGTATTGAGAGGGGTGTGAGAGGGGTATTGAGATGGGTAGTGAGAGGGGTAGTGAGAGGGGTATTGAGAGGGGTAGTGAGAGGGGTATTGAGAGGGGTATTGAGAGGGGTATTGAGAGGGGTAGTGAGAGGGGTATTGAGAGGGGTATTGAGAGGGGTAGTGAGAGGGGTATTGAGAGGGGTAGTGAGAGGGGTAGTGAGAGGGGTATTGAGAGGGGTAGTGAGAGGGGTATTGAGAGGGGTATTGAGATGGGTAGTGAGAGGGGTATTGAGAGGGGTAGTGAGAGGGGTATTGAGAGGGGTAGTGAGAGGGTATTGAGATGGGTAGTGAGAGGGGTATTGAGAGGGGTAGTGAGAGGGGTATTGAGAGGGGTAGTGAGAGGGGTAGTGAGAGGGGTATTGAGAGGGGTATTGAGAGGGGTAGTGAGAGGGGTAGTGAGAGGGGTAGTGAGAGGGGTATTGAGAGGGGTATTGAGGGGGTATTGAGAGGGGTATTGAGATAGGTAGTGAGAGGGGTATTGAGAGGGGTATTGAGAGGGGTATTGAGAGGGGTAGTGAGAGGGGTAGTGAGAGGGGTATTGATCGTGTAAGTTGCTGCCCCCTAATGCAGCGCTCTCGCCTGAAGCTGTGATTAAATTGCTCGCGTTGCGGTGTCACGCACCCGGTCTGGATCGGGTGAACCCACTGACTCAGATATAGCTGCACATGGAGCCCGGATCCCGAAGGCCTGAACCTGGGACGAAGACGGATCCCTTCCCACCTCCAGACCCGCAGGTGGATCAAACATCCGGTGCTCCGCGGTCCGAGAGTCCCCCGCTGCCTCCTCGTCCAATCAATAGCGTGCAGCCAGCGTCAGGACCCAAGGACAGGAAAGTCAGAATCAAAGGGGTAACCATGGAAACAAACCCAGGCCTGATTCCACCCACTGATCGATGAGGTTCTCTGTGTGTGTGTGTGTGTGTGTGTGTGTGTGTGTGTGTGTGTGTGTGTGTGTGTGTGTGGAGGGCCGGATGTGGCCAGGAGGACCCCTGTCCCACATTCAGACACAGATCCCCCTCGTCCTCCCACCAGAGAGGACAGAAGTCCAGACAGACGGACGGAGGACTGACGGAGGACTGACGGAGGACGACGACGGGGCAAAGATGGTGAAACGAGGTGTTCAAGTCCGCATTGGGACGCTGGTTCTGGTTCTGGTCCTGGTCCTGGTCCTCGGTCTGCTCCGGGACTCAGCTGCTGCAGGTCAGTCGGCGTTCGGTGCTCCGACCTCATTATTCGTGTTGAACAATTTGCAGTCTGATGGAGTTATGCTTCGTTTTAACGTCCTGTGTGATGATTCTGGGTCTTGAGGCCGGAGGCCACGTCTATGATTATGGTCTTTATGCAAAATAATAAGTGAGTAACTTATAGAGCAAATACAATGAATCTCCTCCTTTGATTTACAGGGAAAACGTTTCCAGAAGAACTAAATGTTCAAACGAAGATATCTGTGAATAATACAATCATTTTTCTTAACTATAACAAAATAATGTCTTTAAGCTCCATTCAAGCTTTATTTATAGTAATAATAATAATAATATAATAATAATGGTCCAAAATGATGGTTTTAATGATTGTTGATCCCCAAAACCTAATATCTTGTATTCACTGTAGAAATTCAGAATGTAATAATGACTTCCTGATATAGATATGATACAGACGCACATGTGAATAAGCACTGGAAATAATTTTTTACTTTAACTTTACTCTTCACTGGTCTCTGGATCTGGCTTTTATTATGCTCATTATATCAACAGCCAACAGAACCAAAATGTATATGTTCAACATAATTTAACTAATGTATTTATTTGCTGGGGTGAGACTTCCTTAAACTGTTTACTATGACAACAATCTTAAAATACAACAACTTAATCCTCGAAGTATTTTTTTTTTATTGGGTGAAACAACCTTTTAATATCTTCCTTCCTCTCGGCTTTAGACCTCAGTGAAGCGGGGGAGAGGAGGAGGGAGGAGGGAGGAGGGAGGAAGGGGGGGAGGAGGGGGTAGGGGGGAGGAGGGAGGGGGAGGAAGTGCCAAATATTTCCGACAAATCAGAAAGAGGAACCGCACTGCTAACGCTAACATGAATCCCGGCTCTTCTGCTGGAGGTGGAGGAGGTGGAGGAGGGGTGGTGTGCTACAAAGCTTTAATTAAACGTGACCCACAATCCCTCGTTATCCAGATGGAGCGAGCAGCTGGACGGATCAATGGCGTGGAATTGGATGGTGCTGCTCCACTATCGGGCCCGATAGATCCGCCCGGTGTCGGGCAGCTCATGAAATACTCTATTGGTTTCATATACGGGGACCAAGTGTGTGGTTTTGTCCCCGTGTCCCCTCAGTACAAATATAATGCCAAAAATAATGCCAATGGAAAGTCAATTAGGGCCGTTATTATTCGTGGGGGGCATACAAATGAAATGCACCCACGTGACGGAGCAACAGTCTGAGCAACTGACGTAGTTTATAATATCCACAAAGACGACTATTGGAGATTTAAGAGAAGGACGGGTCCAACGAGCAGGACCTTAAACCACTGCTGGTTTGTTGCCTCAACCTAACTGCTGGTTTGTTGCCTCAACCTAACTGTTGGTTTGTTGCCTCAACCTTGTTGCCTCAACCTAACTGTTGGTTTGTTGCCTCAACCTAACTGTTGGTTTGTTGCCTCAACCTAACTGTACATAGTGACTTTAACGTTGTCACCATGCCTTTGAGTATTGCTCTCTTCTCATAGCTCTCCTGTTGCCTCCTCCATCAGGCTCACTGAAAGTTGACCCGTCCCAGGACGCCGGCGGTGGTGGTGGTGGTGGTGGTGGTGGTAGTGGTGGCGGTGGCGGTGACACCATCAGCCACTCGCTGACGCTGGTGCAACGCCTGGAGACCCTGCTGCTGCAGGGCAACGGCAGCGACGTTGCCCTGCGGGTGGAGACGCCCAGCGCCGACGAGGTGAAGGTGATCGCGGCTCACTCGCTGGTGCTCTCGCTGCAGAGCGTCGTGTTCGAGGAGATCCTGCAGAGCCGCAACGGCACCACGCTGGTCCTGAAGGAGAGCTCCGACTGCGCCGCCGTGTTCGACCGCTTCATCAGGTGGGGGGGGCGCACGTTCAACCTGAGGGGGGCACCGCCACACCCTGGGTGGTGGTGGAGTTGCCGCGTCCTCTAGAGGAGGGACTCTGCTACTGCAGGCCTACATCTGAGACCGACGATCGATGAGTCCGACATGAAACAAAACCGGCCAATCGGTGACCGGCAGCGCTCGATAACAGCTCCTGTGGTGTGGCAGTGAGACACCGAGGAGCCTGTGTTGCCACGGCGATCAATAACACAATCTATTTCTATCTCGAATGCTAATGAGGTTGATTAAAACCTGAACTACAGTCGACCTGCAGTAGATCTTTGTTCATATTAAACTGCAACTTCTCACTCAACGACAAAATAAAAAACGCGTTTTCAATCTTTGTAAAAAGCTGCTTTGAGGTGATTAATTAGCAGAAATGGAATATTATATTAATAAGTACGTTTTTTTTGTGTATAATCAACTGAAAATAAGAGTCTTTGTGTTTTAATGACCTTAGAATAAGTCGTTTATAGTCGGCCATGTTTCTGTTGCTTTGGCTCACCAGGAGAGGTTTGGTGTGCAGGACCTTTAAAGGCCGTAACACCGAGAATGAGATCTCCCACGAAAGCATTTCATGTGTCATCCACATAATCGTGAACATGGAAGTATAAAGATTTCATGTAACCTGCGTACCTCAGCAACGCCACATATTTTAAGCTGGCGAACATAGTGGAGCATTTAGCCCCCAAAGAGGAGCTGGTGGAGACCAAAACAGAGCCGAAGGAGAAGGAATATGAGACTTAAATAACCAACTGTTTGCTAACATGTTAGCATCAAAAGCTTTACAAGTAATAACATGTTCTTTCTCCATGAAGTGGACGTTTTACTTTCTGTATTCGTGTTGTAATTTCCCACAATCAGTGAGAATGTCGCCCCTCGTTAACCCTCCTCTCCCCCAGGTACCTGTACTGCGGGGAGATCTCCCTGCGTCTGGAACAGGCCACGCCCCTACACAAGCTGGCCGCCAAGTACCAGGTGCTGGGCCTCCAGCGGGGCATCACCCAGTACATGACCCAGAGTCTGGCGCGGGACTCGTCCTCGGGCCACGTGGCGGGCTGGTACGAGTACGGCCTGCAGGCCGGGGACGCCGCCCTGCGGGACAGCTGCCTCCAGTTCATGGCGTGGAACCTGTCGTCGGTGCTGCGGAGCGGCGAGTGGCCGTCCGTCAGCAGCACGCTGCTCATGGCGCTGCTGCAGCGCTCCGACCTCGTCCTGCAGAGCGAGGCGGAGCTGTTCGCCGCGCTGGAGGCCTGGATCCTCCACAACGAGCCGGACGGCCTGACGGCGGAGAACGCGCTGAGGGCCGTGCGCTACGCCATGATGCCGCCGCGGGAGCTGTTCCGCCTGCAGACGCACTCGGCGGTCCTGGCTCGGTACCAGGAGTCGGTGCGGGACCTGCTGTACATGAGCTACCAGTTCCACTCCGCCTCGCCGATGCACATGGCCAAATACTTTGACGTGAACTGCAGCCTCTTCGTGCCGAGGAACTACCTGTCGCCGCTGTGGGGGTCGCCCTGGGTCATCGGCAACCCCTCGCGGGACGACCGCAGCACCAGCTTCCAGACCCAGCTGGGGCCCAGCGGCCACGACTCCAGCAAGCGGGTGACCTGGAACGCTATGTTCTCGCCCCGCTGGCTGCCCGTCGGCATGAGGCCCATGTACACGGAGGCGGGCGCCATGCAGCCCACGCGCGTGGAGGGAGGCCGGCCCCGCATCATCATCACGCCGGCCACGTCCAGCGCGGACTTCGCCGGGGTGAACTTCCAGAAGACGGTGCTGGTGATGGCGCAGCAGCAGGGGAAGGTGGTGGTGAAGCACGTCTACAACTTCCACCAGAGCACGGAGGAGAGCGGGGACTTCCTGTCCGAGGCAGACCTGTACCGCCGGACGTCCGAGTACCTGATGGACAGCTCCCTCCTCCTCCACGTCGTGGTGAAGCCGCTGTACCAGTCCCTCATCACCATTAAGAACTGACCCTCATATCACGGGGACCTGAGTCCTCCTCGTGTGGGTCATTCGTCTCGTCTCGTGTATCTGATGTTCTCATCGGGCAACTAACGCCCCAAAGTGTCTGAGCATTTAGTGACACCCTGATGACACGCGCGTCAGAAAGAATTAGTCTGGTGCTTTCCTGTATTTTGTATTATTGTCAACCATCTCTATGAATAGACACACGCGTCAGAGCTCCATTTTACAACATAAAAAAAACGTTTTTCGTAATTGAGGAAGTATCAAATTATTATTTATGAATTCTGCTGTTTCCAAGCAGCTTTTCTAATGCGCTACTTCAGAAAGCACCTGAGTGACGTGTTCCTTCATCACACACACACACACGTGCGTGCACACACGTTCCTGCTGCCACAAACACTCACTAAAACACCAAATGTGGATTCATCCGCCTCTGAAAATAGTCCCCAACAAATGCACCGTTTCCTGCTGTTTGAGTGACGGATGTTAATAACTACAGCGCACAGCTGTTCTAGGAAATTACTGAGCATTTTGTTTAAATACAACTATATATTTATGTTGTTTTTAAAGATGTCAGCAGGAACCAAAGCTCTTTGGGCTGAGAGCCACAGACTGTTGGTTTTGGTCTCTTCATCAGATTGGTTGAAAATAAGAAAAATAAAGAATATCGCCGGCCTCATCCTTTATGCTCGAGGTTCTTTTCCTTCTATGTTTTCTTTGTATTGTTTTTAAATATTGGTGCTATATGACCCCGTTTACAATCAAGGGGTCCCAGTTGTCATTCATCCCCCGGTGAGCACTGATCTGGTGATTCGCAGGTCAAACTTATATATATGTCAACATGTTGTAAACACAAAAATTAAAATAAAACACTTCCCAACTTTAACGTAGACATCTGTATTTGACCTGCTTACAAAACCTCTTCGTTCTGTAGATGTCAGACTATCGTGTCATTAGTTCATTTATGTGATTAAAGTCATTACTTAGATCCACTGTCGCATTAATCAATGTTACCTGATAATAAAGATTTTTAATAAACGTTTTAAAGTAAACAGAAAATTGTCTTGAGTTGATTTCACGTTTTCATCGCCTCACAAATAAAACACATTTTTACTCACGTTAGTTTTATTTCCACGGGACTCTCAGATATGAATAACAAAATCACAAAATCACAATATGATCAGTTTAGAAACACATTAACATGAAAGCACCAAACAGGAGATAAATGTAATCCCTTGTATCTCCCGTTTGGTGGTTTCATATTAATGCATGCTGCTTACACATTCATGCATCAGTAATAATATTCCAATATATTATAGTAAATTAACTACTTTTATTCTTCACACTTTAAGTACACATAGCCAACACAATGTGCATTACTTGAGTAAATGGGACTTTTTTCCAAACGCGCTGGTAGAAAACAAAATCTGTAAATAAGTCCGCCGCAAGACTACCTTTCCCATGAGCCCTTGCGCGCCAAGCAGGAAGAACGTTGTCTCGCAAGGGGCTCACACTGATCCAAGTTCGGAGCGTTGAGCTGCAGCCTCGGCCCACCATGTAACCGCTGCGGAGGATTTCTTTGCAGCGCATTTGCAGCGTTACCTCGCTCCCCCGACGCCCGCGGGGGCCGTGCATCCGCCCCGCGCGCCCTGCACCGACCCGCGCGCTCCGGACGCAGCAAGGCTCCGAGTGCATGAAGAGCGAGGCGCCGATTCATTTTTTTTTTGGTTTGCATCTTTGTTTGCGAAGCGAGCCGCTCGAAGCTCCAGCGCGACGGCGATGGAGGGAGGGAGCGAGAGAGAAGGCAAAGTCTTTTGTGCTTCCCCTCCCCCCCATCACAGCAGAGGGGAAATGTCTCAGCCGAAGGGAGGTAAGGACGGGAAACCGACCCGTGCACCAACCACCGACATGCAATCACGGCTGCACGCGCTGCAACATGCACCCGCTGCAGCGGCTCGAGCGCGGCCGGTGCGTGTTAAAGTTCCACGGGGTGGAAAGGGGTCCGCTGCATTTCCTGTTTGAGATGTTCCCCTTTGCACAGTTCCTGGTGAGGCGATGTGCGTGTGCTCGCTCCCGCTGACGCTCCGCGGCGCACAGGCGGGGATGTGGAGCCCCGGGGGCGCCGTTAACGGTCACGAGACAGCCCCCGTTTCTAATGAACTATGCACGAGTTGATGCGCGGCTCGTGCACGTCGCTCAAGGTAAAAGATGAAATGGATAGGTGCGCGGCGCGCGGCTGCAGGGGGGCGACCCGCAGCTGTCAGGGGGCAACTTCTCACTGTTGAGCTGCTTCTGCTTATGGGGCAGAACATGGAAATCTAATAATAGGATTTGTTTATGAGCGTTTAAGTGGTGGTGCGTTCAAGAGCAGGGGGCCTCTTCAGGCTCCGGGCAGTGTGGTCAGCTGCTGCTGCTTCTGTGCAGGCCGCTGGATGTGTGTCGAGCCCCGGCTGCGTGTCCACAGATGTCCGGCCCTTCTCTGCTCAGCGTGCAGACGAAACGCGTGCGCGTCACACTTTGACCCTCTTCAGTCAACGCAGTGTTTACAGGAAACAAACAAACAAACAAACAAACAAACAAACGGCTGCAGGGGAAAAGCAGCTCGGGCGTTTTTCTTTTTTCCAAGAAGTCCAAAGTGAGGCTGGTTCATTGCACAACACGCAGAACACACACGCACACACACGCACGCACACAGGAACGGCCTCGTTGCAGCCGTTTCACGATGATGAATAATGCACAGACAATTTTTTAAAATTTATTTTAGGTCTCTGTAGATGAATGAGTCGGTTCGGGACTTTCCTGTTGACCAGAAGTAGGTTTCTGTTGCCATTCATTGATGATGTGCGGTGCAGGAAGCACGCGCGCACACACCCACACGCACGCACACACACACACACACACACACACGCACGCGCACACACGCTCATCTCGAACTGAAAGCAAGAGCAGATTAATCGATTGTTCACCACATTTGTCTGCTGCAGAACTCTGAGCGATGAAGAAGCAAATTATGAATCAGAGCTGCGAAGATTTGTCTATTACAGGGGAAAAAATTATGTTGCAACAATTTTGACAATCTATTCGTTTGCTCTCCAGTTCCTGCTCTCGTCATTTGTGAGAATTTGTTATGAATGATTTATTGTGTGAATTGATGAGAGAAATAATTGTTGTTGCGGCTCCTGACAATATTGATTTTCTCATAACTGCTGAAGGAAATCAAGTTAACAGCTTTAAACGTATGAGAACTAACGCGTAATATAATTTGAATGAATTATTCAAACTCAACCCAAGTGACTTGAAGCCGAACTACGTCTGACAGGCCGACGTGACTTTAGGAACGAACGCGCTGCGTTTTTACTTCTGTCGTGGAGTT
This sequence comes from Ophiodon elongatus, assembly GCA_016806645.1. NCBI lineage: Eukaryota > Metazoa > Chordata > Actinopteri > Perciformes > Hexagrammidae > Ophiodon > Ophiodon elongatus. Next base: position 117,653 of record JACSYO010000591.1, on the reverse strand, counting down.
GAAATCAAAACCAAATCAATTCTTTTCCTCTGCGTTTGTTGTTGTGACGTTTTGAAGCCTCGAGTTCGGCGTCGCCATGTTGTTTGTTTAGCAACCAGTGAACAGGAAGTGACCATATTAGGACTGAGGAGGACGTAGAGACGCCGTATACGTCTCTGGTGTCGACCTGTCAATCACCCTGTAGCCCCGCCCCTAAAGCATCCCCTGCTTTATGGTCTGTTTGACTCTAAATGGACCATAATTTACTAAATGAACATCATGCTGTATTGAAGAAGACTTGAAACTAGAGATTGAGACATAAACTCATGTTTACAATGTTTACTGAGGGAATAAATCAAGAGAGAAGTAGAGTCATTTTCTATAGACTTCTATACAACCAGAGGAGTCGCCCCCTGGTGGTCAGGAGAGAGAATGCAGCTTTAACACATGAAGCTTTGACTTCTATACAACCAGAGGAGTCGCCCCCTGGTGGTCAGGAGAGAGAATGCAGCTTTAACACATGAAGCTTTGACTTCTATACAACCAGAGGAGTCGCCCCCTGGTGGTCAGGAGAGAATGCAGCTTTAACACATGAAGCTTTGACTTCTATACAACCAGAGGAGTCGCCCCCTGGTGGTCAGGAGAGAGAATGCAGCTTCAACACATGAAGCTTTGGCTTCTCTCTTCAGAACCGGAGGTTGTTGCTGTGAACAAGATTCTGAATCTGATAAACACATGTTTGATCCTCTGTGTAAAGAACACTCTGTTCTTTGTACCTCACGGTTAGCTGCAGCTCGACAGACATTAAAGTGTTGTGTAACTCACAACCGCCGAAGGAAATGAGTACAAATCTGCAAAGCTAAAATAAGCATCGTGTCCTTGTGTTTTATTGAACTCTTGCCAGAGGAGTGAAGTCTCTCCGCTCTGCTGCCGGTTTCCTTCCACTCTCACACCGCTGAGTCCAGGACAGTCGATGTCCTCACCGCTGTGCTCTCTGCTCTGTCGTGAGCTCGGCTGGTGCTCTCGGCTCGTGTCGCCCTGCAGCCCCGTGAAATAAACGGAGGCTGCAGAAGGACTAAAGTTGCTGTTCCGACGGGGCCGATGGTTGCTCCAGGTCCAGGCCTGGAGCCGCTTTATTTAAATTAATTTTACTGCAATAACAGTGGAATTGTTAAGAGCATTGTTCACATGATCCACTTACTGTACTTCTGTTTTTCTGAGGGGAGGGAGGGAAAGAGGGAGGGGGGGTTGACGGAGTAAGCATGCGTGCATTCAGACTGCAGCTACTTCTCTGAGAGCAACAACGTTCAGGACGTTTCAAACCTGCACGGAGGTGTGTGATGCAAGTAGGACGTGTTTCTGCAGTAAAGTCAAATAAATGTTGTGTGCTGATAGTGAGACACGTCAACCTGGGGTCACCGCGAGGATCGGGACGACAGCAGGGTCACTGCTGACATGGGGGGGGTCTTTCACTTCAAAACGCAGTGGATGCAAACAATGCAGTTTGTTGCAGCTGGATGGAGACGATGAACTGATCCATTGAACTGTGAACTTCAACTCTTCTGTTTGTAGAAAACTTCTGAATTGTCTGGAAAATATTTAAAGCTAAAGATTCCCTTTCCTCTGGAGGGTATATATATATTTATATTTATATTTATTTATATATATATATATATTTATTTATTTTTATTATTATTTTTATTATTATTATTATTATTATTATTATTTCTCTCTGTGGATGGTGATTTCTCTGGGTTGAATTTCAGATTGCAGAAACTATTCGTCTCCCAACACATTTCTGAGTCAAAAAAAAATGAAAAAGATAAAATTTTGCCAAAGTCATGATTTGTTTGACATTTCACCCGATAAAGGCCTCGAACAGTAAATAAATAAACAATCGACTAATCATTAACATTCTGCTGTCATCTGTAGTCTGGCTGTCTCCCATGTTGTCAGGGCAACCGTGAAATAATTACGAATAGCTACGAATTATGAAATTGTGATGTGTCATTAAAAAGGGCATTTCTACAGCAGGAGGCCATTTATGCCAATAAAACCAAATTACTATGGAACTCTGATGTGATTGCGACTCGCAGCAATAAGTTAATTATTTCTTTATTTCATAATTTCAACCGGAGGAGTCGCCCCCTGCAGGCCAGGAGAGAGAATGCAGGTTTTATAACAATTTGGTTGGTGATAACCGTGATAATTCAAAATGAAACCCTGATATCCGAAACTCGCTCCCCTCTCTGCGAGAGCCGCCTCGAGTCGAGCCGAGTGCACAGGGAGTGCAGCGCGAGCCGCCGGCCCGATCCCCAAAGGAGCTTCCGACAGCTGTAACCTGAAGGAGCGGCCATCTTTGGAGGTGTAGAGTGTCTCGCACACTGCCAGAGCGAGCCGAGGGAGTTATTTTCAAATCCCCCCCTCCTCCCTCCCTCCTCTCCCCCCCCCCCTCCCCCCTCCTCCCTCCTTCTGTCCTGTGTTGATCTCTGTGTTGTCTCTTCCTGTCCTTCGTTGCATCCCCCGTCTCTGATTGAGCCGTCTTCCTCCGGCTCTGTGGAATTCCATTCAGGGAACTCATGGGATTGTTGGAATGTGTGTGTGTGTGTGTGTGTGTGTGCGTGTGCGTGTGTGTGTGTGCGCCGTGTGTGTGTGTGTGCCGTGTGATCCAAGGCTTGTTATCAATCAGGCCGGCTGTCATCTGCCCTCTCACACACGTCTCTGTTTCTGCAGCACCCTGCCAACCTTCCCCGTCAGCGTTATTTATTTCCTGTTCGCTGCCCTTGGAGGCTGCAGGAGAGCAGACACCCATCTCCTGCAGCCTCGCCCTGGCCTCGCCTCGCTCTGGCCTTTCCTCGCCCCGGCCTCGCTCTGGCCTCACTCTGGCCTCACTCTGGCCTCGCTCTGGCCTCGCTCTGGCCTCACTCTGGCCTCGCTCTGGCCTCGCCCCGGCCTTGCCTCGCTCTGGCCTTTCCTCGCCCCGGCCTCGCCCCGGCCTCGCTCTGGCCTTGCCTCGCTCTGGCCTTGCCTCGCTCTGGCCTTTCCTCGCCCCGGCCTCGCTCTGGCCTCGCTCTGGCCTCGCTCTGGCCTCGCTCCAGCCTTGCCTCGCTCCGGCGTCGCTCTGCACACTCGATGTGCTGCGACTCGCTGGGCCTGATGTGTGCTGCTGCTTTCAATTAACCCACACTGCCGACCGCAGAGTGCCGGTTTGATGCCGAGCTCGGCAGGAATAAAGGAAGGAATTGTGTGTTCGAGTTATGCAACGAAATCTGGAGATGGGGATATTTTTAGGTTGATCACTGTGCACACACGTCAGCCTTCAAGTACATTTACTGTGTTTAAGTAGGGCTGAATCAGATTATGAAAACAAGATAATCGACATAAAGCGATTATTGTGCCACATTCTGTTTCACAATTTCGTGATATCATGCGTTTATAAGTCCAGAGCACCCAGGGGTGCATTTTTGGGGCAGCTGCTCGGTGTGGGGGGGTTCCCCCCGTGGGAGGATCCCCATGACAAGGAGGGATTGTAATTATCTGTAAACTCATATCTCATATTCATAGACTAGTTTATTGCCTTCATACAAACCCTGTAAGGAAAGAAGTCAAGTATTAAATGCATGATGAAGAAATGAAGGTTGAATATCCTGTAAACAAGTCGCTCACTTTTGCTCTCAAAGTTCTCCAGATTGATGCATTTAACTTTAAAATCTTAATTGTCTTTTTAAACACGATGTTTACAAAGTCAACGAGTAATTGTGTTATTATTTATTTATTTATTTATTTATTTATGTATGTGTGTGTGTGTGTATATATATATATATATATATATATATATATATAATTTATTTATTTATTTATTTATGACCAAAATAATCTGCTGGAGCAGCTCTGGCCTGAGCCACTTGCTACTTAATACTTTGACTCAGATGGAAATATTGTACATTTTCACGTGAAACATGATGCAGCTTCTCAAGTAGGTCAAGTGTAGCAGCTGCAACACAGATATTATTTTCCTTCCAATGTTTTTCCTGATTAATTGATATCGTCACACATGATTAAGAAAACCAGCAAATATTCCCGTTTTAAGATGAAATCAGTGATTTTCTTTTTGGCCGTTTCACTTAAATAACGACTGTCAAAAATAAACTGACTGATTGTTTCAGCTCGAATTGTTATTTTTTTTCCTGTCAGTCAAAGACCTGAATTCATTTTGAATCAAAGCACATTTTCCTTCCAACCACACAGATTACATAACCCCCCCCCCCTCCCCCCACCCACCCCCACCTCGTCTCCGTCTGTCGTTTCTCCAGCAGCAGGTTCTCCGGCGTTGAATCTCTTTCTGTTCGTGCAGCTGGATGTCAGTTCGGTTTGCATCTCCTGCATCACCACGACAACACGCAGCTCCGTACACGCTGACCTGCAGCGCCGCGAGCCGTCTCCCCCGGGTGCCGTCTCCCCCGCGAGCCGTCTCCCCCGGGTGCCGTCTCCCCCGGGTGCCGTCTCCCCCGGGTGCCGTCTCCCCCGGGTGTCGGTATCAAAGCGGACTGAATGCATCGTGCATGTTTCACGTGCACGTTGAGGTTCGGAGAGTAAAATCGTCGTGTCCACGCGGTGATCGCTCCTCTTCCCGCGTCATGACTTCTGCTGACGAGGCAGTTTTTCGTCATGAGTCAGATCCCAGCGACGTTTAGAGGACCGGCCGAGTCGAGAGGCCCTGTTTCGTTCTGGGTCTGAATCTGAATCTGGATCCATTACTGGAGTCCTGCTTTCAACGAGACCCTCTTCCATCATTCTGGAGACGCTTTAAGAAATGTGTCAGTGAAATTCATCCAGGAGTTTTAATATCCCAACCATCATTTACTAAATGAACATCATGCAATAATTATTATTTATTATTTATAATAATAGTCAAAGATGGTGATGCCAACTTCCTGTTTGACTACGAAAATACGACATCCCTGCAGCAAGTCAGCTGTGTGTCATCTGACCTCCTTCAAACAGCAGCAGCCAATCAGAGTCCAGTTTACTGATGCAGGTGAACGATTATAGTTCAGTAAAGAAAACTGAGCAGGTTCTCTTTCTCTCTCTCCGTGTGTGTGTGTGTGTGTGTGTGTGTGTGTGTGGTGAGAGTTGGTTTCCAGTGGCCATTGTTGTCTGTGTGAATGCATGTAGGAGGGGCTCAAACTGACATTTTTAGTGCAACAAAGCTGCTTTGCAAAGTGGAGCGAGCAGCGAGAGGCCACCGGTCGAAGGCCGCAGAGTCACGCCCTGTGTGTGTGTGAACGAACCAGGGCACCCGGAGTGTGTGTGTGTGATATGCCTTCAGGGCAGCTTTTCGACTGACGGATGCGTCCACAGCTCCGTGCGTCTGTTTTCTCACAAGACAACAATGTGAGATGTTCCAGTTATTCTTCTGGGACACACCTTCAGTTTTACTCCTTTAATAACGCGTCGTGACATCAGAAGGGCGGCGGTCTTAAATATCACCTTTTAAGCTTTGGTGCGTCAGCTGCTCAGAGCCCCACACACACACACACACACACACACACACACACACACACACACACACACACACACAGGGGCTGCCCCTCCTTTGTCAGAACAGATCTTAACGTGCGTTTTGCTGCAACAGCTAACTGGCTGGTAGCAGGTCAGCCCAGTCTGAGGAGGTTTGAGCCAGATGCTGTGTGGAGAGGACACACACACACACACACACACACACACACACACACACACACACACACACACACACACACACACACAGAGTCTCACACACACACACACACACACACAGAGTCTCACACACACACACACACACACACACACACAGAGTCACACCCTTAGCAACCTGTGACGCCCCGTTAACGCGGCGTCTGGCCATTAATCTGCCAGTGCAGCACTTCCAGATGAAGCGAGCACACCTGAGCTGCCAGACCTCCTCCTCTTCGTCCTCCTCTTCCTCCTCTTCATCCTCCTCTTCCTCCAAGCGCCTGCTCCATTCAGTCAGGATCTGGAGTCGCTCGCTGCGTCCAAACGTAAGTCAGCGGTGAGACCCGTCGCTCTATCAACAGGAAATGTAGGCCTCTCAGCCTGGGTGAAACACGGGAGAAGCTCTCTGTGTTTGCCGGCTGCTGCAGGAAGTTTGAGTCCCTCTGAACCACCAGGAGGTTTTCTTTAAGGGTCCGTGGGCTCGTCAGCGTTCTGACATTGAACCTGCAGATACACTCAGCACGAATGTGCCTCTGAATGTTGGTACGGTTTCAATCAAAGTTTTCTTGAGTCCTAGAATAGATTAAAGACGTCGTTCAGCCGCTGGAGTGGAAGGCGATAGAAAGTTCTCGTGGATCTTGCGGTATGCTGGTCCGTCCTCTCTGGAGTCTCCTCAGTCTGCTTCTCTTCCCTCTCCGAGGTTTCAGACACGGAGAAGCCGCTGGACATAGATGAGCTGCATGAAGGGAATAAACCGGAGAAGCAAAACATTTTGAATTCAACTTTTTATGGTTTCTGCTTCCCAAATGTTTTCTGCATTTCTTGTCTCGTATGAAAGAGAACTGACTCTTTGTCCTTTGAAGTCCTTCTTTAACATTTCTGATCAATCCGTTAATCAACTGAACTCGTAATTAATCAATCAATAATGAAAACAATCGTTAATTGCAGCCCTGATTCTTGAATGTAATGCACGGCTTTTGTTACTTAAAGTTACTATGAGGAACTTTAGCTGTGTGTTGATTCTGGTGCCCCTTGTGGACTAAAGAGGTAGTGTCTCTGAGCACCAGGGTCCCTTTTTAGAAAACGTCTCATTTTACAGCAGCAGGGTCTGACAGTCTGCTCCGCTCAGTCCTGGTTCTGGTTCCGGTTCTGGCTCAGGACCCTCCAGTGGGCCCTGAGCTCTCCTCTTTCTGGACAATTTGAATAATTGATTAATCGTCTTTAATCAACCCAAAACAAATCTTTACTTCAAAGCTGGCTCTACATTTGCCTTCATCATCATCCCTGTAACATCAGACATCACAGCTCTACTGTGAGAGGCCACTTCTCTGCAAAATAAGATACACAAGTTAATTTTTGCATGTAAACTATCAATTGAAAATCGATTCGATACAGTATCACGAAACATAATATCGCGATACTCAATATCTTCGATATTTTCTTAAAACCCAAGGCCTGACCCAATTAGACCTTGGCACAAACAATAACATCTCTCATTTTGTCACATGGTTTCTATCAAGGTTTTCTTCTAATGATGTGTTTTGTGTTTGTGTTTCCAGTTAAGAGGAAGCCGGTGCTCAAGCTCCCCAAGGAGGTGTTTGAGCAGCCTCCTCCCGCTGCAGTGTAAGACTCTTTACTACATGATGTTTACAAGCACGCTTTATCTCACCCAAGGTTCTGTATTCATCGTCACAGGAGAAGGATGCTAAAGGATGCTAAAGGATGTTAGAGGGTATTAAAGGAGGCTAAAGGATGCTAAAAGATGTTAGAGAATGCTAAAGGGTGCTAAAGGATGCTAAAGGTGGCTAAATGATGCTAAAGGATGTTAAAGGGTATTAACACTCTCTGTGTACATTGTTTTTAATTTTAATGAAATTCTTTAATTGGAATTTAATTTTCTTTTTATATTTGTTTTTCAATTTTTAGATTATATTTTTTATTCTGTTTTAGATATTTAAATATAATATTATTTAACAATAATCTTTCTTTCTATGTATTATATATGTTATTAATTTTCCTTAAATGTATGTAATTGATTTGTATTTATTTATCATTATTTAGTGTTTCTTTATTTAAAAAAATCCCATCATTGTATATTTTTATTTTGCAAATACTTTCTATTTAAATTTGTTTTCTCTAATTTTCAGATTTAATAAATTTGTATTTAAAATTTTATTTTTATTTTTAATATTTTCTATTTAATTAATTAATTCGTTTATTTTGTTATTTTTAAATTGTATCTCTTTTATGCATTTTTCTGACATTTATTTTCTGCTTCACTTTGTTTTATAAGTAATAAAATGTCTGTCTGTGTGTTTCAGACCCCCCAGAGATTTGGATTCAAAAGCTTGTGTGACCATCGGAGAGAAGGTAATTTTTATTTTTGCACCTTTTTTAGTCCCATTCAGGGTTGATTTTTTTTTTTTTCTCCTCTTACCTTGGACTCTTGCATAACTGCTCAGTCGGCTCAGCAAAGCGTCTGGTAGCTGTAAAGAACGGCCCGGTGAACATTACAGCCGAATTGAACACTTGTGATTGTGGGGAGACTGGAATGCCTTTTATCGCCCACCAGGCAGTAAAAATATTTATTTTAAACTCATCAAATAAGTGGAATTTTCCGTTGGCACAGGTCCTTGTTTCTTTTCTGTGCTGCACTTGGCCAGAAGTGAAACTGAATGATTTATTGTGTTTGCTTGAGTGACATAAAAGAAGTTTTGCATCTCTGCAGTGTGAACGAGAATGTGTTCAGTGGTTCAGACTTGTGAATCTTTTTGTTTCTCACAACCGAACATAGAGTTGCTCATTTCAGGATCTACTTTCTACTGAAAGCAGAGTAAAGTGTATCCAAGATTATCAAGCTTTTATATTTAAATGCAATAATGTAAACACACACAGGCAAACGATAACATGTATTCATGTTAAACTTGCACAAATATACTAGTATTAGTATTTCTCAATACTCAGTGACTTAAGTTGTACAGGACTTACAATTACTGCCTGTTATGTCAATGCATTTGTAAAGCTTGTATCTGCCTTTTTATTTCTCAGACATTTATTTTATTTAAAAAATAAATTGTGCACAAAATAAAACTGTAAAACTAGTAATTTGTAAATATTTAAAAAATCGATTCTTGGAAATTGGGATTTGATAGAAGATCCGATTTTGGATTCTTACAGTTGAGTTTTTCCCCCTTAATGTTCTTTAAAAACATACCAGCACCTGTTTTTACTTTTAAAGTCCCGACAGCTCCGTTCACCTTTGACAAACGTTTGCGTCCACCTCTGACCTTTGACCTCTGAGGCAAATTTGTAATTTGTGGTTTTGGGCTATACAAAAATGAATTGAATTGAATTGAATTGACCTCGTTCCCTCGTTGTGTCCGGAGCAGAACTTCGAGGTGAAGGCCGATGACCTGGAGCTGATCTGCGAGCTCGGCCGAGGAGCGTATGGCGTGGTGGACAAGATGAGGCACGTGCCCAGCGGCCTGATCATGGCTGTGAAGGTGAGTGACGTTCCCACAAACCCCTCAAGTTGTTAAGTCCGTGAACCACAGACTGTATAGGAGAAGTGGACGTAGTCATGGTGACGTCACTCATTGGTTTGTGGACTGACGTTTTCACGCCGTCACCATCTTGGATTACGGCCGTGCCCTTGTTGTTTTTTTTGCAACCAGTGAACAGGAAGTGACCATATTAGGACTGAGGAGGAGTGACGTAGAGAGCTGTCAATCACCTTGTAGCCCCGCCCCTAAAGCATCCCCTGCTTTATGGTCTGTTTGACTCTAAATGGACCATAATTTACTAAATGAACATCATGCTGTATTGAAGAAGACTTGAAACTAGAGATTGAGACATAAACTCATGTTTACAATGTTTACTGAGGGAATAAATCAAGAGAGAAGTAGAGTCATTTTCTATAGACTTCTATACAACCAGAGGAGTCGCACCCTGGTGGTCAGGAGAGAATGCAGCTTTAACACATGAAGCTTTGACTTCTATACAACCAGAGGAGTCGCCCCCTGGTGGTCAGGAGAGAGAATGCAGCTTTAACACATGAAGCTTTGACTTCTATACAACCAGAGAAGTCGCCCCTTGGTGGTCAGGAGAGAGAATGCAGCTTTAACACATAAAGCTTTGACTTCTATACAACCAGAGGAGTCGCCCCCTGGTGGTCAGGAGAGAGAATGCAGCTTTAAGATACTTCCACATTGACTTCACTTGGCAGAGCAGGAGGTTGCCGCCTGGTGTGAAAGGAAAAACCCTTCAGGCCGCGTTCAGAATGCTCCTCCTTTCACAGTCTACAGAGCTGTGAGATGTTGGTTTTATTGTAACAGCATAATGTTGAATAGGTTTTGAAGCGCTGTACTTCCTGTCCGTCCTCCCTCAGCGGATCCGGGCCACGGTGAACACTCAGGAGCAGAAGAGGCTGCTCATGGACCTGGACATCTCCATGAGGACGGTGGACTGCTTCTACACGGTCACCTTCTACGGGGCGCTGTTCAGAGAGGTAACACTCAGGAGACACGCAACACACTGTCAAGGCTGCACCAAATAAAACAACAAATATGTTAATCCTTAATTAATCAAATTGAAAGTCAAATATACGCAAAAATGGGCAACAACATTATAGTCTATAATGCATTATAAATAACGTGTTATAATCTGCTTATATCACTGTAGAATTATAGTTACAAGGATAAATATTCATGCTTTATAATAATAATAAAAACACATTAAAATATCTTTTTAATGACTTTTGAGGTCAAGTATCGTGGCATTTTGTAATTTCTTTTCAAGGATTGTACAATTCCCATAGTTGTAATACATTATAATCTTTTCATAATTAATTATATCCACTGTTATAAAGCATTAAAGTGAAGAAAAAAAGTATTAAATCTACGCAAGAACAACACACAACAGTGATTATGAATAGATTATTATGTATTACAACTATGAGAATTATAGTACTCAGTAAGTAACCAACAATTATAAAGTGTTATGATACTTAACCTTATATATATCATTATAAAATGGTTTTAATGTGTGATGATTACTGTTTTAAGAATTTTTATTAGTGCTTACAACTATAATTATACAGATCTATAAGCAGATTATAATGTGATTTTTAAGTGTTTATAATGCATTTTAGATATCGGCATCATAAACAACAATATGAGCCGATATGTATCTGTGATGAACCGCGATCCAGATCTCCGTCAGACCGCCACAGTCTGTGTGTTAGTGATGAACACCTGCGAAGACGGATGCAGACAACTTCCTGTTCAGGATTTCCTCGTTTTCACTATAAATACTTGGAGAGGGATCTGTTGCTTCCCGTCCGTCTGTCTGGAATGCGTCCTGGCGCTAAATTTGACTCGTCTGTTGCCAGGGCGACGTCTGGATCTGCATGGAGCTGATGGACACGTCCCTCGACAAGTTCTACAAGCAGGTGATCGAGAAGGGCGCGACGATCCCCGAGGACATCATTGGGAAGATCGCCGTCTCGGTGGGTTCTCGCGACACGCTCGCGGCCGCATCATGACGCGCGTTTGTCTCCGCGGCTCTCGTTCGCTGACTAACGGGTTTTGTCTTTGCAGATCGTGAAAGCTTTGGAGCATCTGCACCGCAAACTGCAAGTCATCCACCGAGGTAAGAGTCTGAGTCAGAGACTCAACTGCTTGCTTCTCTCCATCCGGCTCTCGTTAGAGGACCATTAGCTGGTTGTTTGAATGTTAACGTCTTCTTTTTTTCTTCTGACCTTTTAGGCAGCCAATGATTTCCATTAACTTCCGTACGATATTAATAATCTTTCAGCAGACTCTTGAAGCTGAGTGAACATCAAGTCCCGTCGACGTTGCGTCCTCGTTTTGACGTTGAGCTCCAGACGTGAAATTAATCTCCACTAAAAGCTGTGTTTATCAATATAATTACAAACGGATTGAGTCGCTCACAGCGATGAACTTGCAGATGTTTATCTTTCAGATCCTTGTTTTGAGTTTCTGTTTTGGTTCCCTCTCGTCGCTTTGAAAGATTATCGCTCTGAAAGACGGTAATGTCACAGTGACGGAGGCGTCCTCGAGAGGTTTGAGAGATGAAATGCATAATCTCGCAGCAATCGTGTAACATTGACCTTTTTAAAGTTGGGGTTTTACAAAACTCAAGCATGTTTCAAGAGCCTGCCTATTGATTTCCGTACCATGCAGAAATAAATGGCTCACTGGAAAGACAGAAAAAAGTACTTCCAAACTGCACAGCATTATTTGAAGTCCGCAAAGACATTATTTGTAGCCAAGTAGCTTTAACTTGTGAGCAGACGGTTACAGTCGTATTTATGGTTAAGAGTGAATGCTTCCTGTGTCAAACCTCCGTGTCCCGCCTGAAACCACCGCGTGGCTCGTGTTGCATCACATCTTCATGTAATCGTTCAGAAAGATTATGAGTGACAAGAGTAGAGTCTTTACCAGAGACCACAGAGGGTTTCTGTTGCTCCGTGAAGAACCACAGAACCTGCCGCTCGTAGTGACGTCTTTCTCTCCGCTTGCAGATGTGAAGCCGTCCAACGTGCTGATCAACACCGAGGGTCAGGTGAAGATGTGCGACTTCGGCATCAGCGGCTACCTGGTCGACTCCGTGGCTAAAACCATGGACGCCGGCTGCAAGCCCTACATGGCGGTGAGCAGAAAAACCAGTGAAGCTTTAGTTTAAAGCTTGTGACGATGTGAAAGGAGTCGCTCATAGTGATGAACCAACAGGGAAATATCAGCTGACTCTGCAGCTCATTCATCGTGAGATTCAGCTTTTTGTTTTAGCAGCTGGCTAGTTAGCAGCTGGCTAGTTAGCTAGCGTGCTAATTCCACCGTGCTTTCATGTTGTCACTCATCTGTTGATGGCAACGTGCTTTCCTACGCTGTGACAAGAGTGTGTAGATGAAGCATTATGTTTTTTTAATTTGCCATATTTAGCAACGTGTGTGTGTGTGTGTGTGTGTGTGTGTGTGTGTGTGTGTGTGTGTGTGTGTGTGTGTGTGTGTGTACAAGGAGTTTATGATGATACGGAAGGGTGCAGGTCGTCCCCAACAACCGCTGCCATAAGTGACATCATATTTCCTTCTGTCCGCAGCCCGAGAGGATCAACCCCGAGACCAACCAGAGAGGCTACAGCGTCAAATCTGACATCTGGAGTTTAGGAATCACGATGGTAAATCAGCTTTCATGTCTTTTACTCCATCAGAGGGACGGTTTTATCGTCTTTGTCTCATTACTGCGGAAGGATGTGAGGACTGAAAACGATTCATAATAAAAATAAATAAATTCTTGTTCTATGCGGCATGGCCCTCGTCGAATCACTGTAGCGTCTAGACGTTTTTATTATCGGTCGTTAAATATTCATCGCTTTCTCATTTGCAAGTTTCCAACTCAGACCAGAGAATATTTTTGGTGTCGAGGACTCGGCAATCTATGAAAACGTCCCGTCGCTTGTCCTCTCTGCGTCTAGCTCTGGCTTTTAAAGATGAGCGGCGAGTGTTCCAGCACACAGATTTGAAAGGCAATAGGAGTTTCATTATGAATTCTGAGTGACGGGAGTTTTAAGTCTGAGCTCTTGAGGGATCATCACACCTGGACGAGACAAAGTGAGCAATCAGTGTGTCGAATAAAACACACTTTGGGTGATTTTGGAGCTTCTGTTTGTCCTCGAGACGCCAAGAGCCGCCTGGACGGAGAATAAAGAAATAACTGTGAAGTGAAGCAGCTGAGGAGAAGTGTAGCTCTGTATTATTAGATATGTTAGGAGGAGACGTGTAGCTCTGTATTATTAGATATGTTAGGAGGAGACGTGTAGCTCTGTATTATTAGATATGTTAGGAGGAGACGTGTAGCTCTGTATTAGATATGTTAGGAGGAGACGTGTAGCTCTGTATTATTAGATATGTTAGGATGAGACGTGTAGCTCTGTATTATTAGATATGTTAGGAGGAGACGTGTAGCTCTGTATTATTAGATATGTTAGGAGGAGACGTGTAGCTCTGTATTATTAGATATGTTGGGAGGAGACGTGTAGCTCTGTATTATTAGATATGTTGGGAGGAGACGTGTAGCTCTGTATTATTAGATATGTTAGGAGGAGACGTGTAGCTCTGTATTAGATATGTTAGGAGGAGACGTAGCTCTGTATTATTAGATATGTTAGGAGGAGACGTGTAGCTCTGTATTATTAGATATGTTAGGAGGAGACGTGTAGCTCTGTATTATTAGATATGTTGGGATGAGACGTGTAGCTCTGTATTATTAGATATGTTAGGAGGAGACGTGTAGCTCTGTATTATTAGATATGTTAGGAGGAGACGTGTAGCTCTGTATTATTAGATATGTTAGGAGGAGACGTGTAGCTCTGTATTATTAGATATGTTGGGATGAGACGTGTAGCTCTGTATTATTAGATATGTTGGGAGGAGACGTGTAGCTCTGTATTATTAGATATATTGGGAGGTGACGTGTAGCTCTGTATTATTAGATATGTTAGGAGGAGACGTGTAGCTCTGTATTATTAGATATGTTAGGATGAGACGTGTAGCTCTGTATTATTAGATATGTTGGGAGGAGCTCATATGAGCTTATTTCTCCTATCCACATCTCCCTTATATGAAATTATTACTAAATAAATAATTTAAATAGTTTAAATTTAAAATGATTGTATTTAATTTCTTTTATATTTTAATTATTATATATATATATATATATATATATATATATATATATATATATATATATTGTTTTTATAATATATTATATATATTTTTCTTTTAATATATATATATTTATTTTTTTTAATACAGAAAAACCTGAAATAAAGACACCTGATTTAAAAAACACCAACCTTTAAGTTGCTTTGTGCTGTTGCGTAACTGTTCAATAAGCCCTTATCTCGGTAGAAGCTGGAAACAAAAGAATAATCAATTATCAAAACCATTAAAGATTAGTTTTCTGTCGATCAACTCCAGGATTAATCGTTGTACTGATGGAAGCCGGATGAGTAATTGTATTCAGTCGCTCAGCTGGTGTTCTCCGTGACCTCCCTTTCAGATCGAGCTCGCCATCCTGCGCTTCCCGTACGACTCGTGGGGAACGCCGTTCCAGCAGCTGAAGCAGGTGGTGGAGGAGCCGTCGCCCCAACTTCCTGCCGACCAGTTCTCCCCCGAGTTCGTGGACTTCTCCTCTCTGTGGTGAGTGTTTCAACATCCAGCTTCTCTCCCTCCACACGATCAAGGCTGATCTCCTCCAGCTTTATTCTGAAAAGCATTTCAAAGTTTAAAAAAATTAGCCTTCAAAGTGATCCAGAGAGATTCATATACAGCAGAATAAAACGGGGAAAATCAGCGAGTCCTCAGATTTGGGAAGCAAAAAAAACCCATCAGGTTAATTTTCCTGGTGCTTTTGTTTTGAAAGGTAATCAATTAATTGCTAGAATATATTTAATGCAAAAAAGTGAGAAAATGCTTTTTTCGTTTTCAGCCTCTCCAGTATGTATATATCTTTCTCTGTTTTATGTCGGGTTAAAGAGAATATCTTAATAACACGCCTTCCTTCAGACTAGTGGGATTAAAACATCCAAACTACACATTGAGAAAACTTGTAATACAATAAATCCTCCTCTTAATGTGAGTGGTGAAGTTTCATGGTGATATCTACTCATTAATGTTTTGACCCTCTTCACCTGTAGAGTCTTCTTCATGTCTGTAATTTAACTAAACATCTCTTTAATAAATGAGTTTGTTCTCAGACTCTGATCCAGAAATCTTCACTTCAGTAGCTCTTACATCACCAAACTTTACTCTTTACTTCTGGAAGAGATTCTGGAGCTTTCTACAGAGGGGTTTGTTCACACGTCACTCAGAGCCTCATTTATACTACATTTATTAATAAAAACATGGAGGAAATAGATGTTTTTAATGGCTGTTGACAGTATTTTCTGATTTATGGAGTGATACAAGAGATATCCAAAATGGAAAAACCTTTGACTCTAATATGTCAACAATATGAAACAAGCATTTTGACCCTGGTTTCATCCAATGTTCAGATTTATGTTCTGGAAATGTATGAAAATATGCACATATTTAATAAGATAATGCCTCATTTGCATATTTAAACATAACATTTCAGAAAATTTGTAATACAAAAAATAATTGTCCGAATGTGAGTAATGAACTGGGTAAGTTTGATGAACTCTGAGTTATATTTGTTATATTTCCCTCCTGAAGAGTAAAAAGTGAGTCGTGTGTTCTTCTTTTCTGCTTCTGCAGCTTAAAGAAAGTTTCCAACGACCGGCCGACTTACACAGAACTCATGGTGAGTGTTTTACCTCCTGTAGTAGCGCCGCTCAGACACCGGAGGGCGCACTGAGACCGGCGTGTGGCTCTGAAAGGCCGAGTGAGACGGCTGTAAATCATCCCGGGATCATTTCTGTCATTATGCAACACGGAGACGCACAACGAACCCATCTGCAGCCCGATTCTAACACAACAAACACAACACACAAAAACACACAAAAACATTCCTCATGTTTGTATTTGCATCATCAGGAATGTAAACAGCAGGAAAAAATAAATAATTCTCTGGTCAGATAATATGGCCGACATCTTCACATTAAAGACTCAACATGAGGAAAAACATGATCCTGGACCGCGATGGATCCAGGTCTAGGTCTGTGCCTCGGGCCCTTGCCGGGTTAGCTCCGCCCCCGTGGGCGGTTTGGTGGCGTCCTATTGGACGGGTGTGACGTTATTTACGCGTCATCCGACTAAATCCGTGTCGTCTTCCTCCTCAGCAACATCCCTTCTTCACCTCCCACGAGGCCAAAGAGACCGACGTGGCTACCTTTGTGAAAGGCATCCTGGGGGACTGAGCCACACCTGCACTGGATTGGCACCGACCCCCCAGACCCCCACCCCCTCCCTCCGCACGGAGCTCTGAAGAGACCTCCACCCCCCCACCGGTTCTCCATGTCCTCTCACCTGACATGGGGGGGGGGGGGGGCCTTCACACCTAATCTGGAATCCTTAAATCCTCTTTGGTTAGATTTTTCCCGCCTTCTACTCCAACGATGGTCAGCGAGTCGGCCGCGTGGAGTTCAGGTCGTCGGGGTCAAACTCCAATTTTTTGTTTTTATTTTCTTTTTGCTGAGGAAAAAAAAAGTGAAAAGATGCAGATTATATATAAATATATAGATCTATATCTAGATATAGATCTATATATTTAGATCTATATGTAGATCTATATATAGATAGATATATATATCTATCGATATATATTAAAAAAAAAAGATGAATGATGTAATCTATGTGTAATCTAAATGTTTGTATACTCAAAGTGTTGCATCGGTTTATTAATTGACTGCATGTACAGAATTGACCTCTGAGCTCAGACGAGGTCACGAACGCCGAACCGCACTTCAACTGCTTTCGCTTGATTACAACAGGCGTCGACTACACGTGTGTGTGTGTGTGTGTGTGTGTGTGTGCGTGTGCGTGTGTGTGTGTGTGTGTGTGTGCTCTGAGGGTACGATTTTCTTGAGAAGTAAACTTGTTTCCTCTG
Source organism: Ophiodon elongatus (assembly GCA_016806645.1). Lineage (NCBI taxonomy): Eukaryota > Metazoa > Chordata > Actinopteri > Perciformes > Hexagrammidae > Ophiodon > Ophiodon elongatus. Next base: position 100,374 of record JACSYO010000591.1, on the reverse strand, counting down.
CAGTCTCATCGCGTCACTGAGATCTCCTCCGTCGAGGCGACGCTCCTGTCGTTTGTGTTTCTGCGGCCTCGGTACCTTCACGTCGTTCTCCCCGTGTTCACGTGTTTACAGACACATTCACTTCTTTGATTCTGGTACAGCAACATTTTGGACTGAAAGTTTTCAAGCTAATCAAAGAAATCAGAAGATTTTTCCCATCGAGGGATTCATAAATCTTAATTTAAATACGCAAAAACAAACATTTGCAAACAGTTTACATGACTCAAAAAAAATAAAAATACTTTGAGTTCTGGATAAAAAACCACGACGTCGGAACAATCCGTCTCTAGAAGCGCTTGGTTTGTTGCAGTGGACCTCCCTGCTGAGGCAAATACACGAGTGGAGCGAGACTGCACAGGAGAAAGTGTGTGTGTGTGTGTGTGTGTGTGTGTGTGTGTGTGTGTGTGTGTGTGTGTGTGTGTGTGTGTGTCGACCCTGTGGTCAGTAGTGGGAGAACATCTTCTCCTTGTTGTCTTTACTGAGCCAATCACAACCCTCCGCTCCCGTGTTCAACATGGAAAGAACTGGAAATTATTATTATTAATATTATATTAATTATTGTTGTTTTTATTTAGATGCCCCCCCCCCCCTCCCGCCACCATTCCCAGACTTATTTACTGCAGTTTCTCTTTATTTATTACGACTGCTGTTCCCCCTCTGACTCCGTCGTGTTTCTGTGGTTTATGTTTTTATGTTTTTATGTTTTCTGTCGTGTTTTTCTCGGCTCAAACACGTAAATGCTTTTAAAACTGTAACTTGCAAGCCTTCTATGTGCCTCTCTGTAAGAAATACTATGTTGTAGTGAGGATGATGCAGGGATCCCTCCTAACCCCCCCCCCCTCCCCTCCCCTCCCTCCCGCATCACGATTCCACTTCCTGTTTGCTCTTGTGTTTCTCGTTGTGGGCGGAGCTTGGGATCCTCGGTATTCTTGTGCTCTTCTCTGTTGTTGTTCTCACATTTCAATTCTTAAGGAAGTGCGACTGACGACAAAACGGGGAAACTGAAATACTGTTTGGTGAATATTGTGACACAATAACAGATCACATGTTTTAGTCATCACTTTATGTTTTCTGCTTTTGTGTCCAGCTTCGTCCGGCCGCGCTGACGTTTGTTTGTTTGTTTGTTTGTTTGTTGCTTAAAGGCTCAATCTGTGATTTTAAAAGAACAGTAATGTGCTCTGGTTTCCAGATGAAATTAAAGGACTTCTTTTTAACATTTCACCACCAACGGATAACCCCCTGAATATGTAAAATATTTGTATGAAGGTGGTCATTTCCATAAAGAACCACCTGTTCTAAAAAAATAATAATTCAGGTACCTTTTAAAAACGAGGCGCCCAACAGTGTTCAAAATAACTGGGCTTAAAGGGCCGGCGTGGACCTATTGGCACAAATTAAATGTATTATACGCACTGGCCCTTTAACAACAAAAAGACCGCAAGCGTTCCAGTAGAAACATTAGACAGCAGCCACATTTAAAGCTGCCTTCATTGATTTTTAATTTTAATTCTTTGCCACTTGGGGGCATCAGAACATTTTCCACCACATTCGCTCTCTTAGCTCTGTTTTTGGTCTCCACCAGCTCCTGACCACAATACCAGCTGTGAAATGCTCCACTGTGTACTGTAGTCGGTATCTGAGAATGAGATGAGAGCGGTGAGACTCAACCAAAACAGTAAAGCCGCAAAAAACAAAACAAAGAGCTAAAAGATGCTAAAACGCACAACTGAGTGACTAAATGTGATTTTTTTTTTTCACGTCGGACATCGTTGTTTGATCTTTTGTAAATATAAAAATATTGATTTACGTTTTCTTCTGTAAACACAGCAGGAAAACAGACCTTGAATTTTTAATTTCTAGTTATTGTCATCAGTCATGCAACTACTGGAGACAAAGTCCTCAAACACAGTAAATGTAGTTCTACACATAGTTGTACACAAAATACACACAATTATAACGATTACAGATTGGGCCTTTAACAAACCAGACCAGGTTCTACTCTCTGGGGTTCAGTTCCTCCTTTAGCAGGTTCTATTTCCTGTTTCCTGTTTCCTGTTTAGTCGTAGACGTGACTTCATAGCCTGCTCTGTGCTGGGCTCAGGTCGCTGCAGCTCACCGTCCACCAGGTGATTAAAGTTGGCTCGTCACCTGTCTCCCGCCTCCATTAGCTCCTCCCACCACGCTCTCCACACCTCTAGTTTCTTGTTGCTCCTGCGTGCGTCTCGTTTTTCCGAACTCGTCAGGTGAAGCTCACTGCCAGCCGTAATAATAATAACGAGGACATCGAGGACTCCCTCACTCGTATATGTTTTCCGCGCCAAATGCAGGAAAGTATACTCTCTCGAGAGACTCTCGTTGTCACGGCGACGCGCGTCACAGGTCGTGTTTTCTTTTCTGTGGGAAAAGACCCTGAAGGTCTCATGATGAGCGCCTCTCTTTGTCCATCTGATAATCAGCAGCACTTCCTCTCATTTGGCCCGACTGCAGGGGACGGAGTAGAAAGGTCCTTGAGATGGGGGGGGGGGGCACGCTCTCGTGGTGGTGGGTTTTAGGTGCGTAGTGTTTGCAGGTCTTCAAAGTGCCTGACGAGGCTTCTTCTTCTTTTCTTTTTTTTCTTGTGAACATTTCACATTTAAACACTGTCGTTGTCCTGCGGTCCCTCTCTGGGACGCTGCATGTTGCTGTGATGTTTTGCACTGTACCGAGGAGCCATATCACATTGTGGGCGTGTTACTGTGAGAAGACGTCTTTCATCATTTTGATCGTGAAAGGTGGCGGTCGAGATGGACATTGTTTCACTTTTTGTTTTTTAAGAGAGAGATTGGAATTAAAAAGTTGAAATCACACTGCTGTAAATTCTCAAATAGTCGCATGTTTCCTCACCTACAGATGCTTCATTTGACCCTTTTCCCACCAATATTAATGTGTATTTCTGATGTTTCTTTTAAACACCTAAAGTTAAGTAGTTTTTTTTCTTCTGTAAAACAGCGTTCGTAAAGAGCAGAAAACTGGAGGCCAGTGAAAATGTTTCGGTTTTAATGTTACTCATCGGGTTCTCTTCAGACTCCTCGCCGACTGATTTGGAAGCGATGTTCGAGCTGCTCGCACGGAGACGGACACAATTTGACGGACAGAGTTGACAAAAAAAGCGGCGGGGGAAAAAAGGCGGGGGAAAAAAGGCGGGGGAAAAAAGGCGGGAAAAAAAGCAGGAAAAAAAGGCGGGAAATGTCCAACCGTGTGTGTCATTTCCATCGAGTCATTGCAACCTTTCACACTGAAGACAAAAGCCAGATGTTTGTGGCTTTTCTTGTCCAGTGGGACAAGAGGCTTCTGAGGTTAATGTGAAGTTCTTCTTCTTCTTCTTCTTCTTCTTCTTCTTCTTCTTCTTCTTCACGCTGCCGCCACCACCAATGGTAGATCGGTGGAATAGTCACGTGTTTGTGCACAAGACATAAACAAAACAGTGACCCGCTTGTAAAAAAGAAACATTGCGTAGAGCTGCTGCTGGACAAAAACACCAGGTGGTACCTTTTTAATATTAAAAGTGTAGCAAAGCTCAATCTATCAGCATGAAACTAGTAGAAGTGGGCAATATATCGGTATATTGTATTGATATCGTGATATGAGACAACGTATCTTCTTTGGATATCGTGATATTGTAATATCGTAATAAGTATCGTTTTCTCTGGTTTTAAACGCTGCATTACAATGATGGGAGGCATCTACACTAATCAACACTAAACATAAAGAAACAATTATTGAATTAACGTTTCGCTCTCTTTGATTGGAGATTGATTCGCCATTTCCTGTTCGTAGTAGGATAAAGTACATTAATATCTTGCGTTCTTCCAAAACATGCATATAGAACGTATTGTATTATATATATATTTATATAAACATATATATTTATTTATATATATATATATATTTATTTATATAAACATATATATATATATATATTTATATATTTATTTATATAAACAGATATATATTTATTTATATAAACATATATATTTAGATTTATTTATATATATATATTTATATATATTTATACATAAATATATATATATTTATATATATATATATATATATATATATATATATACGTATGGACTGTGGAGAGTTGTGAGAACAAACGTGACTGTTTAAAGTTTACAGAGCTCTCATTAAAGGGTTTTCTGGTTTATTAACTATTATTTGAGAATTTACAGCGTCCACCTGTTAATCTCGGTATAAACTTAATTCGTGGCTTCCTGAAGTACTTGTTGATCGTAACTTCCTCTTGTATCAGACGACTCATATTCTGTTTTCAACGTAGCGAGTCCAGTCACCCGTCACATGACGTCCTCTCCAGCACCAAGAAAAGGTCTTCTTTGTTTCATGTCTGGCTTTGTGTGTTTTCCCGCCACGAGCGTTCATTCACGTGGGAATCCCCGCCTGCGAGTCTATTTGTGTCTCGTGTTCACCTGCTGAGTAACCCCTCTGTCACGGGGATGTACCGGAGAGGGAGGGGGAGGGGGGGGGGCAGGACGTAGGACGTCCGAGTGGAAACGATCCCTCGCTGGCGATTATTGTCACATCCCATCACGATGCTCCTCTTGACCTCTCGAGTCCCTGCGCGTGCCCGACCACACGTATCTCTGGATGATGCGTCGCTAAACATCTGGAACGAGACGTTAAAATGAAAGGTTTGAGGCTCGGAGAGAATCGGAAGAAACTCGGCTCACCTCCATCCCTCAGAATGTGTCACAGATGATTCCGAGCGACCAGAAGCCCGTGTGTGACGCTTGCAGCCCTCCATCCCGACTGGAGTGTAAATCTGTTGGTTTCTTGATGCTTTTGTTCCGCCACCAACGCTCCTCGCCTCGGGCGACCTCGAGGTCGCCGTGACTCGTGGAGCTTCGTGTCTCTGTGCTGCTGGTGGTGAACAGCTGGTACACTCAGCTCATGTTGCCGTGTTGTGTTCTTTAATCTGGGGCTTGGCTTCTTTTGGGTTTTTTTTTTTTTTTTTTTTTTTTTTAGAATAAGACGCATCCAGAGATGCTACTGTACTGGGAGAGGGTCTTTGGTTGCTGTTGGGGTGGTTACCGTGGCTACAGCTCCTTGCCCCATGGAAAGTGAAGTTCTCAGTATATTTACACATCTCTAAAGCCTCTGCTAAAGACTGATGACTGTTCATTTAGAGCTCGATGAATTTCTATAAATATTTTAGATTGCTCAAACTGATTATGTGCAATTGTAACGACGAAAATTCAATAAAAAAAAATAAAAAAAAGAGGTATTTTTACACATTAAGGTCCCGTGTGTGCTCTGTTGTCTCAGCTTGTCTTTTATT